>OZ035960.1:18984986-19512486 GCA_964034945.1 Chrysopilus asiliformis
ATTTTAATCTCGCTGAATTCGACGAGTACAAAGTAATCCGCAACACATAAAAATTGTGAAAATTGTGATTTGCAAAAGCGAAACGTTAAACTTTAACCCGACACGATCAATGTTCAGTGTTGAGCATGCGACGACAATCCCGATTTGATTATTTGAATTTTTCGAAAAAGACCGTTGACACATGATTGGATCATATCATATCACAATGAAAATAATGAGCAGGAAATTTAAAAAAAAAAAATTAAAATACTAATAAAACATGAATTCCGATGAACAGTCTGAGATTTTTTTCCTCGAGTAAATATTTTTTGTTTTCATTTAATTAAGTACAAATCTAAGTAGAAAAATATTGTAATCTTGTTATTTTTTTTTTCATTTGTAATATTTTCGAAGGTCAAAATTAGTAAAAAAAAAACATTATAGAAACTAATTAAGCTTTTAAAGTTTTTTTTTTTGTACACTACGTTTTGATTATTGTAAAATTCCAATCTGCTACGTCGAATTAGAAAATATCGATCGTCAAGGGCGAATAGCCGAAAACACACAAATCAATCAACAACACTTATGTCTAAACAGTTAAAACAATTTCAGAAAAAAAAACAATGTTTTTTGTGTGTTTTGTTTTATACAAAAATTACTCAAATTACGTGCAACATGCTAATTAAGTGCACAACATTTCAACGTTCACAATAAATTGACTTGATTATTTTGTCACTTGTTTCGGATTCCACATTACGATAATAGAGTTAGTGAAAATTATTATTTTTTTTTTCAATGTTTTCTGTGTATTTTTTTTTATTTTTATTTTTTTGAAACTGATATTGGCATGATCACCCCCGCATGCTATGTTAAACTCGCAGCCAACAAAAGTTCATTCAAAAGATCACACTTAATCACTGGATTACACCATTCGCGCGATGCGAGATTATCAATTTGAATTGAAAATACGCGCATTTTTCGTGTGTGCTTTTCGCACGTTTTATACAAAGAAGTGTTTCACTGGAATGTTTGACCAGACTGGAAGTTGAAAATTGAAAATTGCAAATTGAGAAAAAAAAGCACTGAAAGCTGATCCGATTCGAAGTGATTTAAGCTAGAAGCTAATACTTATTAAATCACTTCTATTTCGAAGTTATCATTTTCATGACAGATCTCTTTTAGAATTTTTATAAAATTTTGAAATGAAAAACAAAACATTAAATGTGATCATCGTAAGACTTTTTAATACGCACTAAAAATAAAACAAAATTTGGAAAAAATCGAATTTTTTGTTTTTTTGAAAAAAAGTGTTTGTTTAAGAAAAAAGTATTTACTAAGAAGGAAAAAATTTTTTTTGGGCACTGTTTACTACAAATAAAAGCGAGAAAAATAATTATTTCATTTGATTTTTTATGCTTTGATCTTGCTTTTATTTCTGATATCCACTGTCCAAAAAAATGATTTTTTCCTAGTACACTTTTGTTAAAAATAGATTTTTTCAAATTAATTCTTTTATTTTATTTTATCCTTTTTAGGCCCCTGTTACACGGGGCAACTATAAGCGGCGACTTTTCTTAAGTATAGGCGCGAGAAGTGAGGGAAGCGGTGGCTAATGTCGCCATAGTTCCGAAAGTAGAAACAAGGCGACAAAATACGCACACAAGCACAAAGAACGGGTTCGTGAAAGTTTTTTTTTGCGATTTGAAAAAAAAACTTCACACACACATGAAACACTCACTGTGTAATATACAGAAGTTCCCGGCAACTTGTCTCCGCGTGTAGCACAAACGAGTAACTTTTTGTATCGTGTATCGGTTTAAAGTTGCCGTGTGTAACATAGGCCTTAGTCATTCCGTATTTGATTAGTATGACTAAAAAGGACAAAATAAGAAAAAAGTTTTCTTTTCCTTTCAGACTTCTTAACGCCAGAATCGGATTCAGCGACCCGAAACTCCCAAATGAGATTTTTTTCGGAAAATTTGAGAAAAAGTATAATCTTGTTATCCTTACAGGACCATCCGTTATCCCTATAGACTTCTTAATGTCAGAATCGGATTCAGCGACCCCAAAAACCCGCTGATGAAATTTGAGGAAATGGAAAATTTGCGGAAAAGGAAAATTTGAGGAAAAGGAAAATTTGAGGAAAAGGAAAATTTGAGGAAAAGGAAAATTTGAGAAAAAGGGTAATCACGTTATTCGTACAGGACTTTCCTTTATCATTACAAAAACGGAGGCGTGACAAAAATGGAGGAGTGACAAGGACGGAGTAGTCACAAAACCGGAGGTTTCCATCGGAGTTACGTATGTGTGCAAAATTTCAAGTCAATCGAGTGAATCGACTGGGGATTTTACTGGTTTGTGTAGTCAAATATATTTTAATGTTTTGTTCAGTAGTCTTTACGGTTAGTCCAGTAAAATTTAGTAGAATGTGAGTAATATTTTATTTTTATAACTCTAGTAAATCTTATTTTTCCAGTATGCCCAAAATTTTACTTGTTTGTTATTAATTTTGCTGTTTAGTCCCAAGAAAGTGATTTTTTTTTCTCTAATGCACATCTTCTACAATACAAATACTTAAAATACCAAATTTAACTATTTTATGGCGGAAAATTGGGATTATCACTAAAATAGTTGATTTCAATTATAAAAATAGTCACTTTAACCACAAATAGAGTAAATTTTACTACTAATTGTAAAGAATTAAATTTATTATAAAAATATCCGATTTTGAATTTATTATTAATTGAAATTAACTATAGTTAGTATATAATCACGATTCCCCGTTCTAAAATAGTTAGACTTACCATTTATTCTCTATGTGTAAGAACCCCACAAGAATTAATCGAGAGGTGTCAGATTGTACAACCTTGGAGGTCATATGTCAAGTCCATTTCTTGAAATAAACTTGTTGTCAAAATTTGATTTCAATAAGTCGATGTTTGCGACATAGCGCGGCACATAGCGCCATCCTGTTGAAACCACATTTCATCCGAATCAATATCATACATAGATTCAGGCCAAAATCATTGATCCATGGCTCAGAACGCGAGCTCCATTGTGAATTTTTGCTGCATTGTGAAATATCACTTACACAGACGTTAAGTAATGAAAATTAAATTGGAGAAATGACCCAAAACTTTTATAAATACATTACTTTAGAAAATTGTTAGAAGTATATAAGAAAGTGAACGGGGATAAAATCTAATCTAGCAATTATTGTTGTATAATTATATTTAAGAAATGGGTAACATGACTGGAAACTAAAGAATTTCATGGAAAAAAGTTTTCATTTGATTGGGTGGTGTGGGTAAATTGTTGAACTGAAAAAAAGATCTTAAAGATTCCTGTCAGAGGTTATCAAATTGTTTTGATTGCTTGCTTAAAAGTTTTCTATGCGAATAATTTCGTGTTTGATAACATATATGAAAATTATACTAATTCAATATCAATATATGTAATCGTTGGCTACACAGTGTAATATTTATATCAGTAGCTAATTTTTTTGGGGCTGCCAGAGTCCGATTTTTCGCCGATTTAATTTAATATTTTGACTACTTGATAAGATGTGGTTGTGATTTTTTTTAACGAAAAATTGAACTAGTATCGCGAAAAAGCTTGACGCGGGAGGGTTGGGGGTATGAAAATGTATCCATATTAGAGTTTTTTTTTTGGTGATTTATTCGACTTTGGCAGTGGGTTTACACCCCAACTTAGTTGGACCGTTTCGCACACGCCTTACCCTTGGAACACAATGAACGCAACCAAGCCGCAACTAAGGACGCTCTGAACTGTCACGCAGTGCAAAATTCTAGCGGCAGAGCACAATGGCAGCTCGTGAAGTAGTACAAGTGACATAATAGTATAAACTTGGAAAAATTACAAAAGTGGATAATTTTGAAGCGATAATTTGCTTTGTTGGTCTTTATCTTTGTTATTTGCACTAAGGCTATCAATTTTTCCTCGAACGGCATTTCCCCAACCTCACTTTATGAACTGTCAACGCAGACTTGTTGCGTTAAAGTTCAAAGTTTGGCAACTTTTGTGTCGATGGTTTCGTTCAATGCGTTCACTGTGCTCACTCAAAAGCATTTCTGTGAAATAAACTCGTAAGTGACATTTGGATGCGCGATGATTGCGGCTTGGTTGCGTTCATTGTGCTCCAAGGGTTAAGTTGTTACTAAGTTAGTAACAGCTCATTGTTAAGAGCCTTTAAGTTCAAATATAGTAAGCTTAATTCTGTCTACAAAATTTTCGTTTTTATTTTCCTTAAAATTGAGTTTTTGCGTATCTACTAATAGTTGTAATTTTCAACAAACTGATATTCTATTACTCCACATTTGGAAATCTACTGAAAATCATATCTCGATTTTAAGCTAAATGAAAATTTTGTCGACGGAATTAGGCCCAATAAATGTAAGTACTAATTCGCATCTAGGCTACTTACAGTACCTAAGTATTTTTTTTTTTTGTAAATTTTCGGGAATATGTTCTCGAGTCAATATAATAAATACAACGCAACGTCTTGACTAACGTTTAAAATGTGTTAAATTTTGCTATTTTGCGTAATCTCATTGAGAGATGATTATATTTACGGTTAAATGTAAATTTATTTACTTTCGATATTTAAAGTAATATCGAACCTTTGTCCTAAACTACTTGAAATTTAAGGATTTTTTTTTTCGTGGCTTTACATTATCATTAATGTTCGTTATTTTGATATCTACACCATTTGCTTAAAACATTTTGATCTTAATAATTTAAATTTCGAGAAATAAGACTAAATTATAATTCTAAGAATTGTCAGAAATTGTATATTCGAGAATTTAAAAAGGCCTGATTTGACTAAAGATTGAAATGATACCCGAAATCGAACATTAAAATCTGTTTACTAAATCGTACAAAAAGGAATTTAATATACTTCATGTAACAAATGTTTATTTATACAATTTTCACTGATCTTTTATATACCTACCTATACTCATTCTTTAAATGTTTTCTTTTTAAAATGCCTATTTGCAAAACAACTTTTTTCTGATTGTTGAAAGAAATAAAACGCATGAGCTACAATTGCTAGGAGGTAAACATGAAATACCTTTAATAGATACTTGCAACGAAATTTTGATTGAAATTCCAAATTTGAGTTTTCAATCTAATTGGCCTTTTTTTAAAAAAATGGGGGGTGTAAGACACGCAGCAACCAGACTTTTCAATTAACCTTACTTAAGTTTTCAGCCTCTAATTGAATTTCTTCGAAAGTTTTCCTTTTCACGGACACATGGACAAACAAAATTGTTAAAAAAAAGTTTGTGGGATAAAAAAAAGTTTTTTTCTTAAAATAGTTTTTATTTAAAAAAAGTGCTGACAAAAAGTGATAATTTTTTGGGAGCTATGTGTCATAAATTAAATATTGAGGGTATTCACAATCCTCTTCGGTATTCGGTATTCGGTATTTTCGGTAATATTAAAAGACTGAAAATATTCTGAACAGATTTGAGATTTGAGCACAGATTTGAGAACAGCGCTTTTATTTGATACGTGACCAAATCATGAACTGCGAATTTGATTGTAAAATATATCACATACCTTTAAATCCATGTTTGATGTATTCTTTTGAATTTATATTGTGGCAACGGCTATCAAAATTGAAAAAAATTGCAGTCCGATGAGATAACCAGCGAAAAAATTTGACAACTAAAAACATTACTAGCGCCACTCGCGGTTGATTGTTGATACCGAATAACCGGGCCGGAAAACACGACTTAAGGCATGTCTACAATTACCGAATCCGGTAATTCATTTTTACATTAACCAAATTACCGTCTCGGTAAAAATCTGTTAAATTTGACTGAATTACCGAGCGGTAAATTTAGCCGCATTTTAAAAGAGGACTGTGAATTCCCTCACTATTAAATATTTAGGTATTTAATATTCAATTTGCTCCAGCGAGGGACATCGGAGGTGTACAATTTACTTTTCCAAAAGTTGGCAGAAAACAACGATTTCCGTAATACTCATTTGCGAAAAATTTTAAGTCGTTAGCTCAATGCGTTCAGAATTATAGACAGACAGACAGACAGACAGACTGTCAGATCTACAGACAGACTTCAAATCTACAGACAGACTGTCAGACCTACAGATAGACGAACCGACAGACCGCCAGACAGACAGACAAATCCACAGACGCCCTAATCATTTTTCTTGGAATGTATTTCGTATTGATCAGAAAGTTTTTATCTGCCCCCGCTCTCGAGTGGGCCACTGTCATGAAAACAATACTTTTTTCTATAGCTACGCAAAGGAAACTAAAAAAGAAAAGTAAAAAAAAAAATATGGAAATGATTTTTTTTTTAATAAAAGACGTTTTTCTCCTGGAATTGAGTTTTCGAATTTATAGATACAAATTTAGACCGCTCTGTATTGAAGTGATATTTATTTTCACGATTTCCACTAAAACAGCAATTTGAATTATTTCAAATATATACGACATCAAATATGAATTCAAAAGAAACTCATATTTTATGTTGAAAGACAATCTTTTTATTTATTTCGAAGAACATTCTTTGCCATTATATATTCGGGGAATAATTGTCAGATATGAGTCGTGTTTTTCGAAAAATAGAACCAGCATTTTTTAGAAAAGTAATATTTGTCAATTTTTTGCAGGAAATCATAAGTAATATTTGTCAATTTTTTGCAGGAAATCTCCATCAGTGAGATCCGCGAAACGGTCCTGTGAGATCCCACTTATTTAGGTTCGACTTTATTATTAATTTTTTTTGGACATATAAATATTAACTCTTTCGATCTGGATGATACAGATATTTATTATAAAAAGTTTTAAATACAATAGATTCATACGAATTAGCGGGATATACGAATTATCGGGATTCTACTGTATATGTTTTTAAAATTTAATTCAATTCGTCTGTTGAGTATTGTTCTGACGTATCCGACAAACACGATTTTTTGACATTTTTGTAGTTTTATAGGTTTTTTAAAGGTGCTCTATCGATTGTTGAAGTCTGCTTTCAAAAACATGTAGTATTAGTTACTACGTTATTTGTCCTTGATTCTCGTATATACCGACTTTGCATACACATACGGGAAAAATTAAAATCAATTTGTGAGTATTGTTTTACCGTATATGCTCGACTGTTTTATTTTTTCCTCAAAAAAATAATTATTTTATTCTTTTCGCCAAAAATGTTTTACGAGTGTAGTAACTCTAGTTTTTTTTCCAAAATATTTGCTACTAGCTTGCATACCCGTCGTTGCCAGGTTAAGTTTTTCAAATTTTTTTTTTGATGGTCTATGTTGGAGTTAAACTTCAGGCCAATCGGCTCGGTAGTTTCCCCGCGAAAGGGTAACATAGAGGAAGAACTAAGTTTCGAAATCACTTTACCCCCTCTACTTTTTAATAGGTCTATGGTGGGGCTGGACCCCCGACGAACATCTATGCCAAATTTCAGGCCAATCGGTTCAGTAGTTCCCCGTGAAAGAGTAACATAGCGCAAAAATTAAGTTTCGAAATCACTTTACCCCCTCCCCTTACTCCCCCACCCCTCGCACTACTTTTCCGTATGCCTATGTTGGAACCAGAACTACCACAGACACTCATGCCAAATTTCAAGCCAATCGGTTCAGCCGTTTTTGCGTGAAAGAGGAACAGACAGACAGACAGAGAGACAGACAGACAGACAGACAGACAAACACCAACTCATTTTTATATATTAGTATGATATGATTTGGAATAAAAATCCTTGACAAAAAATCCTGTTGCTCTAAATATCACAATCTATTTGATTTGCGCCCATTTCAGCGATAGTTCCCAAAAAAAATTACTTCAGAGGAAAAAGTTCATACGGCAAAATAATACTAACGTATTTTAGTAATTTTAAACAAAATCTTAGAAAGACTGGTGGTCGAGATATAAATTTTCGTACTATTAAAAGCCTATTAAAAAATCTAGTTGACGGGAAAATTCCATCTGCCTAATTTGGCTAAATGAAATTTAAACTTTAAATGCGAATATCTCAGCTGTAGTAAATGGCGTATACGTCAAAACGATACTCAAGCGACGAATTGTTGACGTGATATTAAAATATTTGGAACACGAATTTATGCTGTTTCTGCTTTTTCGGTATCGAATTGAAAAATAAAATACTGGCAACTTTACAAATTTCCAGTAAAACACTTATCTTTTTTTTTTCATGCGATTTGAAAAGTTTTATCTAAACATCAATTACGAGTATTACCTGCGCGAATAACGATCAACTACACATAAAATAATTTTGGAGTGCTTCAAAAAACACAATTTTTCTGATTTATGCAACTATACGTACGTACAACAATCACAATAACACCGAAACACCGAAATAAAAATATTAGTTTTTATATTTTTGACAAAAAATACATTAAAACGTTTTTTTTTTCACAACAAAAAACAAATATTAATTTTGTTTTTCTCACTCTTAAGATTTAGTGACTGAAGCATTAACACAAAGTATTTTATTAACTTTTTTTTACAGAAATTTAATTATTTTTATTCAATTTTTTTTAAAATTATTTTTATATAATTCTATTATAATTCGTTTAGATTACAATAATCCTTGTATGAATGATTTCTAGATGGGATTTATTTCGTTATTCAGGAAAATTTTGATGAATGTTTATTAAAGTGACTTTGAATATAGTTTGATACTATTGACTGACTGATTGAGAGTGACTTAATGAGCAATAAAAGTGATGAAAATTCACATGGTCCGAATTGAGAGCAATTTGTATCCTGCCGGCGCGATACTTTTCCGCTGAATGAAAGGCCTCATACGGTGTCCCGAGTATCTTGAAGGCTTTATGCCTATGATGATGATTTTCCCTGTTTATTTAGTGCGCATGGGAATGTTTTTATCCTTATTTTCGGATTTCTACCATAACTCAACAATTTTCACTATTTTCGTACATTATTTCAGTTTATTTCGCTTTATATTTTATTTCCTTTCGCATTTCTTTCCACCCCTTTCGACCGTCTGTTTTTTTTTTCATCCACGCGTTGTTGATTTTTTATGTAAGTGAATACGGAAAAAATGAACATTTCCGAGTGTCCTTCCACAGTTTCGTTCCCTTTGGTATTCGCGACATATGCGTGGGTTTCGAGGTTTAGGTTTAGGTTGAGGTTTAGGTCGAGAGTATCTAATATCTGATTGACCTTAGAAATTTTATAGCTTCAAATGTCCGCCTATCGATGGGATATTCAATAATATGCGATAGAAGCAGATCCTGTATGAGCTGGACACATATGTATGTATACAACATGTTGTGTGGAAAAATATTATAATGAAACAATGGACAAATTGATGGTGATATGAATTATGTATTCGCTTTATTTTTTATTTCTTATTTTTACACTCAAATAGATGGGCATTATAAAATCCTGTATCTATGCTGAAAGGGCTGCCAGCAACATGGATTTGTTTTTGGTATTTACAATAATTTAAATAATCGAATTTTTGAAGAAAATGAAGAAAAAAAACTGTTTTTTTTTCTTATATTGTTTGGTCGCACAGATTGAATCACCACAACGATTTTATAGATGAAATTTTCATCACAATTGAAATTAAGTTGGAAAATATGCAATATTTCTGCGAAACACGAAAAATAAATAACAGAATCTGGATATTTGCTTATTTATTCAGTAATTTTTTATAGGGAAATCAAATCGAAATGCTATTTCAGTATTGTTGATGAAAGGCACGTTTTTTAAATATTTTTTTTTAATTAAATTTCACAAAAAATAAAATTTTAAATTGCGGAAAACTCGTCTCAGTTATTTTCAGGCTCGTTTTAGGTGTTCAAACTTCTGTCCTTTTCTAAACTAAACAAAACCCGTCTTTATAACCGATACGTCGTTATATCCGACCGACCGACCAACGTTACTAAAACGATTTTTATTCCTAAAAATTAAATGGGATATTTTTAAATTGTTTTTTTTATAGTTCCAGCCAGAGCTTAGGGAAAGACCGTTTAATGCCGAAGCTCAGCTCAGGATGGTCGGAAGAACGAAAGGGGATGTCGGTTTATGTTAAAACTAAGGGTTTATTTGGTAGTAGTTATAATGATATTTGGTTCACAGGAACCAATTAAGTTTAACGACAGAACATTGGTAGTTGTTCTGATGATGGTCCAGCTAAACTTTGGATCAAAATTTGAGGAAAAAAATAGTGAACAAATATTTTTTTCCTTTGTTTTCCTTGAATTTATACAAAAATATTCAATCTGTGAGAATCTGTGAATAGAAAATTCGTTACGAAAGTGGCAAATATTTTCCCAATTTCTAACTAATAAACCCTTGGTTTCAAAAATATTGAAAAATCATTGGTCAGATCTACAGACAGGCAAATCGTGTTTCCAATGTGGTGTGGTTTTGATGCAGATAAAAGGTTTTTTCAATGTGGTGTGATTTTGGATGAAGAGTGGTTTCTAAAATATCAAAAATTTGGTTCAATTTTGGTTCCTAAAATTTCCAAATTTTGATTCTGGTTTTGGTTCTAAAAATTTCAAAATTTAATACTGATTTTGATTCTAAAAATTTCAAAATTTGGCTCTGGTTTTGGTTTCTCAAATACCAAAAAACTAGTTTTGGTTTTGGTACCAAAAATTTCAAAGTTTCATTCTGATTTCTAAAATGATTCTGGTCTTGAATTCTAATAAAATATTGGTTCTGCTTTGAGTTCCTAAAATTGCAAAATTTGATTCTGGTTTTGGTTCGGTCGAAAAAACCGGTTTGCATCTTTGCTCAACATTGCTTGTAAAAATATCTTTATTGTCTATCACTTAGTTTTTAATGCCTATGTATTTCGACTAGCATTTTCTTAAGTATTGCACATACGAGTATTTGCCACTATATTAGACAAAGTTGTAGTGCCAGATACGTGAAACATACCAAAAATACTAGCAAGGTAATAAAGGTTATTTTTGATTTTTTTTACCTTGAATTATGTAGTAAGGATGATAGCCCTAATGAAATATTATCACCTTGATAAACGTCTAGCAGTAATACCAAAATATATTAAATGTAATTTATGAATCAAAAACGTTCATTGAAAAAATTATGTGTTAATAATATTTTTGCGTCGTGTTGGTTATCGGGTTTCAAATTCCAGACAAAAGCTTTTCAATTGTTCATTTTCTTTAGATTTCTGAAACATTTTGCAAGACTGATACAATTTGAATTAGCGCTTGAGAAAAAAAACTCAACGGAGCTAACTTTAATATCCAAGTGGAAAATTTGTTCAAGAAAACATGTTGAATTTAATGGTTTTGGTGTGAATCAAAATAGATTCAACCTACATAAATTTTATTAATTTTAAGACTCGACATTTTCATGACGTTCAAAATAGGGACAAAAATGTTATTGCTTAGGAGGTACATTTCCGAAGATAGAAGATAGATTATAAGATAGAAGAGCTTTTGTCAAACATAGACGAGGTGGTTATATTTTGCCGAACATTAAATTCGACTTCTAGGTTTAAAGTATATTTTTCTATGATTAAAGCAACGATTTCTCTACTGACATTAGTCCAAAGAACGATGCACGAAAATGTCCCTTGACTATTGTAACTTTTGGGTTTCACATTCGTTGTACCTGCGCTGCAAAGGTAATTTACTCTAGTTTCATTGACATAAGCTATTTTTTGGCGGGGAACTGCAGGTTGATGGTCAGCTGCCTTCTTAGATGCAATGATTTTTCCATGCGGTTTTCGACGATTTTTATGCGATTTTTTTTGTTCCCAGCCAAAAAAAGAGCTTATATCCTAGAAAACTAGAACAAATCACCTTTCCAATGGAGGTACAACGAATGTGAAACCCCAACTGGTTCAAAAGTTAGCCCGGGGGAATAAAAAACGTTGAAAACTGCATGGTTCTTTGTTTAAAAAAAACAGCTTTCTGAGGTAATATCTTTCTTAAATAATTTTTAAAAAACACAATAAAAAAATTGGGTGTGACATAGAAATTTACTATGCAAATGCACAGAAAACTCATAAGAACTAAATGAATGCCATTCCAAAAACTTTGAGCTACTTTTTTCCCCAAACCGTGCAAATAGATAAAGTTTTTTACGATTTTTTCGAAAAAGAGGATGTTTTTCAAAAGATTCGTTTAGGCAAAAGGTGATTAAAATATGATTTTACATAACTTTACCATACACCGACATCCAATTGGAACCAATTTTTCCTAATTGGGTCAATTAGATTGCATGAGACAATTGGAATTTTTCAAAATAGCTTTCCATAGAGTTCTCTGAGGCAACAACAGCTTTGAAATGCCGCAAAACGTCCGGTGAAAATCGGTTAAGGCAAAAAGTCTGGTGAAAATCGAAGTTACATATATTAAATATGACAGAAAAAAATTCCAGACCTTGATTTCGATATACGACGGAAATTCACGAAATTCGAGGAACGCGTACCTTCTTTAATGTATAATACCATCTTTTATAAAACTGATATTTGGGTGGCTTGAATCCCTTGCATTGTGGGGTCATTGATTTCCTGGAAAATAGTAAAATTGTATTATAACTTTTTGAGTAATAAAATAATTTGAGTTTTAAAAGTGGTGATCCGTTGCTTTGCAAATACTGAAATAATCCGGCGTAGAATATTGAAAGGTCATGGAAAAATGTCAAAAACAACCTAAAAAACAAAAGAGAAAAACTTATTAAGAAAATACTTTTTCCTCGAATTTTACGGAATATTTATTGACCGTGGAAAATTTCTAATGAAACCTTGTAATAGGGGTATTCCCAGAAGCAGATAACTACGCTGATAGCTGATAGCGTCGCAAAAGAATATAAATTCATAAAAATGGAAAAAAAATTCTAAAAAAAAATTTAGCAAAATAAAATACATATTATTTAAATATGTAGGGGTGCGAGTGGACGGTGGCACTAAACTCCATACAAAAATTCACGAAAAAGCATGACGAAAAGAGGGAAGGGAAAATTAGCATGACGTATTTTACAACTTACAGCGTCCTGTAAACCCGGAGTAGGTTTTACATATATAGGGTGACCAAATTTTTTTGTATGAACTCGGTACAGAGCACGACAAAGAGGGGGGTAGGGGCAAAGTGTGAGGAAAATTTTTAATGCTTCGAAAGTAATCATGATAATTTTGAAAGATTGAAGGGAAAAGGGTTTGTTCAAATCAAACCACAACAAAAATTTCGCCGCAGCTAAAACTTTCAGAAGCAAATTTGTTTAAAAAAATTGCGCCGTAGGCTAATTTTTTTAAAGATACACGTGTTAGAGGCCGCGTGTTTTGTTTCGAAATCAATTTCTTTATTTACCAAGAAATTACAGCACTAGATTACATAATTCTGGATCAAAAATTTAGTTTTCAGGACGCCAATACAACATGACGTAATCCGGGACTGTCCCGGTCATTCCGAGACGCATAGTCACCCTATTTATATATGTTTTGCAAATTTAGTCGTTTTTAAGCGTTGAAAAAGATTTTTTTTGTTTCTGTCACGCTGGGAGAACAATCCTAAATTCGGGACTGTTCCGGATAATCTGAGACGTATAACCACCTAATTTTAAAACCAATCGTGAAAATCACAGTTTCTCGAAATAATTGCGGTCCAGATTTTTTTTAATTTTAGGTAATTTCGGTTCACACAATAATAGAAACGATAATTTTCAGGAAAATTTGGCAACCCTTCTATTAAACTCGTCTAATAATAAAAAAGATTTTCCCTATTTTATCTTACAAACCGTGTAAGTTATTTATGAATTACGTCAGGGTTTCTTTATTCTTTGTACAATGTCTCTTATTGTATGAAACTTTGAGTTTTGCCACGCTAATGGCAACCGCCCCATACATGCGTGACTACTTTTATGAGTAACATATAATTATTAAATTAAAAATATTTCTAAACGAAGGATTTTTTAATGCAACATAATAAAAAAAATATCAGTTGTGATGGGCACAAAACTTTCCTCTGCAATATTTAGTTTCGTGAAAAATATCTAAACGGATAATTTTTTTTTTCAAATATCTCGAGAAGCGTTAAAGACACGTAAAAACCGTTGAAGGAAAAAATGAAGGAAATTTATGCATTTTTCTCAAAGCGCAGGGTTTACGAGAAATTAAAAAAAAAACTTGAGAACCGTTATAAATACGTAAGCAAAAAATGTAAAAAATTTAATATCCTTTAAATTTTGTTATATTCATTTTTTCCCAAAAGTGCATGGGTTTCAATCTTTTTCCAAGCAATTGTATGGAGGGTATCCGTTATAGCGAACGTTACTTTTCCAAAAGTAGACAGGAAACTACGATTTTCGTAAAACGCCCCAAACAGCATCGAAAAGTACGGGAACATGAGATTTGTTCTTTGCGACTTGAAAGAGTAGAAATTTACACAATCGGGATTAAAAATTTACACCTATAATTCACATCCGCGTAAAAGAAGCGAAAGAAGTGACGAGCACGATCTTTGGGGCAACATTCGCTTCATGAAAATCCTGCGGCGATAGAGCAGCATTTGATGGTTTTCGGGCCGAAATAGTGATTGGCTGTGGAGCCTGAACGTCAGTTTAATTTTGAAGAAGCGTGCGATGGAAAAAGTGACGAAACTGCTACCACTAAAGTTTCATTAAAGCTCCCCGTCTGAGAAACACCAAAAAAAATTGATGCCTTCAGCCGCCATATTTCCCATTGACGTTTGATGAAAACGATTACGTTTCGAGAATTAAATTTCTTATTTCAGGCGAATGACTGAAGGATATTGCATAAAAAGTGGATAGCAGACATTTTTGAAACAGCGCAATTTTATTGGCATCAAAATTTTATTGCAAAAGAAAAAATAAATTTGACCGGTAAAATAAAATTAAAGAAATTTTTCATTAAAAACTAAATAATTTGATGGCCCATTAAAATTTGTTTAAATTTCAGATCCAATATTGCCGAAAAATTTTAATGGCAATTAAAATCACGACATGCAATCGGAAGAAAAGTCCATTATAAAATAATACTCCACAAAAAGTTTCCATTAATTTATCGCCATTAGATTTTTCTTGTTCGTTTCTGTTTACGTTTTTATTGTTCATCTCTGTTGACTCACCCAAGCTAAGTAAGAATTCGAGGGAGAAAGAAAACCCGCTCGATGATTTGTGTAATTGTGTGATATGCACGTCAGATGACGCTCGCGCATGAGGCTACTAATTATGTCCCTGTCGTTATATTTGCGACGTAGCAAACCGCAGAAAAGTGTTCCCCACTATGTGTGTCGTTGCGCGTCTCATACGCACGACTAAGGACGTGTTTTCTACATAAATTGCTTATCGCCGTGATCTGCATGGTGACGAACTATGGGGATAAACATCATATTTGCTACCTAAAATGCTATTTGGGGCATTTACAAACAGTTTCAAGCCGCTAGCTCAACGCGTTCTCGGCTTATTTAAGAAACGTAGTACCAGGAAGACCGAGCCATGCTCGGCGACCTCAAAATCCTACTTTTGCTGATTTTTGGGGAAAAACTAAATTCAAATTATCTTTACAGAGCTTTTCCAGAGTTTTTAAATTCCCGACCTAGAAAGCTAGAACGAAAACTAACGCGCGATAACAAAATTTCATAGAAATCGGTTGAGTGGTTATTGAGTAATCGCTGTCACCGATTTTTGAAACGTTGTTTTTTGAAAGACACCAGGTGAGGGTTATCGAGGGGAGGGAAAAGTCAGGCTTGTAGTGGAAAAATCGAAAGCCCTTAGCCCCCTTAGTGATACTGTAAAGTTTCATTAAGATTAGACCACCCAATTCGAAGATACCAGGCGAGGGGTATCGAGGGGAGGGGTATCGAGGGGGATTCCTTGTCCCCGAAAATCCCTAACCCGCAAGTTTCGTGAAAATCGTTAGGCGGGTTTTCGAGATCGTTTGTGCAGACAGACAGACAGACAGACAGACAGACAGACAGACAGACAGACAGACATTCCTCGTATTATATTATAGGATATTGACAGATACAGACCCAAGCTCGGACATCTTGATGTATTCTCGTGAAACGGATTTCGTACTGATCAGAAAGTACTGATCAGAACGTACTGATCTATCTGCCCCCGTACTCGAGTCGGTGTCCGTAATGAATACAATACTTTCCCTATATTGTAGGAAAGTAAACACTTGTCACTATAGAAAAATATACAAAATTTGAAACAAAAAAATTCGATGTTTGGACATTGAACAGAAAAATGGACATTGGTAACCCGTTTTTCTTATTGTGGAAGTGTTAAAAAAATACCAGAATCAAATATAGAGAAAAATTTCTCCTAATATCACGTAGTTATATATGAAATGCGCAACACGATACATTTCAGACTGTCATTTATCTGCTATCGTGTCCAATTTATCAGAACCTTGCAACGCAATGCTAGAAAAAAGCGAAACAAATCAAAAATTGTTAGATACTTTAGTGTACAACGCACAATAAGAAAGTAAAAACGATGAATAAAAGAAATGTTTTCCTTGAACGTTACTTATTAAAAACGAATCCAAATGTCGACAATAACAACCAAGAAAGTCTGCATATTATGACCATTAAAATTATTGAATTGAATTGTATTGTATTGTATTGAGAATCCGCAAAAGGTGAGAATGAAGGCGTTTTACGCCTTAGAATCGGATTCTAGTATTTATTGAATGTCGCGTGTCCTTGTCAAGTGATGCCTATATCGTTTTCATTGAATGTGGTGGCGATTACCATTAAGGATGGGTGTTCTTAAGGTCAATGACAATACAATTCAACTGAGTAGAAAAACTGAGGGTAGAATAAATACATTGTTGTATAGGTTTTTCGTTTTTCGTTTGTTTTGTTTGGGTGGGAGTTTCGTCAAAACAACAGCCACCACCGAGATGTGAAAAACACACAAAAGATGAAAACAATAAATAAATATCGGAACGTTTGTTTTTAGCTACGCAACGAAATTTCATCCCCTTGCTCGGTATCATAGTCTGGTGGTTGGCAAATGTCGAACTGTTGACCGTATGACGAATGATAAAAATGTCAAGAGACATACTTGTTGAATTCGTATAAGTTAATAGTTTTGCCTTCCAGAGCTGCAATTTGTGTCGAGTATTAAATAAATGAGGTGTCAGGAGGTGACACGAGCGCTCACCTGTAATTCAGGTGATGGGTTACCGTCAAATAACTCTCAAGACATCGTAGATATTCGTAGATTAGTTTCATAAAAACCACGTAGTGATGGGTATTTCAATTCTATATTAGAAAACTTCAATAAAACAGAATTGTGAGTAGAAGAAAATTCGAAAAGAATAATTTTTCTTGAATTGAATTTTTAAAAATCTCATGAATAGTTTGTCCCTCACCTTAAATATCATTTTTTAAAAGAAAATCTGAAGAGGGGAGGGGAGGGGGGAGTAATCCGTTATTCTTTATCTATACGTTAATTTATTTTGAAATACGTTAATTCATTTTGTCTATACGTTAATTCACTATACATTAATTCGCGACACCTCCGAAGCTCTCTGCGACCTAGAGTACTGTGGAGCTTTTGAAACAGCTGCAGTATTTTCAAATGCTGCGCAACCCAAAAAAGCAGCACGTATGAACATTAAAATTGAAAAGTAGTCGCTGCCAGAAAAAGTTTCTATTGGTTGAAACTTTTGTGGCGCTACTTTATGAGAACAAGTAGGTAGTATTAGTAGAAATTGGAACTTTGAACCTGGTTTTTAACATTTCCAAACTTTTTTCAATTGAAAGCAAACACGATAAAAGGGGAAAATGTGTCTATGGTTTAGGGTTTTACACAACAACTTCGAATGGTCAGGCGATGATGGGGTGTTCATTCCTCACCGCCGACGTAAGGGAGAAACAACCTTCTGCTATCACCGAGTCACTATTTTTAAACATTTTATAAGGTATAAAAATTTTGTTCAGCGAAAAACTTAAAAAAAATATGTTCCAGGTGGAGCAAACACAAAACGAACTGTTAAACAAAACTGTAAATGTTTGCTGCGCAGTACGAGGGCAGTCCGATAAGTACTTAGCCTCACCGCCCGATGGCGCCACCTCGCCGCCCGATGGCGCCACTATACTATCGTGTAGTACATTCTCATAGACGGCTACAGTCAAAATTTCAGCCGAATCGAACTCGTAGTTTTGTTTTGGCCGCGTATGGAAGCGGGCGTGTCTGCGGATTTCAGAAAAATAGAAAAAGAGCAATATCGGTCGGTGATTCGATTCTTGTTTCTGGAAGGGAAATCGCGCAGCGAAATCAAAGAGCGCTTGGATGCTGTGTACAGTGACTCTTCTCCTTCGATGGCGACCGTCAAAAATTGGTGTAACGAGTTTCAACGTGGTCGCACGTCGGTTTTTGATGAGCCACGCCCAGGTGCTACGAAAACGGCTACCACGGAGGATAACATAACAAAAATCCACGATCTCGTATTGGCAGACCGCCGATTGAAGGTGCGCGAGATAGCCGAGACAGTAGGCATCTCAAAAGACCGCGTGGGTCATATCCTGCACGAAATTTTGGGCATGAGAAAGCTGTCGGCGCGATGGGTGCCGCGTTTGCTCACTCCGGACAACAAGCGCAACCGTGAAACCACTTCACAGCAGTGTTTGACGCTGTTTAAGCACAATCCGAAGGAGTTTCTGCGTCGTTTCGTGACCGTCGACGAAACATGGATTCACTGGTACACACCAGAGACTAAGGAACAGTCGAAACAGTGGACTTTACGCGGAGAACGTGCTCCGAAGAAGGCGAAGACTGTCCTATCTGCCGGAAAGGTGATGGCCACCGTTTGTTGGGATTCACAAGGTGTGATCTACATCGACTACCTGGAGAAGGGCAAAACGATCACAGGGCTCTACTATACCGAATTATTGGGCCGATTCGACGCCGAATTGCCGAAAAAACGGTTCCATTTGGCGAAGAAAAAAGTGCTCTTCCACCATGACAACGCACCGGCTCACACCTCCGCCGTCGCCACGGCCAAATTGGTCGAATTGGGCTACGAACTGCTGCCCCATCCACCGTATTCTCCAGATTTGGCCCCGTGCGACTTCTTTTTGTGTCCAAACTTGAAAAAGTCACTCGCCGGATAAATTCAGATCGAAGTATGCAAAACAGCACTTGGTGTGCAAAATTGGTACATAATTAATTAATTTTTTGAGTTTTCTTTATGATCTGACCAAAAATTAGATAATTGAAAATAAATTTTAAAAAAATCGAAAAACGCCCTAATGCAAATAGGGTTAAAAATTTACCCTATGATTATCCTTTTCAAAGGATTTTTTACTCGGGCGATTTTTTTTCTCTTAATTTTGTTGCCCAGTGTTATTGAAGATTTATAACTAAATACTTTTGAGTTCGAAAATCTTATCAATTGACCTCTGTATAGTACGCGTAAATCAACAATTCCGAATTATTTGGAGCTTATCGTGAAAATTCATTCTTAAAAATATCACCAGTCTTGTGGTGTAATTCGATGTAAAAACAATGCATTCTTTTAAATTGTATATTGGACAGTGTTTAATCATTTTTCGATTATTTATTTGTGTTTTTGCGAGTAGTGGAGAAGTAATTTTTCTCTTATGTTTAAAGAGCAAAAGTAATTTTTAAAAATTTCAGAATGATTTTGAAGAGTTGTATGACAGTTTGCTGGCCAGATCGACACCACCGGAAGTGGTCCATGAAAATGTAGTACGAATTGTTAAGCAAATGATGAATTTATCTGTAGATCCATGCGAAGATTTCTACGAATTTTCCTGTGGAAATTTTGAAACCGTCAACAAATACGATAACAACTTTTTCGAAATGGTTAGAAGAAAAATGTTTCAATCGGTGAAGGACTTACTACGCGAAAGTTATGATGAAACTATAGGCGATAAGGAAATGTCGTTTTTCAAGGACGATAATGAATTAAAATCCTATGTAAGTAGTGCGGAAATGAAGGCAAAGAGGTATTTTCAATCCTGCATCAACACTGAAAATAAACAAATGGTTGGCATGAAACCAGCCATCGAGTATTTAGCAGAATTAATGAACGAGACTTATATTCCATGGTACTATAAGGACGAACCGAAATTCATGAAACTTTTAAGAGAGTTATGGTTATTTGATGTAACCCCACTGTATAAATTAAAGTATGATTCGGGTACGTATGATCTTAAAGTTGGTAGCGTAGGATTAAAATGGAATTTAACGGAAACAAATTTTAAGCTTCGATTTTTGGAGCGACAGCATAATTTTGCCTATGTTAAGAAAGTTTTGGAAAATTTCGAAGTCGATTCATCAAAAATACCGAAACTTGCAGCTGAAATTTTAGAGTTCGATAGAACACTTGCTGATATTTCGGATTCGGCGGAATCCGTTCCATATACTGGAGAAATGTTGAGTTTTACAGAAGCCATAAGGGATTACCCACATTTTAATTGGCCACTTTATCCTCGTGTATCGCGCAGTGAATATGACAGTACAAAAATTTTTGCAAGCTCGCTGCATTTAAAAAATCTCAACTACATCTTGACATCTTATTCAGATACTGAAATTAGCAATTATCTTCAATTTCGTCTTTCTCAGATTTTATTGAATTTTACTAGTGAATTTGAAGGAACCGCCGAAGATCTGGAGCAATTCTGCATGACACCATTGAAAGAATATATGGACACAGCTTTAAGTGCGTTAGCCTTGAGAAGATTTTTAAGCCAGCCCATCGAAGCAGATATTACAGAGATGTTAAGATCCATAGATAAAGAATTTATCAATTTTGTATCAAAATTGGATCACCTAACCGAAGCAGTTAAAGCAGCTCTAATCGAAAAAGCAGAAAAAACTCTTTTCAAATTGGGACTTGACGATAAAGGTGATTTGGTTAATAAAATGAAAAACGAATATAAAAACTTACACCTGAACTCAGATACATTTTTCACAAATGGTGTTACTATGAAAAAATTCACAATTCAAATTGAGAGAAAATCTTTTAGTTATTTCCATGGTGTTCTTAAGGTGAATGCATTTTACAGACCTCTTGGATCATCACGTATGTTTCCTCTCGGTTTTATGCTGCCAACTGCATATCATTTACACTTCCCGAAATGGATAAATTATGGAAACTTCGGAAGCACAATCGGACATGAATTAACCCACGCTTTTGATACGGATAGGTTTTTCTATAAAGCTGGCCAAAAAGAGAAACAACCATTTAATTTGTCTACGATTCTCCGTCATTTTAAGAAAACCCTATGCTTGGCACGTCAGTATAATGCACAAGGTATCGATGGAATAAAAACCTCTAGCGATAATACTGCAGATTTAGGGGGGCTAATCATTGCCTATGAAGCGTATAAGAAATTGTTGGAGGAAAATGAAGAATTTGCGAAGTCAGAACAACCCGAGAATTTAAATCTCACACCAAATCAACTTTACTTTGTGAGTTACGCACAAACCTATTGTGATAAAACGGGCATCGAAAAACCTGGAGATGTTCATGCACCAAAGAGGTATCGAGCCATTGGTTCCATTATAATAAATTCTCAGATGCATTTAATTGTCCTGCGAATTCACCCATGAATCCATCAAAGAAATGCGATTTCTTATAAAATGTATTATTAAATAAAGGAAAATTGTATGTTGTAAAATAAAATAAAAATATCTGATGTGAACAGCATAGACTTTCTTATACAAAATTTACGTTCCTGCCCAATTTATAATCCAACAAATATAATATTTTTTCAATAAAAAACGATTTTTTTTATAATAAAAACCTGAAATATCGCGATAATTGTAAAAGATTTCGACTTATGATAAAAGGCAAATATGTAGAGAATTTTAATATCTTTAAATCTTGTGTTTTCACACTTTTAGTATTATTTATTTATAAACCGTGAAAAAATCCGGTAAAAATTGAGTTCATTTCTCGCTTAGAACTTAGTAGGTTTTGATTTAATCAACGTGCCGGAATTTGTTTAAATAAAATTCGCCGGCGGCGCATAATTAATGATTTTTTTCTTGTCTGGACTTTATTTTGTGATTTTCACTCATGCTATGTTTTGTTTTCTAAGGGAATACAACATTTTAAAACGATAAGATGAAATTGTTACCTTAAAACTTTTAAATTTTTGTATATAAGACTTGTTCCGTTGAACTCCGTTATACATCATCATTAGGGCCCGGATTTAAGGCACTTATAAAATGGGAAAAAAGGCAGGCAAAAAGGCAGTATAAAAGACTGAATAAGCATTAATTTTTCAAAAAAAAGGCATTTATTTAAACAAAAGGCATTTTCATTACACGAATATTACATATCATGTATCACAAAATTGAACGCAGAACGCTTGCAAAAAATTTCAGATAAATTAAATTCATATAAATAAATTTAAAAAAATATATAAAAAGCTAATAGCCGTATAAAGAGTCTCACTTCATTTAAGTAATATGAGTGTTCGCTGCTTTTTACCTACAACTTGTTATAGTGACGTTACTTTAGGTGCATTGAGAATCATAATAGGTAATACGGATCTAATACTGATTGCAAGAAATAATTAAGTGAACTAATAAAACTTACCTAAAAGTTCTTTTCTAATCACCGAAATTGTTTCTAAATAGCAGGTTTCCAATTCTTTCGTAACGTTGATTCATCTGGAATTTTTTCATGGCAATATTTTTGAAAAACCCTCTTTCAAAATATAATTATTCAATTTCCAAAGTGGAATATTTGCTTTAACAAATGCCATAGATAAATCTCTAAAAAATTATGAGTCGCTTCTTCTGCTGATTGCATTTTTGAATAACCCGACTTTTTTTGAACTTGCTTTCTGCAATAAATTCTTGTGTATGGCAATTTTTATGTGTTGTGTCACAAAATACTTTTTTGAATGATTCACTACTTTTTCGCAAATTTTGCAGAAAAGCAAACTCCCGTCTGTCGAGAAACGGTCTTTACCAAATGTATTTACAAGGTTCACGAGTATAAGGCGGTTTTCTCGTGTGATTTTTGGCATTTCTAAGATTTCAATTTACTACCAAAACTAAACTGATCGCACATTGGCGCAACTGTCATAAATATAGGCATTGCCAAATCAAAAAAAAATAATGATAATTTTTATGGGTACTTAAATTACCCTAAAAAGAATTTAAAAATCTTTTTAAGATCGGAATTATTAAAAAAGGCATAAAAAAAAGGCTAAATGGTCGAAAAAGTGGGAAAATAAGCAAAAATGCCTAAAAGGTAGTTATTATACAAAAATGAACGAAAAAAGCAAAATAGGCAAAATGCCTTTTTGCCTTAAATATCCGGGCCCTGATCATCATCATCCTCGGTGCTCGAAGAATCTGGACCTCCTCAATTGAGGTTTTCATAACAATTATCTTTCCCTGCTTCGCAACTATAATTTTACCTGAATTGCGAACCATGGATGAATCACAACATTTGTAAGGTTTTTACATTGCAACTCATCAACAGCAGAGGCCGTGATAGCAGTCTAGACCGATGATGTTGTTAACACCAAGCGGCAATTTACCTTACATAAAGCACCACTAAAACGCAATTACCTTGAGAAGTCGCCGAGACAACAGTCTCCTGTAACTTAACCGAATTCCACATCGATTTCAAATTTATTCCAATTATTTTATCCTTCTTTGTGCCGTTTGCACCAACGAAACTTTGCAACTTATGCTAAACTTAAAATATTCAAGTTCTAGAATTTCTGGGGTTTACATTACCCCACGTTTTTTTTAAAGAATAGATGGTGTAAGCTGCCCTTAAAGATTTATTTTTAATCGGAGGACTTTGAATTTGTTTTTTTTTCTTTTTTTTTCTTTTCTTTCTAATATCCGGTAGAGTTTTAAGTTCTTCTACCACCTGAAAATATTTTTAGAATTTATTTTTAGAATTACAATGGTTTTTTCAAATTATTTCCATGGCAAGACAAATTGCGGAAATAGGAGCGAAATCGTACCAGTGCAGTGATTCAAAAGACCAAACAGGGAGGAAGGGAAGAGGTTAAAAACCTCCTTTCCATTATTTGTGGTTCAGAATTTATGTGGGAAGGACAAACTAACAAAGAAGAAAACTCACGCCCGAAGAACACATACCCATTCGGTTCTTTTACATGCTTTAACCTTACTTTTTATGAAACAAAACGCCCAAATTTTTTTTTAATAATAGCAGGCTAACCTTCTAAAGGCTAACCTCCGTCGAAAATACGAACATACGATTCATTACTCACAATTTAAAACACCCACCAATGACATTTATTCAGTACAGTTCTAAGTCAACTGAGCATATCTGAAAGAGCGATAAGATATGTAGTTTGAATACAAAAATAAAATATATGGTCAAATTTTAGTTTAGTGGTCGTCGAATCCACGAAGTAAAAGCATTTTTTATTGCAGGGCTGTCCCTTCGCCGCCCGGCACCTGTCGCCAACCCCCCCCCCCCCCCCCCCCCCTCCGCCCATTCACGCGACACAGTTTTTGCCTGCGGCGTATTTCAAGCAGAATATTTATTTGCATCGCGATTTTTATATTTCCTTAATCTGTAAGCCGAGAAATTCTAATCGTGTTGAATGGTAATTGGTCGAGTCAAAACCATGAATCAGAAATGACAAGCTTCTTACAAATCTCGCACCGTTTTCGAGATATATGTTTGTAGCAGTTCTTAAGACAACGCTTCCTTTCGATTTATATAAGAAACTTATTTTATGATCACAATTATATTTACATTAAACGCAACATATGTGCTTTTCGCTTGATAATACACTAATCCGTCGTAACCGTAACCTTAGAAGTGTCAGTAATTGGAGGTAATGAGACGGGAGGAGAATCCGTTAGCTTCTGTAGCTGTCAGCACGCTGGACTAAGTATATTGACTACCATCTACCTAGCATTTACCTGTCATTTACTATCACGGCAAAGTAGATGTGGATATCGATTACAGAGAACCGAGCCGACATGGTGAATCCATGAAATTCATTTTGATTCAGTATATGGCGTGTTAGGTGTTATGTGTTAGGTGCCGTGGTAAGGGTATACTTTATGCTACTATCCAGTATCCACTGGAAACGAGTTTACACCATACGGCATCCGTGACTTGTTTACGAGGATTCATTTACAACAATATAAGAATAAAGCGTAGTGACCTGCCCAAAGGCCAAAATAAACAAATCAACACTGAGATGAAAGTTTATTGTTATAGGTGAAAAATAAAGTACAAAAATAGAAATTAACACGAAAAAGTATCAAAAATAATGACAAGGGGACCAAATATTGAAAAATAATGAAAAATCAAAATTAATGTGACCACCATATCATTTTGGTATCAAAATGTTTATAGTATTTAGGAGATTTTGTTTAAAGATTCAATTTTTATACTCTTTTATACTCTATATAATAGTATATTAGATTTAGTTTACCATTTGTAACGCATCGAACCAATCATCGGACTCAAAAATGAACTACACCAGGGTGTTAGGGATGATAAAAGATTTTGATTTCCGCATGTCCGTCCGTCTGTCCGCCTGTCCGTCCGTTTATCTGCCTGTCCGTGAACACCATAACTTTCGAAAGTATTGAGTTAGTGTCTTGAAATTTTCTACAGTTGCGCTTTTCGTAAGTGGCTACGCTAAGTTCTTGAACGAGCATAATCGGACCCCCTGCATCATACAAACCCCCACCATCATTGCAATTTTTTCGAAAACATATTGAAAAAATTGTGAAGGTAAAATGTTTTTAGAATAGGATTTTACATAACTTATCCATAGATCAAAATCCAATCGGACCACTGCTTTCCTTTCTCCCATACAAATGAAATACGTTTTTCCCGTTTTCTCGAAAACTGTGCATCGTATTGAAAAATTTATAGAGGCAAAATCTGTTTAGAATATGATTTTACATAACATCAAAATCCAGTTAAACCACTCCTTCACCCCTCCCCATACAAATTGAATACTTTCTTTATTTTCTCGAAAACGGTGAGTCGTATTGAAAAATTTATAGAGGCAAAATCTGTTTAGAATATGATTTTACATAACCGTTCCATATATCAAAATTCAATCGGATCACTCCTTTCCCCTCTTCAATACGATTAGTTTTTTTAAAATAAACATTTCGTCTATCATATAGAGTATTTTGCGATTGGCCTCTGGCAATTGTAGCTTTCCTTATGTTTAAGACTGGAAACACTACAAAAAAATATGATTTTTTAAAATCAGAGTTAAACTCTCAGGAAAGAATTGTTGTTTTACCAATAAAAAATCGCCATAAAAACGTTTCACAATACTTTCTTAACTAAAAATTAAGAAAATAAAAAATGAATAAAACCCTGCGGTATAGCAAAAATCACGGAAAATTCAGAGGAAAATTCCACGATTCGTTAGATTAATAGGGTTTAATTTTAAATCTAATGGGGGTGTTTCTATGGGTGATCATAATTCACTCTACGCTATTGAGCTCACCATGAATGCTATCGTTTACCGCCGTTTATTGTTGGACACTTGTTTACATTTAAAAATTTGTTGTTAGCTCGTTTGCACTCAAAATCATGACAAAAGTCAATTACTTTAAATCGGATTGAATTCAGTGTAGAATAAGAGTATAGAATTTGCTTGGAATGTGTGTAAAATGCCTAAGGCAAGCCTATTATGATACTTGCTTGAACCGCGACCATATTCAGTAGTTTAATGCCCGTCATTTAAGTTACTTTCATGTGAAATTGCACTTACTCCTTATTCTGTTCAGCTTAACCCTTCTATTATGTTCAAATAACACACACACATAACATGTTCGGGTCATAAAATGACCCACGTGTATTTATCATATAATGCATACAAAATAATCCTAAAATTACAATTTATATAGGTACATAATCTTCGCAATAAGGTTTCTGATGGTGGTAGTGTGACGATGGTCTGGACAAACTGCTTTGTTATAAACGTTGCAAGGACCAAAAGTTTTTTTTTCCTTGCCGGGAATAAAGAAATCCCATCACTAATACATCTATAGCCTTAAATTTCAAACTCGTCGGCTCGGAGTAAAAAAATTTTAAATTTTCAGCTGATTTTTTACCCGCAGGACACTAACACATGCACAGAATCACAGTACATACAAAAATCCTGTGACGTTCTCTATACAGAAATTATAGAGTTTACGATCACTCGCCTTCCTTTTCTTAGTTGGTGGAGAAGCCGCTGTGGATGATGCCTCTTGGGCACGCAAATTTCTAATGATCTTCAGCTCTTGACATATCGGTCCGTACAATAATATATGGGCGAACAAGACTTTCGCCTAACTCTTGCAAGAACAGGCGGCGTTTAAAAAGTTTATTATTGTTCCAGGTGGGATGAATTTCAGTCCATAATACATATGCGTTAACAACAAATAAATCAACACCGCGACTGACCAGCGATCGATTTGCCTTCAAAAAAGAATGGGCTTTTCACGGAAAAAAATCCGCATAGTAATCGTTCCTATAAAATATGGGAAAGCGATTATAGGAGTCATTGCACCACTTTGTAGCAAAGACTTCAATAAATATTGGAACTAGTCCTAGTTTTCGTGGAATCATTACTAGGTATGTAAATAGGGCTGAGAGAAGAATGGACACATTCCAACAAAAGTAGCACCCGTTCCTAGTTTTTAATGGAGACATTCCTATACTGAGGGGGAAGCATAGCTATATTATAGAATGGAATCGTTCCCATTGTTTTTAGAAGTGACTCCAATATTATGTAGGACTCAGTCCCACAAAAAAATTGGAACGAAGCCTAAGTATTGGCGAACCCATTCCTATGCAAATAGGATTCAGCGAATATGATTTTTTTCTTCGATTATAATTCACATGTGGTTTGCGACCTCGTGAAGCCGGTGAACACAAGAAGGGTGTGGCATTGCATATTATTTGTCATACAAACACACTACGGGTCACGCCATGACCCGAACGTGTCATGTGTATACAAAACCTATTGCCGTCTACCTGTGAAAGGTATAACAAAAGTAATTGAATTATCATAAAATACGTTACAATTCGTCCCACTGTTCAAAATAAATTTGAACTCATGGAATTTTTAATAACGAAAATTTTGGTTTAAAGTTGTTTTGGGTCATGAAATGACCCGAACATAATAGAAGGGTTAAAGTAAAATTTCACCTCGTTTTATTGTCGTATAAAAAGTTGTGGATGTTTTTGTTGTTGTCGTTGACCGAATGTCATTTCAAATTAGCTTTTTAAAAAAATGACATGAATTTGCTATGCTCTTCGGCACGCAATTTTTTTAAGTAAGAAAGTCTTAATATGATTTAAAATATAGTGTTGTCGTTTATTATTTTATTTTTTAGTCTAACTCGGTCTGTTCTATCGGTAAAAAAAGCAATTTTCCTCTCCGTTTCCACACTTTCAGTTTAAAATAGATTTAGTATCATGGATGGGAATGCAACATTTGTAAGGTTTGTTGCCAGTCCACAAAAAGTAACGGCCGTGATAATAGCCTCCAGTGTGGTTGAATGGTATAGTGTTCCGTTAAGTTTCCTGTATCCTCTCCAGAGGATGTATTGTAAGGTCCGAAAAGCTGTGGCTATGAAGTATGGTTTCTGAATTCATTTTAGGGACTAAAAGGGTTTAAAGGTATACCTTCTAGGTTCATACACCGCCCTATAAGTGAAAATGTGTGAGTGAAAAAAATCGCCTGGATTAAAAAAATAGTCCTATGACGGGTTTCACGAGATTCTTAACGTTAAATTGAGTTAGCGGCCGAATTTCAAGCAAAAAGGGTCTGCCAACACGATTTAACGTTCACTAAAAGTTTCGTGAAACCCTCAGTTAGCCTCTTAACCTGAAGAAGAACAAATTTTTGGCCTGAAGACTTTCATATTATTCGTTACATGATAAAAAAAATGGCTTATAATTTAAACCTGCAAATCTAAAGGAAGCAAAATCTGCGCCGGAAAAAACTCGAAGTTGTTGTAAAATTGTATATTTTTCTAAGAAACAAAACACGACTTAGACCAGAATGGGAATAAATTCGAGTAAAAACATTAAAATAATATGCGCCGCAGGTGATATTTTTGAAAAAAAACTGCGGCGAATTGATTTAAAATTTAAATAAAAAGCTTTCATAAACAAATGCACCTAAAATGGTGAAAACACTAAAAAAAATGTCATATCTACCGTTAGGTATGGTACCGTTAGGTACACCAGTGTGTTTAGAATGATAAAAATAATTAATTTCTGCATGTCCGTCCGTCCGTCCGTCCGTCTGTCCGTCCGTCTGTCCGTCCGTCTGTCCGTCCGTCTGTCCGTCCGTCTGTCCGTCCCTCTGTCCGTCCGTCTGTCCGTCTGTCCGTCCGTCTGTCCGTCTGTCCGTCTGTCCGTCCGTCTGTATGTCTGTGGCGCGGATTGCGGGCGCACGGATTGAGCTATGGACTTGAAATTTTGCACAGGTCCGTTTTTCGTAAAATGCGAGGCTAAGTTCGTGAATGGGCAAAAATGGACCATTAGGGGGGGGGGGGGGGGGGGGGGGGGGTACCCCCCATACGAACGAAAACGTTTTTTTCGAATATCTCAAAAACGGTACATCTTATCAAAAAAGTGCAAGAACAAAAGTTATTTAGGATATGATTCTACAAAAAACTCCCATACATCAAAATCCGATTGGTATCAATTTTAAAAAATCTTATTGGAAAGTTAGACTTCAAAGTGGAATTTTGGTACAACTTTTCGGATTTTTATATGACCATACGGGTTTTGAATAATTGCAGGATTGGCAATTATAGCTTTTGTTATGTTTTTTTTATAATTTATCATTATTGGAATTCGCGGGTCATGAATCTGATCTTCGAATTTCAAGTCCCCGTAAAATCAACGCGAATATCATTTTTATAATTTTTGCTCGCGAAAATTATTTTTTGGTGGGGAGAGGAGGGGGAGTCGTTAAAAATATCAGCAAAAGGAGAATTTTGAGGGCTTGGCTCCATCTTCCATGTACTAACTAATAAAGCAATAAAGTCATCAAAACTTTTTTTCTGGTGGTATTACCTAAATATATCTATAAGCTATATGACTGCAAAATTTCGTGGAATATTTCTCAGACGTATTTCCGATAGTCTAAAAATTGGGTTTCCAACGCCACCTTGCCTTACTTAAAATATAGGTTAAAGAATTCAATAAAGAACAAGTTCCGTCAATACTTAAAAAAACCCTCAGAGTCAATTGAAGCCAATATAATGACTATATCGTTATAACCAATAAAAAAATAAAAAACTTTCAGTTCTGTTGCCCACTTGTAAATTTTTATGGTGGTTTCTTTTTGTTATGATTACGAAATAATTGAGCACGATAAACTTTGTAAATTCTCCACAAATGCTGTTTATTTGTTTCAGAAGCACAATCTTTTTATTCACATCAAATATTGGCCTTCCATGGGAATGGTGTAAGTATTCATAACCCAGAATTATATTCATAGAAGCAACCATTTAATCCCTGTTTATTTACAATACACTAAGATTATGTCCATACCAGATACTTAATCTTAACTTGGCCAAATTTTAGTAACAACTACAACGAAAGAAATAAAATCTTGTTGATGAGTTGGGATTAGCAGTTTTTCATAATATAGAAAAGAAAATAAAGTAAAAGGAGCATCAAGTCCTGTAGGACTGATGTTTCCCATGGCAACTTACGGAATTAGGGAAACTTTCTTGTTCCAATGCTGAACAAGAACCTCATTAAATGATTAAAGCCTTTCTTCTATTAAGTTTGTTTTCCTAAAGTTTTGGGTAGCCTCGATTCTGGTTTTTTTTTCGTTTGTATTTAAATAGGATCAAAACAGAATTCAGTAACCTACGACAAACAATTGCGTAATTTTCTCAACTCTTATAGTGGTTACTTGGGCTCATCGCACTGAAATAATTAATTTCAAAGGCTGTGACAAAAATTTGGTAATAGAGTTTTCACCTTGAGATTTCCTTTTTCATTTAATTTTTGATGAAAGTTATTTTATTTGCAAATGTGAAAATTGCAGACAGTGATCAGGAAAAAGGGTTTTCTCCAGACAAAAAAATTCGTTGAACGGTGACTTTTTTAATAAAGATATTTTAATTTCCTGTCTGTAGGAAGGTGTTATTTTAAATTGTTTACAACTTTGTAGGAGCTTGAAAAATAATTTTAAACAAATAAAAAAAAGAATAATCTTGCACTTCAAATGTTTCATTTTCCAAAATATCTTTATTTGATTCTACGCGTGCCTTTAAATTGTTTTGATTTAGAATTTTATTAAACAAAAATGTTCTTAAGATTTAAGCGAAAAATATCTTCCCACAATATAAATTCATGAGCAATGCTTAATCCTGAGCAATGAATTTTATTTATTCATTTCTAAACTTGAAATTGTTAGTAGGTGGTGAAACAGCTTTAATGTGATAATAAAATAAAAACAAGTTCTGTATTTAAGCTTCTTTTCAATAATTCCCAGAACCGTAAACAAGAATTCCTGGGCCCTGTTCAAGGTTTTTTTTTATTTTTCTTTGAAGAATTTTTTTAAAAATCAGAATAATAGTGCTCGCTCGATTGTGTGCACTTTTCGAAAAATGCAAAACCAATAATAAACCTACATAGTTCCGTTGACATTATTAAGTAAGGGTGGCACGCTGAAAAAAATTTTGAAGGTTGATTTTAAAAAAAGTATGTTGGTCTGAGTTGACAACAGAACATTAAAAAACGATCCAGAGTAAAGGGGAAATATGTATTTATCAGAGTTCTTATTTAGCTTACGTTTTATCTGTAATATTTAAATTGAATTTTATGCTTGCTACACTAACAAATTCTATCTCCGTTAAAATCGGTGCAGTTACCTGAAACATAGTTTACCTATCAATTTTTCTTGGTTCTGGTGCAGAATTTGTATTGAAAGCGAAAGCTTATTCTTTATAGCTCTAGAGCAGGGCCAGGAAAGCTTTGAAAGTTCTCGGGCATCCACTACCACTGACAAGCGATTTACTTGTTTATATGGCTTGCTCTCCGAGCCTAGTTCAAACTTTGTTGAAAGCTCTTTTTCGTTATTTTTGGTTTTGACACATGGCCGAATTATACAAGGTCTGCTGGTTATTTTTCGACAGCCACCATTTTGCTACGTCATCGGCAAGAAATTCTTTGTAATGTTGATTGTGCGTACGGAGTTGTTTAGCTAGATGTTAGCTAGATTTGAGAATTAGGGAAAATTCCCATTCAGTCTTATAAGAATTTCTTGCCGATGACGTCAGAGCCAAGAGAGACTGAGCTGTCAAGCAGACCTTGTATAATTCGGCCATGGTTTTGACACACGGTTAATTGTTTTACTTTACGTTAAAAATAGGTTTGACAAAGAAAAAAATTTATGTTAAATTTCCGAATCACAATCGGAAAATAAAAATGAAATTATTAAAACCAGAAACATTAATTTGATCAATTGATATTTTATGAAACGACTGAAAATGCCTATATAAATTGTATTTTTTTATTGTTTTAATTTCCTGAAATCATAGTAAACATTGCATTGTGTTATCACACCGAATAAGAAAACAATCATGTTCAAAATTCGTGTCATCTTTTGAGACAGAACGCTTCATGATTTTCAGCAGTATGAAATACACCACTGCTTCAGTCAATGTCCTAATGACAACTGAGCTAATAAAAATCTCTCGCATAAATGGCCTTCCTTAGAACTCAGCAAAGCTCCATGATATGCAAAATGCACAAGTGGAAGTAGAACGGATTATATGCAAAGTGAAACAGATTATTTCTTTCATATGCGTATGTATGCAGTTTTCGTACAAGCCAGAATGAAACGGGTAGCATGAAGAATCGATGGATAAGAGGGCAATTTGAGCTGCGAAAATGCCCTTGGTGCACATAGCTTCAGAGCGCTGCTCTAGAGTCTAGACCCAATGGCGCATTTAGAGAATCTAAAGCCGTAGACGCTGGAAAAATTTGAGGTTCTCATAATAATTTGAGGCTCTATGTTGTGCAGCCTTTTCCGATTATTTTCCAAATCAGAACTTTAAGAACCAGATTTTAGAAACAGTAAAAAAAAAATAATGCGCCGCAGGGAAATTTTTTTTTGACTAATGATTAGTTTTGAAACAAGCCATTTTAATTTTTGACTTACACTTTGGGTGGCCTTTTTTTGTTCGAATCCGTGACATATATAACCAGTGAAGGGGCGGTGAAATTTCTAACATAGGACGTCAAAAAACAAGCCAACTACCAACACTTTAACGTCTCAACTATTTTCCAAAAAAGATGAAATTTTCTGTCAATTTTTATGGTTTATGTTTTTTTAGTAGCAGAAGTCATGCTACTGCCAAAAATATATATCACTATCAAAAATTTTTTAATAAAATGCGCCGCGGGCAACTTTTTTTATAAAAAAAAAACGACACGATGGGGGTGACCAAGTTATTTTAATTTTTCTTAGATTTCGGGGGGGTTTGGGTGTGTGATATTCACACCATCAATCGAATACTGTTTTGCACCTAGGGAAAATCCAAGGAAAAGCTGCGACTTTCTAGGCTCTCTTTGCCTACAAAAGAGTCTATAAAAATTAGTTTTTCACAAATACGTTGTTTTCGTAAGTCGATCCATTTTGGAGTTTTAAGGCGGTGAAGTTAAAAAAAGGAAATTTAAAAAAAGGAAGGATAGTAGGTCCCATTACCGTTAAAATAAGATAACGATTAACTTTCTATGGTAGAAAAAAACAATTTCTAGCAATTTTTTAATGCAAATGCTTGGAAAACTTGATCCTAAAGCTAAAAAAATTTGACAATAAAAACATAGACATTGTTCGTCAATGGTTTTTGAATCAAAATCATCTTTCAGGATCCATTCAGAAAATGTCAATAACAAAAACACTGTTCGACAGTGTAATCATTGTTGCAGTAAAGATTCTTTTCAGTATTGCGATATTTTTTAATATATTCTGATTTCAAAAAATTCTCATTTAAATCTTCAATGAAAAGTATTAAAAATCATTATAAACTTGACATAAAAACATTTAAAAAAACGCGTGTTTAACTACAAGTCACGCGTCAAATTTTTGATGGAAACATCATTTAAGAACTTGTCAAAATCTGATTGAAAACAAGTATTGAATGTTATGGTATTTTGAATTTTAATTACCTTGGGAAAATATCCGCTTAAATTGTAAATAAATTGAGAATTTAAATAAAGCACATTTCTCTTTTTAATCTAATAAAAAATATAAGCTTTAAATTACTTTAGATATTTTAAAAACATTTTGTATAACAAAATAGGGTTAAGCGAACTAATATCCGTTTTTTTTAAAAACACGTTTGCAAATCTCCACGTGGAAAATCGGGTTAGCGTTTTGTTGTGGGAAAATCAATTTTTTGTTCAGGTATTTCGGCATAATGGATTATACGCATGGATATTTCTTCACGCTGTCTAAACTTTTCAATCTTTCTATATCTTAAAACAGAAACTTGTTTATTCAATTATAAACGAAACATAAAATCATATACGAATGTACTTTTTGTTCATTATCTGTGAACCTTAAAAATATGTATTTTGAGAACAAAAACCATTTATCGTAATTTAGAATAAGGAAAATTTATATACTTAGTCTCAGATTGAAATAAAAAACGGCATCACTTTATAATATAAATACCGCATACACACATATATAGATAATTTACATTAAGTATAGCTTGTGATACACAAAAGCGGCAGGAATCTCCTCCTAGTTAAATCACCTTAAATGAGAATCTGCTGTAGTCATAAATTTCATCCAGTATGGTTAAATTATTCAGATTGTCATCGCACACCCTTGCAAGTTGTTGAAAGTGGCGATATATGAATGAATAGAAAGATTTAGTTTAAGAACACTTCAAATACAGTCTTGCTGGTGATATTGTGTAAAATTATGCTGGATTTTCACATCCTACTCATATCAATTCTTGCTGAAAAGTGATTGCTGTGTACACATAAATGAAGAACTTCTCCTTGAAGACTTTTGGTACAGAAAGACAATCTTATAACTACATCCACATAGTGTAGTTTCATTTTCAAATAGAGAAGGCGGTGCTCAAATTCAATTAATATTACTAAAAAAAATGTTGATCTAGATCATTGCTTGAGATCAACAGCTACTAAAATCAGATATGCCAACTAAGAAGGTCGATTTCGGGCCTAAATCAGATTCAATCTTCTACCGCAGCTACTAACCTACTCTCTGTTGGAAGTCCACAAAAACAAGCAACCAGTAGTTACTCGAATATGGCCAATATTTGAATATTTTTCATACCACACAAAAAACGCTGTTTTCATTTTCTTTTAAAAGATTTTTTTTTTGCAAAACAGAAGTCATTTTCCATTTATGGTAAGACTCTAATGAGCCGACGCTTTTTGAAGTTTTATTGGATTAAAGTTTGAATATTTTGGCGGTTGATTAAGTAATCGACAAGCACCTAAAAAATCATTCAAATTCAAATTCAAATTAATTGATAAAAGACATGTCACGTAATATAATATGGGTATTCATGGAACCAGATAAGTTAACCGATTCTGTATCTGCGTATTTCTATGACCCGAATAATTTGTGTAAATCGATCAGCTGTTCGGCAGTCTTCTCTCAGCAGTCACAAAATTAAGTTGAGCATGCCGAGAGTGGGTGAAAAATTAAAATTAATCAAAATATGGGAACAAATTAGGAAAAAATTCTGATTATTGGAACTGAATTTCACAATTTATTGGAAACTCCGTATTTGTTGTTTACGTAATTTTACGAGGTTATTTGCACTTAAAAGATTTTCCCAATTGACAAATCATTTAAGAAACGTAAAACGGACAGACAGACCGACAGACCGACAGTCCGACAGACCGACCGACCGACAGACCGACAGACCGACAGACCGACAGACCGACAAACCGACAGACCGACAGACCGACAGACCGACAGACCGGCAGACCGGCAGATCGACAGACCGACAGACCGACAGACCGACAGACCGACAGACAGACCGAAAGAAAGACCGACAGATGCACGGACATCCTTATTATGTTTCCTAAAAAGGGTTTCGTAAAGTTTCTAACTGCCCCCGTTCTCGAGTCGGTCACAGTCATGAATACAATACTTTCCTTCAATACAGGAGGAAAGTAAAAATGCTAAAAAGTTTCTTGAACTGTCTTTTGCGATTATGATTGAATTTGGTTCCGAGAGACTAAGAATCAAGCCTCCCGCTCCCCCCTGTAAAAGAAATCCTGGCCAAAAGCCTAATCAAACTAGTTAATTTTTTAAGTTATTAACATTTTCAACTAACATCTAATGTGTCAAATACACGTTTTTAATTGCATATTTTGATTTCTCTTAGGCACCAATTTCCGAGGCAGCTCATCTTTACTTTATTTCACCTGAAAATTAAGATATCACCTGAGGGTTGCGATAAACGAGATTGCTGTACATGCTGCTACTCTATAATTAACCCATTCCGATCGTATACACAATAACGAAATAGAAAAAAAACATTTTCTTCAAAATTAATCCTATTATGTCGAAGAATTCCAAAATTAATACATTAAATATGATTTATGGGGGGCAATTTAAATGCATGCGCACATAAGAGGATTTACCAGGCTTAGAACATTTTAAGCTCTTGAGCATCGGTGAGTGTTTTTCGTTTAAGTTAGAGAACTGAATTTGTTTTGTCCATCAATTGTTTTCAAAAGGTAAATAAAGTCAACATAAGTAATGCATGTTTTATAACTGAAATCTAAGTGATGCAATCACGTTTTAAGCATTATTATGATCACAACAAATTTATTTCTGTTTTTTTTTTATCAGCATGTTATAATGCAACCGGTAGATAAAAAATAATGAAAAATTATGTTGGAATTAGGTCAGTAAATGTAGTTGGTAAAATATGTATGAATTTGTGCAGCAAGCTATGAAGAAATTCATGGATTTAAATGTTGTAAAAAATTATATGTTAATCGAAAAAAGTTATGCACTTTTAAATAACTGTCTGTCTGTCCGTCTGTCTGTCCGTTTATCTGTCTGTCCATCTGTCCGTCCGTCTATATGTCTGTCTGTCAGTATCTCCGTGAACACCATAACTTTCGAAAGAATTGAGCTAAAAACTTGAAATATTTTAAAGTTGCGTTCCTCATAAATAGTAAGTCTAAGTTCTCGAACGGTCAAAATCGGAACATTTCCTCTCCTCTGCCTTATACAAACGAAACTGATTTTTGCCGATTTTCTCGAAAACGGTGCATCGTATCGATAAAACTTGAAGGACAAAATGTATTTTTTATCTATTTTCTTATATTTTTAATGTAGCTTTCAATAAAGTTAAAGTTCTCATAAATCCCCAATGAAATGTCCAATATGATAGATAGATGACTAATCGGTCGTCGCAAGGAAAACATGAGTCACCATATCCCATGACAAACGACAATTATTTTATGTTAACATATGTCCACCTCGCAAAAATCCTTAAATCTCATTGTGTTGTATTCCGCTGAAGCCAATTTAATATTAATAACTGTTCAAGATCCCTGTATATATGCTGTGTTCGCACATTATATGTACATATTTATGATTTGACTTTTCGGCCTCCCAAATTGCAATATCATTTTAATAATTTTGACGCGATCCCATCCCATCCCATTTTATCTCATCCAGAGGACAAAAAGAAGTTGAGTTGTTGATGTTTACAAATTTTCTGGTGGTTGGGATGGTTACGGATAGACGCGATGAACGTTAAATAGAAACAACAGAAAATTATGTTTTCATCCGGACGTGTGTATGTACTTCCCATAAAATATAGAAAATTACAACATTGAATGTCTCTTGTCCGCGTCCATTAGCGTTCCCAAATCGCTTTATTCCACAAAGAAAAAATTAATATTTTTTTTTAAATAAAAGGAAAACTTTTAAGGGAGACGAGAACCAGAAAGCAGCCCACTGGGAAGGGAAGTCATCTGATGACTCTTATGTGCTTTTAGTCAGTAAGAGGTTTAAATTTTAGGCGCGCCAAAGAACATAATTTAATAAAATAACACAAGAACTGGATAAAATAATAAAGAATAATAAAACGATACAAAAGTGAATGCTAAAGGAACAAAAAATCAAAAAGCAACAGCATCAGAATTGTGGGTAACCATAACGATTTTAAACTCCAGTAAAACTTGAAGACAAACATAGATTCTATGCTGGATACGAGTTTGGAGACTCCAGCAGAGATTTTGGGAAGTAGTAAGTGGAGCCAATTGTGCGATAAACCTGTGGGAAACGATCCTAAGTCAGCCCAACGAAGATGTCTGCGACATGAATTTGATTACTGGAAAAGTGGGTGTGCTGAACACCCAATTAAAAGCCAATTACCGGTTCGATAAGGTCAAGGAAAATAAAAAGAATAATAAAAAAATTCAGAACAGCTAAAACAATCGTCAAAGTAACACTTTTATTTGTTAAAATTTCGATTGAATTTTGATTTTAAATATAAACAAAATTAAATCAAGCAAAACCGAAACCACAAAAAAGTAAAATCAATCGATCGAATAATCAATTTGACAGCATTATTTCGCCTAAGAGGACATTAGAAAAGGTTAAATTACCCATGAAGGTGTTTACGGCACTAATTAACGTCTTATGGTGATTTTATGCTTTGGTGTTGGGGTTATAAAAAAATTTAAGTTCGTACAAAAGGAATTTGCCGATTATCAAATAGATAATGTGAACACATAGAATATATGTTTGGCTTCGAGTTTTAACACGTTCGTGACATCGTGTACCACTGGTGGTACATGTACAGTTTTTTAAAACCGCGCGAGTAAATAGTGCGGTAGTTTTTTTGTGGACGTAAATTTTTATTTCTAAATTATCAAGAAGTATATCAGTGCGAAGTCCAAATCCACCCACCCACCAGTCCACCCGTGGTACACGATGTCCAAATGTAAAAAAAATTGAAAAAGCAAGTGTCACGAACGTGTTAAATTAGCCAACAAAGTTTAAAATAAATCAGAAATCAAACAAAGTATAAAAGAAATTAAGAAATATTGTAAAATATTTAAAAACATTCAAAAAAAAAAATGTTTATATTAAATTTTTAGGTTTTTGTTTATTTATTAAATAGGATATTATGGTATATAAGGTCTCTATCCAATTTTGGTTCTCTATCCAATAGTGCAAACGGCATAAAAATCTGTTAAATGGTTTACAAAATATCAGAAGAGGGGTTCAGAACTTCTAGCTAAAGCCCGGTTTATACACTTCAAGTAACTCGCGGCAAGTAGACGTAAATACACGCGATTTGACCTAGTGTGCGACGCTCGCATATGTGTGACAATACTTGCCGCTCTCTCGAAAAAAATAGAAAGCCATTCTATTTTTATGGCAAGTAAAAACCAATACAGCAACATGGAACCGTGTACACAAGAGGTGGTTTTATGTGTGTGTGTTTCGGTTCATTTTATATTTGCTGCTTTGCCAGAGAACGTCGTAAGATTTTAAGTAAAAAACAACACGGGTATAAAAAACTCGTCGGTAACAAACAGTTTTAGGTCGAAATTCCCAAATTTTTCTACAAAAAAGAGTCGTGATATTTTTTTACAGAAAATTTTAGGTTATGTTTTCGTTCGGCTGTCATTCTACTTGAAATTATTTACTTGAAACGTGTAAACTAAGGAAACTACTTGCCTTTCTTTACTTGCCGCGAGTTACTTGAAGTGTATAAACCGGCCTTAAGGGAGGAAAATTTACTACTGTGTATATGATAAAAAAAACTCTTTAAACCAGAAACTGCGCGTTCGCAAAAATTAGCGTTTTGCGATCGTTCTCTCTCTCTCTATCTCTCTCTCTCTCTCTCTCTCTCTCTCTCTCTCTCTCTCTCTCTCTCTCTGTGTGTGTGTGTATGTGTATGTTGATGTTTGTGTGTAAGAGAGAGAGAGTGCGAGAGCACAGCTCAAGGATAAAAGGGTGAATGTGGAAACAGAATTGCGGCTTTGTGGACTTCAGCTTCGGCTTCAGCTTTGACAGTTCTGTAGACTCAATGCTTTTCAACGTAATGAAACACAATAGCAAAGTTGCAAAGCCGGTGAGGCCGAAGTCGAAGTCGTAGTAGCTCTACTCTCTACTCTTGCTCGGCTTTGACAACTTTAACCTAACTTTTTTTGTGAGTAAATGATTGTCATTGAAAATGTTTGAAGAAAAGTTGATAAATATAGTGCAAGAAAATGAAATTCTTTATAATAAAAAAAAACCAGGAATACAGAAAGGCGAAAAAGAAGAATTATCAAATGAATATGAAGAATTATGAATTATTTGTCAAAGTTGCAATTGTGTTCGAATGAAAGTTGAAGCCGACGAAGCCAACAAAGTCCAAAGCTGAAGCCGAAGCCCAAAGCCCAAAAAGCCGCAATTCTGTTTCCGGCTTAAGTTTAAAGTCGTCTAAATTCAAAAAATGATAAAACCGGCCTAATTCTTCGACAACGAGCAAGAATTGATAAATTCTTTAGCCAAATTGCACGAAATAATAAGGTTTACCCCCCCTTGCTGTTCTTTTTCAATCAATAAAAATATGGGAAGAAAGACACAAACAAAGAGAAAGCTAAAGCTAAAGCTAAGTAGTATATATTTAGATGAAATATTTGATAAAAAATTATGCACTCTAACCCCCTAAATTTTATTTGTGGCATAAATCATGCGACTTCCATTCCAGAATTAGAAATCACAAGATTTTCTCACGTGACAGTTTCCTGCTGAAAAGTTTGATCCAGAAGAGACTTCTTTTATAAAGCTTTCCCTGTTCCTGACAGGTGAAAGATTCTCCGTGACTCATTCAATTGTAATACCGGAAAATGTTTTAATTTTATTTTCTTCGATATCTACTCGTGTAACATCAAAAAAGCAATTCGTTTGTATTTTTAGACACGAACAGATGACAAATTTGATGTGTTTTATCAATTCGCCTTCAGTCACGGGCACAACACATATGGATACGCATCCAGCAAACGCAAAGCACATGTTCCCAACACGACTATATAAACATCATAGCGTACGACAAATAATACCGCGCCAAAATTTAAAAATTCAAGTCAATTTTCACTTTCCGTATGTTTTTTTTGTGTGTTTGTATAACGATATCTTCTGACCTATGAATGCCATGGTCATTTTGCATCTTCAAATCTTTGGCGACTGCGTTTTCAATTAAATTTTAAATATGAGTGTGTGGCCTTCATTCGGCTGAGAGTCTTATCATTCACAAAATTAAATTATACGCGCTAAAAAGTAAACTGTAGTGTAATAATTTAATGCTGACGCCTATTTTTTTCTTGTGCTTGTTTTTAATTTGGTAAACTCGCTCATGAGTTTATTTCCCCATGAATTCATAGTTTAGTAAATGGCTTTACTTTAGGGGATATCGCAATGTGGCGGCTCGGGAAATGATTGTATTTTTTACACTTAAAATGAAATTGTTCCATTTATATTAAATTAACTATTAAAACCATACTTTTATTTAGTACTTTTAAAATAAAGTACAATGCAGAACTAAGACTGAATTTGTTGAAACTAAGATTTAGAAAATGTCCCCATTATATTTTAGAATAGCAATAACTTAACGTAAGAAAACTTAAATATGTCGAACAATGAACAAATTCGCAATATTTTCCACAATATCTTTTTAATTTAAATGTAACTTGAAAATACGAGAAAATATTAGTTGTGGTCAACACCAAACTTTACTCTGCAATATTTCAGGTTTCAAAAATATGATTTTTTTTTAAATATGTCAAGAACCGTTAGAGATACAAAAACACAGTCGAAGCAAAAATTGTTGGAAATTTTATTCCCTTTAAATTTGGTTATTTGCATTTTTCCCCCAAAAGCTCATAGTTCTGGAAAAATATTCAAAAAATGTGGTTTGAAAAAAAAAAAAAAAGAATGTATGGAATGTACCCGTTATAGTTACATTACTTTCCAAAATTTTATAGGAAATAACCATTTTCAAGTCGCTAGCTCAACGCGTTGTCGAGTTATTTGAGATATGTACAACGGATAGACAAACCGACAGGCCCAAAGACTGACAGGCCCAAAGACTGACAGGCCCAAAGACTGACAGGCCCAAAGACTGACAGGCCAAAAGACCGACAGACGGACAGAAAGATGCACGAAAACCCTCATAATTTTGCCTGAAGCGGATTTCGTACTGATCAGAAACTTTCTATCTACCCCCGTTTTCGAGTGGGTCACAGCCATGAAACAATACTTTCCTTCTATAGCAATATGCAGAAGAAAGTAAAAGTTACAGAATATTACAGTGAAGAACAAACCATTATTTGTATACCGAAAAAAATTATTTCGTGAAAATCGGCTTATTAGTTTTTCTAAAGGTTAATCAAGTTACCGGCAGTCTAAAGGTTAATCAAGTTGAATAATGTGGATTCGAAGAAAAACTCAAAATTTATCAGAGTTGAACAAGTATTTAGGTCTTGCGACTTGTTTAATTTCAGATACATTTAACAGAAATGTTTTCTGCGAAAGATAAAAATCAAAAAACTTGAGGGTCTTGCACTGGTGTGCCCCCTTAACCTTTAGACTGCCGGGGTGGCTCCGAACTCGATCACATACAATCTCAGCGAATCCACGCAATATGTAGAGATACTAAATATATAACAACTATTCAAAAAAAGAACCTATTATTTAAATGAAAAAATGCCGGCAGTCTAAAGGTTAAATATTCTATAAATTTTAAACTGAATTCCCAGCAATGCTTGGATTAAAATTTTTTTTTTGTACTTAAAGAAATTTTAGAACAAATCAGAAGTTTAGGAGGAAAGGTAGGGTTTTTATACCCGTATGGTGAAACCAAAGGGTATATTAACTTTGCTTTACCGTTTGTAGGTTAGGTTAGGTTAGGTTGAGAAGACCGCGCGCGCCCAGACGCGAGCACAGCGCTACACTCGGAGGCCTACTGGCCCATTGTGATAATTTTACCGTTTGTAACGCCAAGATCCCGTCATCACACACAAAAATGAATTACACCAGTGTGTTTAGAATGATAAAAAAAATTGAATTTTGCATGTCCGTCCGTCTGTCTGTCTGTCTGTCCGTCTGCCCGTCCGTCTGTCTGTCTGTCCGTCCGTCTGTCTGTGGCGCGGATTGCGGGCGCACGGATTGAGCTACAGACTTGAAAGTTTGCACAGATCCGTTTTTCGTAAAATGTGAGGCTAAGTTCGTTAATGGGCAAAAATGGACCATTAGGGGGGGGTACCCCCCATACGAACGAAAATATTTTTTGCGAATATCTCAAAAACGGTGCATCTTATCAAAAAAGTCCAAGAACAAAAGTTGTTTAGAACATGATTCTACATAAAACTCCCATACATGAAAATCCGATTGGAATAAATTTTAAAAAATCTTATTGGAAAGTTTGAGTTCAAAGTGGAATTTTGGTATAACTGTTCGAATTTTGATACGAATATCACCATACGGGTCTCCAATGATTGCCAGATTGGCAATTATAGCTTTTGTTATGTTTTTTTTCGATTGAAGTAAAATATCTTTACAGTGAAGGAGGAGGTCTGCAGTAAAGTGATGGCGGCAGTACTAGATTTTGTTAAAAAAAAATCGCGAAAAACCGGAGAAACAGGAAGAGGGTCCGAAAAGCCTAAATTTCATGTGACGTATTTTACGGAGAGCCACTTAATAAAAAAAACGTACAATGGAACCTCAGTTTTTGAGTTCTATTTATTTCTGAAGGTTGTCTACATATACACCGAAGTGACCATAAACCAAAGCATTGTTCATGAAACTAAGCATCTTTTCAGCTCAAGAGACGTTCAAAAACCTAGGCTTTGATTCTTCAAAAGCCGTAATTTCGTATAGAAGAAAATATAACGCTCTAAAATCTGACGATCTCAAATTCTTGCTGAAGTATCCGTTACTATAATCAGTTTCCACCGTATTTAATAATTTTCCGCAGTACAAATTCAAAAAAACGAGTATTTATGCGTAACAAAATTAAAACATCTGATGCTGTTGTTGAAAATTTGTCATCTCCGAAAACCACTATAAGTAATGGAATTCCGCGTAGGCTGGAAATGATTAAGCAGCATAAAGGCGTGCACGCGCTAACCGATCGTCACGATCGTAACACCACGATCAGACTTTATTGCTGTTCTATCGTCGTTCTATACAAATGGACTATGAATTTTATGCTATCTAACTTCATGTTGTTCGCTCCAACATGCTTTAAGATCAGTCAACATAAGCACTTCGTTGGAACCACGCGATTCTCTTCTCGATTCTCTTTCGCATTCATGGATCTTACCTTGAGGCTGATCTAAAAGATCTTTAATTTGGAAAAAAAAGAAAAAATCTCAGCATGATTTGCCGCTATTGGCTATAGTATAGTATCGAGATTTCCGCTGCTTATGTTGGATCACTGTCACTGCTTATGCTAGCATTTCGCTGCAGCAGCAAATAAATCGCCACTGGGCCGAATTGCTGCTGCTGTGATGTCGCTTTCGGTGGTGATTTTTCTTAAGTCCATTCGATAGAAAAATTCATTTTTTCAATCTCAGTCCATCATCGTGTGGCCGTGCGTTCAGATCAATGATAAGCAAGTGAATAAAATCCGGTAACGTTGAAAATTGATCAAATATTGGGACATTCGTGGACATTATCGCTACCGGACAGGTGAACAAAAATAAGTAATCGAAATAGCGCGGGAGATTTAAAATTTCTTATTTGGTACTGGTGCGAAAGGATTTTTTATGAATTTGAGGAATTGATTAAGCACATCAAGTAAAAGAGATGTTTTAAGTGATTTTAGTGTTTGATAGTTGAACAAAGTGCTGGAGACTGCATAAAACCTAGACGGAATAGCGATCGAAACTGGAGATCAAATGTGAGTCTTTAAGTGCGCTAAATATCTCCATTAAATGATGACATTCACCTATCTCCTGATAGATCTTCTACTTTACTGTTTGTAATTTGCATACCAACTTGAAATTGAAATCGATTTTCCATCTTTAACATCCGTTTAGAGCGAGTTTTTTTGTTTCCTTTGGTCGCTTATCGATCGCTATATAAAATACTTTTGAACACCTTCTTAAAATTTAAAACCGTCGATCCTCGTTGATTATTGTCGATAAAAATCTGATCGTATGATAATATTGCTGGCAATAATATTATTTTCGTGGTATGATCACTTGTTACAACGGATTACGATCAATATCTGTAGAATGTCATTGGTTAATATTGTTTATATCTCGGTTAGATGTTGTTTGATGATCGAATGGCTTTGGTCATTGGTTGTCATCATTTTTTTTTAAATAAAATTCCAAGCTTTATACTTAAAAGTCCATTCTGGATTGGTAACTCCATCCAGTATTGACTCTGGGAGTCAATTTCAATTCGAATCCCATCTATAGGGAAAATCCAACATTTTACGTTTTATAGTAGAGTATATAGTTAAACCGTCTCATGGTAAAAATATACAGGTTTACACTTATTCTACCTATTAAAGTGACTGTGTATATCATAGAAGTTAAAGTTACTACGTTGTTATGCTGCAGCTGTTTTTGTTGTTTATGCTGATGGCTGTCGGCTTGTCGCGATCGCGATCATGTTGAATTCGCTAATACCATATGGAGATTAAAATCTTGTTTTTACCGATTCTATGATCAATTTCTACATTTTTGGTCATCACTTACGATTTGGATTGTACTAAACTATATCAATGTCTTCTTTTGATCGCATTTTAACGGTCATATCAAGGGTTGATCTTAATGCACAAATACAACGATATATCGATGTAGATCAGTCATCAAACATTCAACATTCGCAGCATTTAAAACTTGGTGGAAATTATTTAAAAACTACTCCTCTAAGCTGTAACCAGCACTGAATGAAATATTGGTGCTTTTAATGTTTTATTTTTCGTTTTTACAGTGAGATTGCATTGCAATATGAAATTACTTAAATGCGTTTTATGCCATGGGAATTGGGCGTTTTGATGGTGGTGAAAGAGCACTTAACTTTCTACTTATTTGTAATCAGATTTAAAATATAAACAGGAAGAAAACCTTCACAAAGTAAGAATACGCTATCACAGGTTTGTCACAGGGGTTTTTTTTGTTTTTTGTGCTTTAAATAGTAGATATTTAAAAAAAAAACTTGTTGCCGAAAAAAACCACAGGTATTTCAGGTGCCCATTTCCCTGTTCTTTGACTGTTTTTTTCGTACATGATAAAAAAAACTAAGCATACACGGTAAAAAATTGTGGATGAAATTCTAATCAAAATTGGATTACATTGGATACATATAGGTTCAGTGTAATCCAATTTTGATTAGAATTTAATTCACGATTTCTTCCAATTTGTACCACCGATTAAATCTTTTTCCATTGCCGCATGGCACTTTGAAATACCACCACTAAAATATAAAAAAAAAAAATTTTTTTTCTTTCGTGTTCTGCAGGGGTGGAAATACTCGCTATTTTTCTGTGTCTCAAAGGGTTAAGACGCTTTATTGAAAACCAATTTTCCGCTTATATCCAAACTCACACAATTATTCTTTTTTCTCAAACTCCTGCAAAAAAAAAGTTTCGCAACATTTTTTTTTTGCTTCGCAAAAACGTTTTTCTGAAAATATTTTGCAAATGATAAGAAATTTTACTGATTATATTTTAATGAATTTTTGGCGATTAAAAATAAATCAAATGACAGTAGACAAGGCTATTAGGTGAAGAGTTATCGACAAAAATTCAAATTTTCGGAAATACGGAATTCATTTGGCCTTCTGTTTTTGCAATTGATTAAAATTTTTACATGTAAATAATTATCACATTTAAATCTTTTATGAAAAAAATCTACCACATTCAAATGTAGTTTATTATATAAACCAATTCTTATCTCTTGGTGGAGACATCATTTTACCTTGAAAACTTTGCAAGTTTAAAAAATTCAGTTTACAATAATTTTAGTTTAAAAGCAGATAATGAAGAAATTGTTCTTATTTTTCGTCGGTACTGTCGATTTTTGCTAATTTTTCGAAAGTTTTTAATAAAATCGTTTCATTTCTGTGATCGTTTTATTCATGTTTGCCCCATTTGCTCAAAAAGTTGTGTTAAAATTGGAAGTTATTTTAATAAAATTGGAATTTTCTTGGAAAAATCATTTTAATTGCTAGGTGAGTTTTCGTTAAGATGTCACAATTTGGAGAGATTTTTTAAAAATTTTGTTGTTTTACAATTGTTGTTCATGACTATTTCAATTCATAGGAATTTTGCTATTCGCATTTATTTATGAAAAAAATTTAAAAAAAAAATCTATTCCAGTTTTTAAACTGTGTGAAACATTTTCAAACTTATTTTAAATTGCATCGATAAAATCTATAAATTTAAAGGTTTAATTGAAAAATACAAAAAACTTGAGTGAAATATTATCTTCCCTGTAATTTTGTTGTCATTGAATAATCATAAAATGTGTATCACCTGTGGTGAAAAACATGTTCAAGTGTTCATCGTGACTTGTTCCGTGAGTTTCTAAGACAAAATTTTAATTTTGTTTGCTATGCATAAAATCGTTTAATGAAAAAACTTGTAACTTTCTATAAAGTGTAACGACAGGAATGAGAATCAAAGCAAATGATCTTTAATTTTTATTCAATTGTGTTTCAGATAAAAGATAAAAATTCAAAATCTGTGGAATTTACATCTTAAATGGTGGGAATAAATCGTAGATGGTTTTTTTTTACTGTTAGCTGTAATAAAAACATTTTAATAGATGCTTTAGAAAAAAATAACTCTAAAGCGGCAACGTTGAAAGAAAATCCCTGTTGAAAATATTTCCAGGTCTTTTTTGAAAAATTTTGTGAATAAAACTAACAATATCTCTTATATCTCTGAGAAACCTCCTGCCCTCCCCCTTTCAACGCTCGTTCCTATCCTATTTTACTACAAAAGCCTTATTTCTAGGGTGACCATAAGTCTTGGAATGGTTGTGACACTTCCGAATTTAGGCATGTTATCTCGGCATCCCACAAAGAAAAACTCTTTTCCCGGATTTTCAAATTTAGTGTTATAGAAGAAATTCATTAAATGCTATAATAAACAATCTCTTCGGCTGGGAGTTGCTGTAAATCACATTTTTTCCGAAAAAATGCGCCGCAGACGAAAACATTTTTTTTTTGTTTTCGTTTGCGCAAAACATTTTTTTCGTCTGCGGCGCATTTTTTCAATGATTTCAATGACAAATGGGGAATGATTTTCAAAATATTTCGCTTGCGACGCATTTGTCTTTCTTGGTAGGTATTTTTTTAATTTTTCATTGTTAGTATTTGTGGAACAAAAAGAAGGTGAAAAATTAAGTTAATTTTCGCTTGGGACTGTGCTGCTCTTGATTTCAATCTGTGAATCCTATTTTGTTTAAAAAAATGCGGTGGACATTCTTTTTCCGAGGTTTTCGTCCAGATAAGGTTTTATTTTCTACACAATTTTGTTGTTTCGTTAGTGTTCCGTTTCAGCCATCCTCATCTTGTCCCAGAATGACCCAAACAATATATGGAGACCACGTGAATAGCACGCAAAATTTCAATGAGTTTCGTTAGGAAGGGTGTAGCTCTTGATTTAAATCAATGAGCTGTGATAATCTTGAAAAGATTCGCCTGCGGCGCACATTTATTGGTTTTCTCCGGATTTGAATTCCTAGTTGGCATTCAAATCAGATTTTGTTCTATAAAACTTTTGTATATACATAAAATTTATTGTTTCATTTTTGTTATAATTCAGCCATCCTTCTAAACCGATCCCTCCTCCCCACCACTCATCATATCTTGGGAAATTAATAAATAAAGTAACCCTCAACCTTACCTACTCTAAATGCACAATGGACCCACAGCGTGGTCTCAGTGCATAAGGGATTAGTCTTGGACTACCCGACAACCTAATCAACAATCAACAACAACAACCCTCAACCTATGATTATAAATTCTGGACCAGACGCCTTTTTACCAGTAAATTTCCCGACAAAATTTTACTAGAATTTTACTAGGGAAAAGAATACTTACTTTTTTTTATTGTTTTCCCAGTAAAATTTATAGAACGATGGTAAAATGTACTGAGATACAGTAAATTTGACTGAAAATACAGTAAATTTTACTGAAAATACAGTAAATTTTTACTCGAGAATTATTGATTTCGTCCCAGTATTTTATATTATTCTCCCTGATTTTTTTTATCAAATTTAGGGGGTTGGCAATTTACATTCCACCCCATTAAATTTAACATTGTTTCTACCAGTAAAGGCTATTCACGTTCAAAATCCATTTCTCAATTGGCTTCCATGATCTAGCGGTAAGTGAAGTGGTTTACGAACGCTGAGTTTCCGGGTTCGACCCTCGACAGTGGTAAGAGATTTTGCAATATAAGGTTTGTAGCATGGACAATGAAATATTAATAACAAAAAAAAAAATATTTAATAACAAATAAATATTAATTGGAAGGATTGTCACCAAAAACCATTCAAATGCTTTAAAAACCGAAAAAAGCCTTTGAGAAGCTTTTAAAATTTTACTATAATCCCAGTAAATTTTACTCGGATTCATAGTAAATATTACAATTGTTCCAGTTCGTTCCGGTTTTCCAGGGTAAAACTTTTACTGGAAATATAGTCCTATATTTACTGGGAGATAATACATAGTAAAATTTACTGTACTGAGCTCCTAGTAAAATCCGGTTTAGAGTGCGTATTCTCTAAAAAAAACTTTTTCTTAATTTTTTTTAAATAATTTCACCGCAAAAATTAAATTAAGCAATTTATAAATCACAAAAGTAAAATAAAAGAACAAATAATTCATTTAGAGGCAATAAAACAAAAATGGGCATATTTATTGACAAACGTATTCTTTCATTACTGATCCGATTAGATTATCTGTATTGCATCTCAGCGCATAATCTTTCATTTGAATCTCTAACAACGGCAAAGAGTCTGAATAAGAGTGAAAAGCGTAATTGGAAACTTGAAATTTCCCATCTGTGCTTATCTGGAAATTAGCATTTTCGAAGAGCTCAATGTATGTTGTAGTAGGAAGCAACATAAATGCAATTGCACTAACAAAAAACAATGGTTGAGATCTTGTCAAGATGATAAAAATCCGATTGTATTCAATTTGTTCAGCAGTTGTGAATTTCAGGTATTTATGAACAATCAATAAAGTGATCATACAACATTCTCATATAATAAATACAATAAGCCACCACAGACAACGCGAAAGGATTAAAAAAGGTGTAAAAGATTACAAAAACAATGTCTTGGCAATGAAAAAGTCAATTTCAAAAAAAAAAAATATGCCTTTGGCGGGAATGCCGACAAATTGTAATATTTCGCTAATATCAAATTACTTTGTTTTTAATAGTTTTCAATTTCTTATAATTTTTATTAACCGCCGCCTCGCCGCTTCGATTAAGTAAGACATTTATAAATGGAAGTTTGTATTTGACAGATTAAATGATTAGCTGCCCGTTAAAAATTAAAAGCCACACTGGCATAGTTTGCATAATTTATTTCGAGTGATATTTGAGATGAGCGGGTGACCATTTACGAAGAAGTTGACTCTAACGTTGAAATTATGCAAAAATTTCCGTAAAATATGTAAGCTATCTTAAAAATCTGACTTAATCGAATCGCCATGGCTGAAGATGTTGGCAGTTGGCAGTGATGATAAAATATTCATTTCAAATGGCCAACAACTATACATGAAAATAAAATAAAATGAATGGTTTACATACAACTATGCTCGTTTTATAAATTCATAATACATAAAATGACGTATATCCGTTGACCACATTGCAAATAAAGTCGACCAACCGCAGTGTTAATCGTCAAAATTGATCGTTACTCACCCATTCGAAATTCAATATTCCATTTGCAAGATCGTCAAAATAGATTAACATCATATCGCACCTTACAGGTATCTACACTAAATCAATAATATTTGTTAGCTTCTAGCATAATTTTTAGTTCGGTGTCGACATTAATTACGAGCCATTATTACACTTAAATGGTCTTTTCACATAAATTCTGTAACCCAATCGCTTTTGGCTAAGGCAATACCAGAAGAAAATATCAAATGTTGAAAATGATGTTAAGATGAATCCACAAGCGATTGGATTTTTAAAAAGTCTGATGATTTTTAGATTACATTTAGTTAGACGATTTAGTTGAAGAAGAAAAACCTAAGAAAATTTACAATTGCCAGAGGCCATCATATACTCTAGATGAGAACAAAAATAAATATTTATTTTATTTTATTTTTTATGCTTTTATCACAATTAATTACTGTAATTTTTACTATGAATCCGCGTAAAAATTTGCTGGGATCACAGAAGATCTTAAACGAGTCTCAAATGATTTTTTTTAGATTTGGTAAAGCATTTGAATGGTTTTGGTAACAGTTTTTACTTTCCTCTGCTATAGAGGGAAAATATTGTTTTCATGACGGATAGCTGCCCGTCTGTCTGTCGGTCTGTCGGTCTGTCGGTCTATCGGTCTATCGGTCTATCGGTCTATCGGTCTATCGGTCTATCGGTCTATCGGTCTATCGGTCTATCGGTCTATCGGTCTATCGGTCTATCGGTCTATCGGTCTATCGGTCTATCGGTCTATCGGTTTATCGGTCTATCGGTCTATCGGTCTGTCGGTCTATCGGTCTATCGGTCTATCGGTCTGTCGGTCTGTCGGTCTGTCAGGATGTCGGTCTGTCGATCTGTCGGTCTGTCGGTCTGTCGGTCTGTCAGTCTGTCTGTCAGTGGAGAACGCGTTGAGCTAGCGACTTGAATTTTTTTGTAAATGAGTTTTACGAAAAACGTAGTTTTCTATCTACTTGTGGAAAAGTAAATTATCTACAACGGGTATGTACTAAACATTTTTTTTTTTGAAAAAATAAATTTAAAACGTTTTCCACATCTTTTGCTTTAGCAGTTTTTACGTATCTCTAACGGTTCTCAAAACATTGGAAAAAATGTTATTTTTCACATATTTTTTCCGAAACTAAATATTGCAGAGAAAAGTTTTGTGTTGAGTACAGCTGATTTTTTTCTATTATTTTCAAACCTAGTTAATATTTTACATAATTTAAATTTGATGCTCAAAATTATCTTACTACTGTCGATTAGACAATTTAACTTACCATTGGACCTTGGAAGCAAATTCAGAAACGGATTTTAAACATGAATAGCTTTTACTGGGGAGACCTAATGTCGAATTTAATGGGGTAAAACAGTAAAGCGTCACTGTATTAAATTTCAAAAATTATCAGGCAAACATTTTTAGAAAACGCAAATAATAAAAAATACTGGAACGAGATCGGTAACTTCCTAGCAAAAATTTACTCTATTTTTAATAAAATTAACGGGGAAAACAGTAAAAATAAAAATATTTACTGATTTTCCTAGTAAAATCCCATTAAAATTTCGCTGGAAAACTTACTGAGAAAAGAACGTCTGGCTTAGAGTGAACGTTTTTGTATTTTTTTTCTAAACCACATAAAATTTGTATGCTAAAGTTTTACAACTAAAGTAAAAATACACCTGAAAAACTGGTAAAAATGCACAGGGATTGACATTTTAGGTGATTATTGCAGCCTCTTGCAATTTCAATTTACATGCTGCCGAAATAAAGTGTAAAAATTCCCAAAATTAATGTCACTACCTCAAAGAGGTCGTCTGAAAACGGCAAACCGTTGAAACTTGCTACTCAAACGTCTCCAAATATGGCAAGCAATGACACTCATTGCTGATCATTTAATGCGACATTTTTTATTATGGACATTTACCAGTTGTACAACTATGTAAAAGTCAAATGTATGTAAAAAAAATCTTTATTTACGATGAATTTCTTAAGATGTAATCACTACAGATCATGAACTATAAAATTAAAACTTTTCTAGAGATCACTTCGGAAGGCTCCATTTCTACTAGCGCGATAGAATCTCTGCGAAAGATCCCGATTCATCGTTTGGGTCTGATGAAGTCTCAACGTCGAATGAGTCTGGCCTGGCGCTTTGCTGGAGCTCTTAGTTTAAAACGGAATATCCACCTGGATGTAGGCGTCAAACTCAGACTTTGAAGTTGCTTTTCATTTTCTCCTTCACCGACACATTGGCATAAGATTCGAATTCGACGTCGTATTTAAGTTTTGATTGTTGTCTCTGCCACTCGGGATTTTCTTCTGAAAAAAGACTTCATTAAAAAAAATCCAAAGTGGTTCAGGTGATGGATGGCGAAGTGGTGTGCGAGGTGTGCGTTGAAATGAAGTTGAGGTGTTTTTCACAGTAAAAACATTTTCATAGTTGAAGCTAACGATCGTTCGGTGGATATGATGGAGTTAGCAAGATTCCCATATGCCCAGTTGTAATTCGAATTCGGTCCGATTCGGTTGAGGATCAGTTTTATTTCTTAGTTTTCTGGACAACTCGATCAAATTTAAATACGAGACGATCAATATCGACCTTTAGTAAATTAACCGCGATCACTGTCGATCCGATGCGAGTACAAAGTTCTCATATGTGCATTTTTACCATAAGGCAGTGTTAAATAGAAAAGGAATATCATTTATGATTGCATTTAACGAAAAAATCCGGCACGCGTAACCCACAATCGCAATTCTAACTCCAACATCTGTGGTAAGCGACACAACGGTGATCATTTCGCCGGGACGATTGGTCGTAAACGCCTTAGGAATAACCGACGATCCATAAAAGTGTCAATTACTTAACACTCTGAAATGACTGCGGAATAACTGAGACGATAATAATTGAAATTCGCTGGGAATCTAATTAGTTGAAAGTGTTTACTGTCTTGTGATTTTCTCAGTTTTTCTTTTCATCGTTTAAAAGGGACGAGACGACGTTTTAAATCAATTAAACGGATTACCAACGATCGAATTGGAAGAAGGAGACCGATTTAATTGGATCCGATCAGATATTTTACTGGGTGATTATTTCAATTTTAATTACAAAATATTTTGTCATGACATGGGCAAGGAAAATAATTGAATTCGTCATTTGTATCCTTGAGCATTTGCGAGGTTTTCCAAAACGGTGGATTTGTTAATGGGCCGCATGCAAAAAAATGATCATATGCTTATACTTCACTCTTTGCGTGCAAAATATCCCATTTTTGTGACCAAAGCTAAGCAATTGTTGTACTTCGGAAGCAGGCATTTATTGTCGCATCTTAAGAAAGCGTATTTATCCACTTTTTTTTACACAGACTTGAAAATTTGATTCAATAACGTAAAGTAAAAGCACATACTCATTTTGAATAGATAATAGATTTTCCCTCTTTTTTTTTAAACGGCGGATCCATGAGATGGGTTGCACAACAAAGAGGTTTTGGGTAAAATCCCTATTAAGATATTTTAAATCATGAATTTAAAAATGCTCTGGTCGAAGCAATTGGGAAATCTGCGCCGCGGACAAAATTTTGAAATATTTCTACCACAAAGTAACAAAATTAAAAAGCTATACAGCAAAGTGATTCACACTTTTGCACTGGATAAATAAGTGTAAAGAAAATGTGAAAAAAACAACGGAGATAAATACATTGCAGCCAAAAATATTGGAAGACGCTTGCCTTTGACGGAAACTTTGTTAAAAAACGGTCTAAAAAATGTAATTTATTTAAAAATGTAATTATTGAAATCTTCACCCAAAAAATCGACAACTCAAATCAATACTGCTACTTTGAAAACTTCTGTGGTGTGCCTTTAGTTAAGTGTCCCCCGATTTATGACGTTTTTGGGCGGACCAAATTGCGTCATTTTGCGTCGTATTTCTCTTAGTTTTCATCCAAATCAAGTCATTCATCCCTCTCCCCCATTCCCGCCCTGATAATTTTGTCCCGGATAGACCCAAAAAAATATGGTCACTCTATGTCTGTTTATTCTGGACATAAAATATAAAAAATATGTGTTTGCAAATTTCTTGAAGGGATTTTGATTTCCGCATGTCCGTCCGTCTGTCTGTCTGTCTGTCTGTCCGTCCGTCCGTCTGTCTGTCTGTCTGTCTGTCTGTCTGTCTGTCTGTCTGTCTGTCTGTCTGTCTGTCTGTCTGTCTGTCTGTCCGTCCGTCTGTCTGTCTGTCTGTCCGTCCGTCTGCCTGACCGTCTGTCCGTCCGTCTGCTTATCCGTCTGTCCGTCTGCCTGTCTTTCTGTCTGTCCGTGAACACCATAACTTCCGAAACGATTGAGCTAGAGACTGGAAATTTTGTATAGTGACGTTTCTCATAAATGGCTCGACTAAGTTCTTGAACGGGGAAAACTGGATCATTCCTTCCCCCCTATTCCAGATAAATGAAACATGTGTTCAAAATTTCCTCGAAAACGGTGAGTCGTATTGAAAAATTTATTAAGGTAAAATGTGTTTCGAATATGATTTTGCATAACTTATCTATACATCAAAATTCAGTTGGGCCACCCCTTCCCCCCTCTCCCATACCAATTGAATACTTTTTTTCGGTTTTATCGAAACCGGTACAGAGAATCGAAAAATTTGTGAACATGAAATGTGTTTAGAATATGATTTTACATAACTGTCCCATACATCAAAATCCAATCGGAATAATCATCCTCCCCCCCTCCTTCCTCACATAGATAATTTGTTGATTGCGAAATTAAACTACAAACCTTTTCGAAATTCTCCCCAAAAGATTAATTTCCGACATTCCAAACACCAATCCATTACTATGCTATAAATTGTCATAACATAATTTATTTTCGTGACATAAATATTTAAAAAATTTCAATGAAAATTAAGAAAAACAAGTTTTTGCACAAAAAAATTTGGAATTTTATTAAAAATTCAAAAAGTTATAACACAGTTCTTCAATTTACTTTAAAAACTGCCAAACATTCCTTTTGATTTATGAAAACTAATTTATTGCTAAATTTTGAATAAACTTGGGACACAATTTGAATTTTTTGAATAACTTTTCAAAATTAAAGTCGTTTCATCAATTTTCCAAAATAAATGTAAATTTGCAAAAACAAGAAAACCATCTTAAACATCGTCTATTCAATGAACAAATTGATGAAATTGTTAAAATCATGTTTTAGAATATTGGATTAGTTCCATTTACATTTGATCAGCACACGAGCATAAATGTTTTCATTTCGTATCATCAGCTGCCGATTTAATTTGTCCATAAATATGAATGAGATGATTTTAACAACAAAACGAAAAGTCGTTTTTCTTTTCTGCAAATCAAAAAACGCTCATCGGATTCGGTTGGGTTAAATGTATATTTATCGAAATTATAATAAAACACCAATAAAAATTGTTTCCCGAAATAGAGGTGGAGCCTTCCTTGACCATTAATTAAGAAACAGTTTTTTAAGAAAAAAAATCTATGAAGAAGAAACGCATAACAGAGACTGCTGATCGAAATTAAAATTCGGATAGACATTTAATAAAACCAGCATAAGTCACATTCGACAAAGTCAAAATTGTTTATCGCTTTGATTTCTTTTTTTTCTCTGAATGATGCATAAAAGCATTCTGTTGTGATCTGAAATATCGCACTATCAATAATGGCCATAATTGAATAATAAAAAATTTAATTAAACATCACTACAATAACTTAGACTTTGTGTCACTATCGATAATTATTTGGTCAAGGCTCCAAAACTTCATAAAGTGACCTACCCTAGCAACATTTTATTTTATTGCTTGTACCATAAGTTATGCTAGTAACATTCATTCCGTCTGATTTCCATCTTCCGTTTCTAATGGCATGCGTTGTTATTAAATAAAATCTGGCGAATAATTTTAATATTTATCTATTAATAAAAATCCAATAAATCAATCAGAGTTTATTGTATATCGACACTATCAGTTTGTATCGAAACATCAACGAATTTGTTTGCGTCCATTTTCAAAAAAAAAAAACTTTTAATTCCATTTTCGGAGGGGAGATTCCAAACCTATATGTCTCGACAACCAATAAAAATTGATTGAATTTGAATTTCTAAATCGCTATTTCTCGAATGGCAATCAACGCTATCTGAACGTGTAGCAGAAAAAAAACATATAGAAAATCATTAAAAAAAACCCTAATCGATATTCTCAGATATTTTTCAACTGTGAAAATGTTAGCATACGGGTTCAAAATTTTCAATATTCGTACAAATTTTTATTGTTTGATCTTTTGTTAGCCAAGACTTTGGCCAGAAGCTTTTCATAAACTCTCGATTGAATTAAAATAATAAAAACATAGACACACGCAAAACATATTCGAGATAATCTGCTACAGCATAAAATAGCATAACTTTAAAAGGTGGAGTTTTGTTAAAAATTCGATTAAGGAATAACGATTAGCTTTTAATAAAATGAAGATAAATTTTTACTATCAATTCGATCGGTTTTATTGAATCCCTTAAAATGCCATATGGATTTGAGAAGAGCTTTTTACATATAAAATATAACTTATTTTTGGCTTTTGATTGGATATATTACGAGGAATTTTTATCGATATTTCATGCTTTTCAAACAAAAATGAAATTTTTGTTTGACAAAAGAAATAACTTTTTTAATATTTCAAAAAACTTTAATCATTGGGGAAAAATTTACTCACATATTTTTATAAGAAAAGACAAATTTCATAGATTGTATTCCGAAAAAAATACCAAAATCATAAAGGACGTCCCCGGAACATATACCTATCGACTCAGTTCGATGAGTCCGCAACATGTTTGTGTGTGTAACGAAAATTGTGAAATCAATTTCTACCAGTAATCTTAACCCATTTTAGCCCAAATGGTCGGTTTACCGACCAGTACGTTAAGCAATTTTGATTATTATTGGTACCACATATAAGGCAAAGTTGCTATTATGAAAACACGAGGCCGGGGCAAAATGGGTTAACCAATTTTGACGCGATTTTTGCATTCGAAAGCTGCCATCGCCTTATAAGACCCATTCGAAAGCTGTTATCGCCTCATTTTTTGGAAAAATTTAACCGTTTTCGAGAAAATCACAAAAATGTTTTGCATTTGTGTGGGAGAGGGGGGAAAGAGTAGTCTGATTGAATTTTGATGTATTATAGAGTTGTGTAGAATCACATTCTAAACACTTTTTCTCAAATTGAATTTTTTGAAAAAAATAACTGTTTTCGAGAAAACTGCTGAAATAGTTTTGGGAGAGGTTGGAAGGCGTGGTCCGACTAAATTTTGATGTGTGTCAAAATATGCAGAATCACATTTTAAACTCTTCTTGTCTAAACATATTTTTAAAAAAATTAACCGTTTTCAAGAAAACAAAAAAAAATATTTTCAATTTCTACGGGAGAGGTGGGCAGGAGTGGTCCGATTAAATGTTGACGTGTAGCAGAGTTTAGAATGACTTTCTCAATATTTTTGAAAAATGAACAATTTTCGAGAAAATTTCGAAAATCGCGCACATTTGTTTGGGAGAGGGGAAGGGGGAGGGGAAGAGGGAGGGGAAAGGGGGAGGGGGAAGGGGATAGAGATGGGGGGGAGGGAGGAGGAAGGAGTGGTTCAATTTTTGTCATTTTCGGACGGGGCTTAACTTTGGCTAAAAGCTTGTTCTGTGCCAAATTTCAGCGTCCATTGATTGATGAGTTTTCAATTGTTTTTTGTGTAAAAAAATCAACATAAATAAATTTTTTTTATCATGAGAGGATTAATTAATGTATTTATCATTTCACCGCTAGGTGGTCAAAGATCTGTTTATTAATAAAAAAAAATTTATTAATATTTTATTTTTTTATCATAACACTTTTGAATTTTATTCAAAGTGCTAGGAAGTGGCAGCATAACTAAGTATTTCGGCCTACACGTCCTACTCTCGTGCTAAATCTTGTCCAGAAAATATTAAAAATCCCTCAAAATATTTAGGAACCTTCGTTTTGGGGACTGAACGTCGAATTTCGGAATTTCCATTCCCTGATTATGCTGGAAAGAAAATTTCCTTTTTATCGGAGTGATGTGTAAATTATTTCCAAAAAAAATCTTTATTTCTTGTTCTTTTTGGAAATGCAAAAAGGTTTTCGACTGTACTTTATGAAGTAACATTTGTTTTGTTTTGTTTTTGCCTCCCTATTTTCTTTCGAACATTAATAAATTAATCAAAAGATAAACTATATCGAAGAGGCATAAATCAATCAAACATTCATTGATTTATGACACTTCGACACACGTTAAGATTTCGCTAATACCAAAAATGGCTCTAAATTTTCTTTAAAACACAATTCTTTTTATGAATTGTTTTTCTTCAATAATACTTTGATCTTCTTTTCTTATAATATTTTCTGGTAATTTTTATTTCTCATTCAAATGTTTTTTTTTACCTATAAAAGGAAAAATAATCCATCATCTTAGATGCCGATAATTAAAAATGTTTGTTCAAAATGCCCGGGCGTAGGCGATTTAATGGCATTCACATCGTTTTTCACGTTTTTTCCTATTAGATACTTTCTGTATTAAAGTGGATAACCTTTAGAAGTTCGACTGACTGTCCGTCTAGTCATTCTTTCGTTGTAAATAAAACACAACTAAAAAAAATTCTTGGTCATCAAACATAATTTGTCCAATTATAATACGTGTAGTAAGTCAATTGTTTATGCTAACGAATCGAAATTCAAATTAGATCTTTCATCTCTAAGATTTTGTATATAAATGATATTTAATCAATAGTTGGTATTTCCAGTAGTGTTGATCAAAAGAAAATTTTTTTTTTTAAATTTCTAACTTCTTAAGTTAGTTATAGGCTCCCGATGGATCAGATAATTAAGTGGTAACCCAATCGGTTTTTTTTTCTAATTTAGTAACTTCAGAAGTTCAATATCCCTCATCTTAATTGACATTTATTGATCTTAACCGTTGGTCTTATTATTTCAGATATGTCGTTAAGAAATTTACCATTTTCCACATTTTAAACATCTAAGGTATCGATCGATTAAATGCTTAAATGTTGGTATTAAAGGGAATAATGAAAACAATATAACGATGAGAGACAAGAAGTTCAGGTGACTTAAAGCGAACATAAATTTTGAATCAATGCATACCGTAATATTTTATTCATGTATAAAATCTTAGATACAAAGAAAACAGTTTTAAACGCTTAATTTGGTTTTAAGATATTAAACAAAGAAAGGAAACCATTAAATCAAAGAATAATTTTATGATGTAGCTGAGATATTTGTCAGATTTTTTTAAAACATCCAAGTTATGTTCAGCGGAATTAAGATTGTTTGAGAAGTTATACTTTAAATTATGATTATAAGTAAAGGAAACGGTGGTAAAACCGACTTTATTTCTAATGGTCTTTAGGGTGGTGTCTATAAAATATGTCAGTATTTTTAGGGGATGGGGGGACCTACGGTAGTGTGTGACAGCGGTACTAACCTTCAACTAAAAAACCGCGTTAAAGCGTGAAGGAGGGGGGGGGGGGGGTGGAAAGACCAAAAATTAGCGTGACGTAATTTATGGGCAGCCCTTTATGACCATGTTTTTGTTGGTGAAACTGAATGGCTGTCCACAAAATCCATCACGCAATTCCCCTTCCCCTACACGCTTATAGAGATATTAGAATTTTCCTGCCCGCGCAATAATAAAAGACTTCCACCTTATATAGGCTAGCACTAGAAAACCCGAGCCATGCTCGGCCACCTCGTCCTTTTGCTGAAAGTTTGGAGAGGTGAGACCTATCGATCTAGATAGGTCTCACCTCTGTTAGTAAAACACATGCAATAGGTTAGAAAACACAAACAGCCACCTAATGGTGAGACGATACCTTTCTTACATAATTAAACTTCATAATGATGAATATAATTGGGTTTAAATTTATATTTTTTTTATACAAAAACATCAGGTTTGTAGTGGAAAAGCAGGTTTGTAGTGGAAAAATCGAAAGCCCTTAGCTCCCTTAGTAATACTGTAAAGTTTCATTAAGATCGGACTACCCAATTCGAAGATACCAGGCGAGGGGTATCGAGGGGAGGGAAAAGTCAGGTTTGTATTGGAAAAATCAAAAGCCCTTAGCCCCCTTAGTAATACTGTAAAGTTTTATTAAGATCGGACCACCTAGTTCTAGGCGAAGGGAGAGAAAAGTCAGGTTTGTAGTGGAAAAATCGAAAGCCCTTAGCGCACTTAGTAATACTGTAAAGTTTCATTAAGATCGGACCACCCAATTCGAAGATACCAGGCGAGGGGTATCGAGGGGAATTTTCTCAGAGGGGGGACCTATCTAGATCGATTCCTTTTCCCCGAAAATCCCTAACTTCCAAGTTTCGTTAAAGTCGTTAGGCGGGTTTTCGAGATCCTTTGTGCAGACAGACAGACAGACATTACTCGTATTATATCTTTCACCTTAGATATGGTATAATAGATTTGCTCTGCCATTTGTAACGCATAGAATTGATCGTCGGACAAAACAATAACCCGGCCCTTACACGCGTCTGTAGAGCTGACACAGTCGCTGACACAGTCTCGTGTAAATGCACTGACTGCCAGTTCGCTAAATGTATTTTAATGCGTCGTCAGTAATTTGACATTTGAAGTCTGTGCTACTGACAGACTTTATAGTCGCGTGTAAGGGCCGGGTTAATTTCACGAGAGTATTTAGAATTATAAATTGTCTTGATTTTTGCATCGTCGCTTGTCTGTATAATATAAAATCTTCCAGAAAATGTTGGAATTTCGGAAAATAAAATCTTCAAGAAAATATTGGAGTTTCTCAATCAGAAAAGTAAAAAAAATCCTCAGCGTACCGCATAGTGTACGATAGGTATATATGGTTAAATCCGAAAAGGATCTCTTGTATAAATAAAGGCAGGACTTTATAAAAAAAATAAAAGAAATCTCAATATTTTTTCGGTCTCAACAGGCTTTAAGAAATTATGATCTCATATAAACTTCTTTATTTATTTGTTTGAGTCATAGTAGTTCTTCTCAGATAAGTACATGATAATATAAATTAGTCATAGGAGTAGATTAGGATAATTTTTTTTTTCGCATTTTTGGCAAATATTCATCTGTGATATCTAGCATAGCTAATGTTGACTAATTCGGAGCTTTGAACTTGCAAATTCAGCAATAATTCCGAAAGTCGTAATGATTTTTGGTATCAACAAGAAAAATGTTTTTATTATACATTAACTGTGGACCAAAGACGAAAAATTCGAAAATTATCTCAAGACGAGCAATAAAAAAGCATATGGTCTTCAATCATTAGTAAAGATTTGAACGAAGATGAAACAATTCACATTGCAAAAAGTTTAAAGTGCTTAAAAATCCCATGATCCGATAAAATTGTTTTGAAAGCAGACGACTAAATTGCAATCCAATTGGCGATTAATTATAAATCGTCTCATAGTACAAAACGATTACAAGAATGATAAACGGACTCGCCAGGTAATGTGCAATGGATCCAGGGGCCCCGCGTCACCGGATGATAAATGATGTCGCATCACCTGTTGAGGTTGGCTCTTGAAAGTTGGAAGCTGTCGGTATCTCTAGAAGAGGTCTACTGTTCAAGTGCATGAATCTCGACGGTATATGATTCGTACACCGACCGACCCCACTCGACACGTACGACAGAAAAGATACACGATTTACCTACTTTGGACATCACATCTTTGGCCATCCACGTTGCTCGCCTAGCCGGAATTCGGTGGAGCTCCCTTTGGACTACTTCTGTGTACGCCACCTACCAATATATTTGTATATGGATTCCAATAGTTGTGGGCAGTTAAATGCTGTTCTTTTCGCTCCTCAGATACCACATTTTTTACTCACTTCCATTCGGGATTCTTTTCAATGCGCCCGAGGCCCATCCATGGACCTGTTGATCATTGCACTTGATATATGCGCTTGGGATTTAGTTGCTCGGCCGGTGCATGGATTGAATTCCCCCAGGTAGATAAAGCCGAACAAAATGTTTTGCATATACAATTGTCGCATACCACAATCATGTCAGATTGTGTGGACATAGCCATTGAACGGGCACCTACGAAGGGTACTCAAAGAATTGCAGGTAAATTCTGCTCTTGGGGTGGTAACCATCGCATGATACTAAGAAGCAACATGCTAGAGTTATGTTGTAAACGATAAGGGATTTATGCTGACTTACAAGAAGATTATCTTGGACAGTGGAACTGAAAATCATGTGGTTTTTAAAGAAAATGTAGCGGGAAGTTTTTTTTTTTTCAAAACGCGGGAGAGGGTACGGCCCCTTTTTTCAAAGTGCGGGCGCCCATGCCAGGAGATAATATAAAGTTTGAATTGGGTGTATAGTATTGGTGGCCTAAAAAATTTAAGTGCAAGCTCCTTCAATGAATTGGCTTACATGTCAGGTTCCACTGTAGCTCTATGCAAGACTACTCAAGTTGACCCCAGGCGAAGATCGATGTTAAGTGGTAATCCTTGTCCAAGGTCGACTCATAATTGTGGCCGTTGTCGGAGCTCGTTGTACCACGACAGATATTATGGATGACTCTCATCAGTAACTACAGATGAAGACGATTCTAGCGAAAAGGCTTTGGCCATCATGTCGGCTGGAATTTTAAGGTCTTCCTTATGGATAAAAATTCGAAGGCGTTTCATATTTGTCCATTGTTATGTTTACTTAAACTTTTCCATAAGTCGTTTACGTAGGACCAGGCAATACGGACACTTTTACATGAGTTTCGGGGTAATGGATTGGAAAGAATCTCCCTTTTGGCTCCTTCAGGCAACATTAATTGTGTGAAAAAGCAATTTATCATCGCTCCCATATTTCTCAGTTGGATTTTGTGCTCGCTATCTATTTTATGTAGGGTTGCATCTAAACATCAATTTATTTCTTCTTCTTTTTTAAATTACCTACCAAGTTCGTGTTACAAAAGTTTAACGAAACAAAAACATCTTAAAGGTGCCTGAAGTTTTTGAATTCTTGCCTCAATCATTTTCCATTCGAGTGCTATTTACAATTTAGACAGTTTTAAGTGGTTGCTTAGCTAAATAACGCCATTAACAAAAGGCCGACAAATTTTCATTTTCACACTTGCTAAGTGGCCCTTGAGAACTTTAAAAACGGATAGCGAACCAAGCAGCACGTGGTCGATCAAGTCCGTTTTAAATCGATTGAATTGAATCCATGCGCTCGTCTATCAATATTTCAATAGTTGTCTAAGTAGTCATCCCAAAAGCCCATAGGAGGTGGTATTATAGTTGTGGTGGCCGCATTCGACCGTTCCTTTGATAGTCAACAGATATAGAGTTGAAGACTAGTGCCTTGATTTGGGAAATTCTTACCAATTCATCATCCATGCGCGGCTTCAATCCAATTTAATTCAATTCGAGCCGATCGAATCCAATCCCGGTCCGCCCAAGTGATGCTACTGGAATGACGCGGTCTTTCTGATTTACACCGCCACCATATAAGATAAAATACTTCTTGACTCAATAAAAATTAAGGAATTTCTAGTCTTCGGCTTATCGTGTTGATTGACAGCAAATATTTGTATGTTTGACAGCCGCTTAAGGTTTTTTTAGGTTGGTCTTACCTATAGTTTTATGATCCTTATAAGATCATAATTTTCCCTCTTTCCATTCTTCGCAGACTCGTATGGTCTTCTATTCCCTGTTTAACACCGTTTTTTCTTCGTTTTCGGCTTTATTTTGATTTTTTGTTTGGAAGATCATAGTTTCTGTCTGTGATTACTTTTGAAATGTTGTCATGATAAGCCGCTGGAACCAATTAATCTACGGAAATAGAATCATTTAAAGAATCGAGTGAATGTAACGATGAACATATGATATAGAATTATTGGAGACATATGTAATTTTTTTCATGAAGCCAAAAAATTTGTCAAAAGTAATATGAAAGGTTTTATGAACCCCCGCCTATTTTCACACTTTTTCGTGATTTTTTGGTTTATTGAATATCGCCAGAACCCTACCGCAAACCACCGCCTTCTTTCCCCTAAAATGTGACATTTTTTATGGAAATGTTTGATTTGCATACACAAAAATAGTAAGTCTAACTATTTTATAATAGGGAATCCTGACTATTACTAAAATACTTATTTTCAATTACAAAAATAGTCAAAATCGGACCTAAATTTAACTATTTAGTAGTAAAATTTACCATTTTATGGTTATAAATTTATTAAATTCCTTGATTTCAAGTACCCAATGTCCAGATGGTGGCCGCGACAGGTAGATGGAGGCCCCGGCACCCACTAAATATAGGAAGAAAATGTGTTTTTCTCAATTTTACCCCAATAAAATAATTTTATTATATAAATTAAATTATTTTTTGTGTTTAACCATTGAACCATTTCTGATTCATGGTTTTCTCGACCTTCTAGCAATGAATAATCCTATTGGAATTTCTCGGCTTATAGGTTTGCAAAAACAAAAAATAATATAACAAAAATATTATATTATTTTTGTGGATATTTCACATCCAATTTCTCCCTCTAAATAATTTTTATAATTAAATTATAAAGATCTATAGGGTCTTCTAGTCTTTAAATTAAATTTTAGCTTTTTAACTAAAATATAAAATTCTGTATAAATTGATGAAACAATATAAGGGCTAATATTGCGAGAGTTTAATTTATTGAGCTATTTTCACAAAGTATTGTATTTTCGGAAAATTTTATCAATTTTTTACAGGCACTTGTCATGTGTAGGATTTTTCTCATAGGAGAAATTTGTTCTCCATTAATTTATCGGTTGCTTAAACTAAGTAATTAAAGATATTATAACTCCGTTTTATTTTCAAGAAAAACTTGAAGCATTTAGTTGTGTAATACTGAAAATAGCTACATGGGAAAAATCAATACGCAACGAACAAAATCCCACTGACAAAATCATTTAAAGGAAGTAATTTTCTTTGAGAAATTTTCAAGGACGACGTTATGTCAGTTTCACTTCATTTGCTTTAAGCATCCCTTCTAGGGTCTTTGATTTATGTTTTACTTTGTAATATAAGAATTTAATCAAATATAATGGAAACAAAAATCAAAAAAATAATGAAAAGATTTAATGAATTTTGTTGAAATTATTTGTAGGGGGTGGGGGGATTTGAAGAGACCATAATTGGCAAGACGGATTTATATTTTTCACGAGTCACGTGTCTTCCTTGACAGGCACTTTACATCTCACCCTTAGATAATCGCCGGTGAAGTTGCCATCAATTAAATTTTGTTCGTTAGAAATATTTGATTGTGGAAAAGGTATCTAGCCTTTTTAATCAAAGTGCAAACAATTTTTTATAAAGTTATTTTTATTAAACCAAATATGTTTTGTTCGACATCCTTCTGCTAATGTATGGAACGGTTATGTAGAATCATATTTTAAATACATTCCATCTTTCTAAATTTTTCAAAACGACTCACCGTTTTCGAGAAAATTGCAAAAAAATTATTTCGTTTATAAGGGGGGGGAGGGGAAGGAATTGTCCAATTTTGCCCGTCGAAGAACTTAGCCTCGCTATCTGTAAAAAACGAGATCCTTTCGAAAGTTATTGTGTTGGAAAGATGGACAAATAGACAGACGGACAGACGGACAAACTCACAGGCGGACAAACGGACAGACGGACAAACTCACAGGCGGACAAACAGACGGATAGACAGACGGACAAACAGACGGATAGACAGACGGATAGACAGACGGATAGACAGACGGATAGATAGACGGACAGACAGACAGACGGATACACAGATAGACGGATGGACATGCGGAAATCAAAATCTTTTGTCATCCCTAATACCCTGGCTAAGTTCATTTTTGTGTCCGATGATTGGTTCGATGCTGCACAAACGGTACATTAAATCTAATAAACTCCTATATATGATATATCATATAGAGTATAAAAATCGAAATTCCATTATTTTCATTCACATTTTTAAATCAAAAATTGTCCCTAAAGGGTTTTAAAAACGAAATCCAGAAAAGGTTGAAGTTCAAACACTCTCCCCAGTTGCCTTCTGAGAATTCCGATGAATATGAAAAGAAAATAGAGTAATTTTCTTTTTAGAAATTATTATTTCATCTCATGATGTTTATACAATTTCCGTCGCATATTAATTGGAAGAATTAATTATAACTAAATTGAAAATAATTTATTGAAAATGTTTACTGGAATGTCCGATCATTTTATAAACATTCATAAAAGCCCAAATAAAGGGTTTAAATTTTACACTCCAAAAAACAACAAAATAAAAATTTTTGTTAACAGCTCGTTTGAATTCTGATGCATAATTCTTTTCCGTCCTGATTGTATTATTCTTTATTCAAATCAAATGAAATGTCTGTCCGAAGATCATTAACAAGGTGACAATTAGTGTGTAGGCTTTAACATAAATTTTTCACCATAACCAATGGCATAAGTATTTCTTGTACGTTTCGTCTTATATAAACCTGGATATAATCAGACAGACAGACAGACATTCAACATGTGTAGTTTACTCTTATGTATACTAACCAGGTATAGTTAGTGTCGTACCTTGATTTGAACACGACTTTATGGTTAAGTTCAGAGGAAAAACATTGTTAATGTTACAAATATTGGAATAAATTTCCACACTATTGAAGGGAAAAAAGACTCATCAGATCCACTATTCGTGGGGATATTTTTTTTTTCTAAAAGTGTTTTTAAGTTTTCCATTTGCAATGGAATAAAATGTGTTCACCTCACATAAAATCGAACAACAAACAATAATTCTTTTGGAAATTACCCATTTTAAACTTATGGAACTTTGAAGATAAATTCTATTCATTTTCGACAACAAATGTTACAAAAACGAACCATTTTTTTTAAAGAAAAGAAAAACTAAATGGACGCAAAAGAATGAAAAAAGAAAATTGTTTCCATTTTAAATTGAGTTTGAAAGAAGGTACGAACTCGAATGTCATTTTGGAATTTCGATCTCTTTTATATGAAATTTCTTTTGATAACATATCGCTGTTTGAAGTGGGATCAAATTGCATGTTAATAGATATTTTAACTTATTAAAAAACTGTAAAAAACATTAAATTCGGAATTTAGGAATATTTAAATGAAAAGGTTGGACTGAGGAATAAAATATGTCTATGTTTCGCTTTTGAATTCAGATCGAGACAAAGAAAGGCCATTCGATACTAAAATATGGAGTGCGATGTGTGTTGTTTTTTTTTCTCACACACATGTGCGTTGGTGCGTCTATCGTTGGTCCGAAGGTGTGTTTCTAATTTAAAATATTGTTGTTTGGCTGCTATATTTTGCACGTGAAAACTTAACTCAAAGAACGCTTTTGTGGGATGGGACATCAGTCAGTAGTCATGTTTTGAATATTTAAATTGGGTTTCGGTTAACAACATTTTTCATGCCATTTTCTCGTGTTTTCCTTACAATTACCTTAATGGAATTGTGTTTTTGAAGTGAAATTTTCGAGCATTACATTAGATAAAGTGTATTTTATTGGGATATTTCTGATCTTTATTAGGATTTACAAAAAAAAAATTAGAAAAAATAACAAAAGGGATTGGTTAAAACTATGTTTTATGGGCGCCATATTTTTTTCGACTATTTCTATGTTGCACTATTTGGAAGCAAATTAACTGGCTTTCATTGAAAATATTAATTAAAGAGCAATGGATAAAAAATGGTAGCACTTTTAAAAATAGATAAATTGAAAGTTAACCGTTCGCAAAACGAAATGCTTAATCAAAAGGCTATGAATTGCAGATGTCAGAATTTCTAACTTCATTTGAAAACATTATAAAAGCTACAATTGGCACGGGCCAATCGTAAAATACTCTATATGAGGACGGACAAAATTTTTATTGAAATAAAATCATTTTCAGGCAGAGGGGGAAGGAGTGGTTCGATTGGATTTTGGTTTATGGAACGATTATGTAAAATCATATTCTAAAAACATTTCGCCTTTATAAATTTTTCGATACGACGCACCATTCTCAAGAAAGTCGCAAATAACTACAATGTTTAATTTGTACGGGGAAGGGAAGAAGGAGTGATTCGATTGGATTTTGATGTAGGGAAAGCTATGTAAAATCATATTCTAAAAAGATTTTATCTCTATAATTTTTTTGATTTGACTCACTGTTTTTGAGAAAATTGGAAAAAAATGTTTGAAAAATGTTTGAAATGTTTGTTTGATTTGATTTGTATGGGAGAGCCTAGCTATTTACTAGAAACGCAACTGTACAAAAGAACCATGCAATAAACAGCATTTTTCGTGCCCCTGGATTAACTTCTGAACCCGTGTAGTTTTCACTTTGGTTGAGGACTTTTTGGAAAAGGCACAGTCTCTAGTTTCATCCATATATGGCGTCAAGAGCCACCGAATTGCAGGGGGATGGTGAGGGGTTAACGAACTTAGAGACTGTGCCCTTTCCAAAAAGTCCTCAACCAAAGTGAAAACCACACGGGGTCAAAAGTTAGTTTAGGGGGGCAAAATCGTGCATCGTTCTTTCAAACCTCTAGTTCCATCTTTTTAAAAGTTATGGTGTTTACGGACAGACGAACAGACGGACATGCGGAAATCGAAATTTTTTTTTATACTAAACATAAAGGTGTAATTCATTTTTGTCTCCGACAATTTGTTTGATGTGTTACAAACAGTATACTAAATCTAATATATGTACTGCTATATGATTCTCATATAGATTAAAAAAGATCACGTAAAGAACTTCTGCAAAATTCACAAAAAATTGTCGAAAACGTAAGCAATATGAATAGCAGTACAAAAATCTAGAGTTCAACCGAGGGTCAGTTTTCGGCCGGGGCCGAATGTGTGATAGGACAAAAATCTATACCTGAGGGGGTGACACAAGTGACAGGAAGAGGGATGTGTGTGCTTGATTTACCGCAAAACAGTGAAATGTGGGATTCCCCAAACTTTGGACGTATATAGAATCAATGCCGCAGAGAGACACAATTCAATGGTCGGGATTCCTTAAAAATTCAAACGCTCATTAAATCTTCTTCGACGACCAAACATTTACGAAAATTATGGGGTGATAGTGAGGTTTTTTTTCAAAAAAGTCGCTTTTCTAAATTCGTCACATAATAACCGGAAGATCAAATTAACAAGTCTTAATGACACGTAAAATGCATACCTAGAAACAAAAATTCAAAAGCTATGAGCAATTAATCAAACTTACACCCACTTGAACGGATTTAATTTAGTAAAAAAAGGCATTGAATTACCTCCGAAATGGCTGTAAAGTTTTCAAAACAGAAAATACAACTTAAAAATAAAACGCAATAAAAATGACAAACGTGAATAGTCTATATTGCGACTTTAGCCCTTCGTATACACTTCTGCTGGGCAACGCAAAATCACCTTTAGCCTCGTCCATTAATTTCGAATGTTATTTTTGGACACTGGAAATCTTTTTGATTTTATTTCATTTTTAATTTAGTAAAACATTCAATCGTCTCGTAAATTCTTTATGCTGAATTCTTATTTCTAGCACCTTTCTGAAAACTGCATCGGATTTCCTAATAATGTGGCGGCTGTTGGCGCGTGACACACTTACGATTCGGGCACATATCAAAAATAGTTTTTCATTCACACCGCGATATGATCGTAATAAATTCAGAATCACATTTTCTGCCATATATTCTACTCCTCACGCATGCATTGAGGAAACTACATAACCTGAAAAATATATACGGAAAAATCAAAATCACTGCACATTTTTCAATATATATTTTTAAATTTGTTCTCCTTTCCAATACATTGCCTGGGAATTATGGGGAAAACTTATAAAAAAAACATCAAAAAGCACACGAAAAAAGACAAATCGAATTGGACTCGGATCAGGAAGAAGAACTATCGTTTCACTTTAAATCAAGAGTTGCAGCCAAGTTCCCGATCCCGCGAATCCCTAGGGAACAAACAGATGTCTCTGTCATGTCGACTTATTAGTCTGTCGTGTCGATAAGAATGTAAAAAACGATCCGAGTTAATTTTGATTAGCGCAACCAGACCAGGAACTCACTCGCCTGCCCGTTGACATGACAGGAATCCAGTGCAACAAGTGAGGGACATATAACTCGTAAATCCCATCATCGAATGCCTGGAACGAGTCTGGATGAAGCAATACGATGGCCCACAAAGTTTCTGGATTCTGGTGCATCCATCGAGACATTAATTTCGTGTGTATTTACATTTTTAATGATTCCCTTGGTACTTACAGAGAAACCCACTCGAATGTAAAGGATTAGATATTAATATTAAACTTTTAGATGGAAATATTTCAAACTTTACCTTGAAAAAATGCTGAAAATTCAATGGAGATCTGAAATCACGGAATCGGACAACTCGGTTCCGGACGGTTTTAATTTCTTACCCCTCCCTCCTGAAATTTTCCTTTTAAAAAATGTGGAAATATGTGATGGGGGAAGGATATGAGGGAGATAAGCAACTAAAATTGTGCAGAGCCAAGTTGTTCCGCACCATTTGAAATCAGTCGCACTGGTGAATCATTCCTACTAGCATTTTTGGTGTAGGGCACGTATTTGCCACTATATTAGACACACGTCTAGTGGCAGATACGATCCGAGCCATACACAACAAATGCTAGTAGGGCCATCTCATCCAGTAATATCCGGTCGAGATATTTCGAGCCACATTTTTTAGAAGTACAAAGAAAATATTTTTATCTTCCGAGTTTTACTGTACATTATTTTTTTTATCAAGTTTGTAACATTTTAATCTCTCCAGGTACCCAGCGATCCACAGATGCAAGAAAACTTTAATCCAGATCCACTCGCTCCGCGTAACCCTTTCTTCACCTGACATTTTTTTTCTTATTCTGGTTATTTTTTTTTTTTTTTGAAATGTTACCCCAAATCTTGATATGCGTTTCATTCATCCTAATAATAAAATCAGCATTTTATTGTGGCATGCCATGAATTTGGATATGATTTGATACTCTATTCCCATTGCCCACAGCCGCCGCGACACGCTGCCACTATCCAATTTACAACGAAAGGTTTTTCTGGAGATTCCGAAGATTCTGGAGAATTATGTCCTAGATCGTGATCCAGCTTATGTCTAGCATATAGAAAAGAATATAATTCATGACTACTTTGAATATTCAAACTGATGATGATGAAATCTGTGAACTTTTCCCTTGCTTTTTGCATAATTTTCATTTGCAGCATAAAAATTTATGTGTTACACTTTAAGACAGCTTTAGGAGGTGTATAAAATACGCGACGATGGTCATCGTTTTTGTATGTTGAATGCAATGAAAGAAACACATAAAATAAAGGAAAAACCGACCAAAAAGACCAAGAAACCGACAAACCGACTTCTTCTTGTTCGAAAACCAAAGGTGAACATTAAATTTTTTTTTGTTGAATTGGTAATAAAAATGAGAAATTGCTTGGCGCCGCGTGAATAAAATTTTTTAAATTTTCACTCTTTTACCTTAGTTTATGGATGATCACCTCGTTGACTTTTATTCGAATTCATGTTGTCTGAATATGTGCGGTGTCCGATCCAAGCTGAGCATTTTGTCTTCAAAAAATTACTCATGTTGTCATGTTGTTACTTTATGTGCAAGAAAACACGTCTGCGGCTTTTAAAAAGCAATCGCAATTTCATTGAAGTGATTTGAATTTCGGCTAAAAGTAATTACTCACTTTGTAGTTGTCATAAAAATCAAGTAGAGATATTTTTTATACTCTATATGAGAATCATATATATTCGTATATAAGATTTAAGATATTTTTTGTAACGCATCCAAACAATCGTCGGACACAAAAATGAATTACATCCTGGTTTTTGGTTTTGGTATGACAAAATATTTAAATGAAAAGGGGTTTTTTGAGATTTTCTCGAAAACGGTGTATCGTATCGAAGAATTTATAAAAGCGAAATGTGTTTAGAATATTGTTTGACATAACTATTCCTTACATTAAAATCCGATCGAAGGACTCTTTTTCCTACCCCATACAACCGGGATGGGTTTTTAAGATTTTTTCGTAAACGATGAGTCGTATCGAAAAATATATATAATGACAAATGTGTTCAGAATATGACTTCACATAACTCATTTCTACATCAAAATCCAATCGAAACACTTCTTCTCCCCTCCCTCATACAAACAAAGAAGTTTTTACGATTTTCTCGAAAGCAGTAGTCGTATCAAACAATTTATAGAAAAAAATCGTTTGTAATGCATTTTCACATAATTATTTTAAAAATTTCAAATGGAATGTTTTAATCAAATTAAATTTGTTTTATTTAATAGCTTATAGAATCACTTGTCCCGGATTTTACAGTTTAGTGTTAAAATTTATCATACAATAGAAAAAAATATCACTAAATATATAAAAATACTTTCACAAATGGCGGGTGTATCTCAAAAGATTTTGCCTGCGGAGGATTTCTCTTTATTGGTATTTTTACAATTTCCGTTGCGATTAATTGTGGAACGTAAAGACCGGAAAAAATTAACTCAATTTTCGTTTGGGATCACGTAATTAAAAGTAACTATTTTAGTTGTATTCTGATGTGTATTTTCTAGTGAAAATGCGAAAGGTTTTCGATTGTGGTTCCATTGAGTTGTATTCCCGATGTCCCACTATAAAATAGTTGGATTAAGGATTTTTTTTCCTCTGCGTGTAGGAGTTGCAGATCATATTTTGTCCCTGTGGCGTAGGTTTACGACACCTGGGGCGCATATATCACAAAAACTTTCGCCTGAGGCGCGTATTCAATAATTTTTATTGCCTTGGATTGATTCTCACTAATGCCATGTTATGTTTTCTACGGGAACACAAAATTTGTTTATGTCTGAAATTTTTTTAAATTAATAACAATAAGATGTATATTAAAACTTGTTGTTAACTTTCCACACACCCCCCCCCCCTTTCTATTGCTTATCTTGTCCGGGTTTGACGTAAAATAAATATGATCACCCCATTTATAATTAACATAACTTTGATATTAGCTGTCCAATTTTTTTTTTCTCTTAAGAGGAAGTTTAATTCAATAAAATCATAAAAAAAGAATACATTTTTATGATTTTATTGAATTAAACTTCATCTTAAGAAAAAAAATCACTTCCTAATGGCACCTAGTTTAATGATTTCCAAAATTCTAAAGACAAAAAATTATTTAACAAACCATTTTTACAAAAAAACATCTTGCAACATTCGTTTCCATTTACCATTGAAACACCCACGGCGGTTAAGTTTAGACCAGTTTTAATAACATTTTTTTAATTTGATTTAATTTCCTGAATGTTTACTATTGCAATTTACATTTTATAGACAAATTTTTTTCTAATGTTTATAAATTTTATTATTGTTATTACAGAAACCTAGGCATCTGCCTACGCGGAGATAATCTGTTCTAGTTACGGGAAGTAACAGAACAAAAGCAGCCATGAAACTCCTAGCAATAGTCGCGATTTTTGTGGCCGTTTTAGGCAGTGGCCGGTCATTGTCTTTAGATCCAGGTAAGTTAAAAAAAACAATTTAAACATTGTAAACAATGTAAACAATAGCAATTTTTACGACATGAAAAAAAAACTCATTAGAATGCTCCAAGATTAGACCAACGTTTTGAACATTATGTAGACAGCAGTCTCGTTTGAGGCATATCAGTGGGAATTTATGTAAAGGGGTCTGAAATCTTGCACCACCCACTCACTACCGTGTGGCGGTTTCGAGGTTGGCTGCCACACACGTTCTTGATTCCGTCTTAAGTATACTCTGTGGTCCTCTTTCCACGCCATGCGGACCACTTAACATTCACTTCGTCTTTTAGTGTTTAAGTGCAATGTCAGTTATATGTACGGAATGAGTTATATTTTGGTTAGTCCACACCACACTTAATAAAAGATCTTGTTTGCATGCCGCCTGGAACTTGGAATGCATTCTAGAAATGCCGACCGATCGAGTCAATTTAGATGACCATTTTATTATGGCATTATTAGGCTAGACCTTATCGCGATATACTCAATTTGTCGTGATTTATTTTGAGAGTACGGCACTAAAATTACAAAACTCGTCCATTTCGCTGAAGATCATTGCTGGAAATACACCACTTACCACCAAGACCGTTTAGAATGGACCTTGCGAGCATCTTTCTAGGTCTTCTCAATAAAATCACCCTTCCATTCCATTACATTTGCTAAGTCGTGTGTTGGTTTGAAGTCATGATGGTCAATTTAGTCACCTTCATATGAAACTGTTGGGCACTTATCACCTTTAAACACCTAATTGTTTCGTAGAAATAGACCCTAAGACATACCATGCGGTGTTAGTACGAGTAAATCATTAATTACCCATCGTAATTTATGTTGGCGCAAGAGTGAAATATTTTTCGCATTTCGTGCTTTCGCGTAGGCCGGAAATTTATTAAATTCGTAATTAAATGCCTTGTGCTCAAGTGACTTTAGATTACTATGGAGAAGTGATTCTAATGAGGGCGTTTGGGTTTTTTTTGTAGTTGTTGTTCACTTCGAATAGCTTTCATTTCAAAGCGAGGCGGGAAACAAATTTATGAAGTGGGACAAAAGTTTTTCCAGAATTCTGATACCGTCATATTTAGGAAGCTGCACCACCTGCTCAATGATTAATGATTTATTTAGCATCAATCGATCATAAATCATTTTTATGGGCAAGATTTTTTTACAGTTTGTCACAATTTTGTTGAAATGCTGTCACTTCTAATCGTAGGGAAACTCACAATAACCAATAGAAAAATAGCTAGGCAATGCCTTAAAGATTTTATGTGAGTAGCAAAAGATTTTTTTTAAATAAAGTTTCGTGATTGCGCATTTCACACTCCAAATCAGACTTGAAAATACTTTTCAAGCTTTCAAATGGAGTGTCAAATTTGGCTCCCATATAAGATTTTTTGTTTTGGGAAAATTGTAAAATGTATACAAAAATTGAAATAAAATTTATTGCCAGCGAAAACTATAAGAAAACATGGTTTCATCCACAACTAATACTTTAAAAAAAAAAAATCAACTTAAACATCCGATGGGCTAACGAACTTTCTCCACGATTTCTGTGAAAAATCACAAGAAAGTTAGTTAACCCCTCACCATCCCCCTGAAATTCGGTGGCTCTTGGAGCCATATATGGATGGAACTAGAGACTGTGCCCTTTCCAAAAAGTCCTCAACCAAAGTGAAAACTACACTGATTCAAAAGTTAGTTTAGGGGCAAAATTGTGCATCGTTCTTTGTTTTAATGAAAAAATCCGAATTCAGGCGTGTTTCAGGCGTCGATTTGCTGTATTTATATTTAAAAACATTCTTTCCTCCTTTTTGCAGAAATTTTGACAAAATCGTCTTGTTTTTGATATGTTTTATGAATAATACAAATTAAATAATTTTGAAAAACCATAAATTCCTTCATTAAAAATTTTTGATTTCCTTATTATTTCATTATTACTTCATTGATTCCAAAAGCTTTAATCTCCAACATCTTTTAAAACTAATTCGACACTAATAAAGTATTATTCGAATTCTCTTTTACTGAAGTGAAAATCAATTTAACAGCACAAAAGTTTATTGATTGTAAATACATAAAAATGTATGGCCAAAATTTCGATTTCAATATTCATGTGATTGCCCGAAGGCGAAACACATTAAATCTGTAGATACTCATATTTCCAATATTGATTTTGCATTTAACAATAAAATTGCCAATCGTCATTAGTTATCCAAAAACCAGAGCTCATGATTTACGCACGATCAAAAGATTTGAAATTTGGAGCTCCTGCTGTTTCTTGGATTATTTCAACGGGCACCAAAAAATGTTTGTAAAAGAAATTATGCCAAACGCACAGCATTCCAGTGTCAGAATAAATCTTGGTCTTGTTTCAATTTTCGAAAAGTCACTACTATTAACTCCCTACTGTGAATTAAAGGATAAGCGCAAACGATTTTAGATAAAAGATAACAAAGGTGTTTATTCGATCCAAAAAAAAATCTCCAGTCGTCATTTATAACAAAATGAAGGCTCAATAATCATAAATCAGCGGCAACAAATCCTGGAGCTGAATTTAACCTACCTTTTGGCTAATGTTCTTTTACCAGAAAAAAAACTCCGTGAAAAAAACTTGTGAACGCCGCTAGACGTCTTAGTAGAATCTAAAAAAGAACGAAGATCACTGGCAAAAAGATACAGAAATTACGATCAGACACTCCCTGCTGATGATCCGTGGCGGCTACTTATTTCGAAGTGTGCTGCTAGTTTGTATCTGACGAGTTAAAAGTATCTGGAGAGAATCTTCTTCCTTCGTCGATTGGTGGACAGGTAAAAAAGGATAACACGCATGCATATTCCACAAATCAAAACATTAAAATGATTTTACCACCCATTCATTTATTGCGCGTTAATTTCTTTAGATTTTCTTAAGGTGGGATCTTTTGAAATTTCAGATTATTTTTTTTTGAGAAAAAGTGATTTTTTTAAAACAGGCAAAAAGTTACAATTAATTCCTCCTAAAACAGAAATATGACTGATGTACTAAAAAAATTAATGAAGCGCAAGAAATGAATGATTTTTCAACAAAATTATAGTCGCATATTACTTTGAGCCATTAAAATTTTCTCCTGCGGCTTATTTCACTTGAGAATTTTCAAAGAATTTGCTTACGCCACATTTTTTTAAATAATTTTTGATTTGCGTTTCATGACTCTCGTTCAGATTACAATTTTATGAAGCTAACAAGACAAACATATTCAAGGCGGTGGCGGGTTCGATAACGGGCGTAGATAGAAACTTTCTGATCGGCACAAAATCGGTGTCAGGAAAAATTATGTATGTCGGTTTGTTGGTCTGTCCGTTTTACGTATCTTAAGGTGCCGCTCCACATGAGAGTAAATACGCGAGGAACTCTCAAAAACTCTCGAGAGTTACTCGCAGGAGGTTGTCCACTTGAGAGTTAATTTCGGCGATTTTTCTATCGCTACTAGCGAAATCGAGCTTCTAGCTTCTAGCGTTCTCAAGAGCTACCAGCGAAATTCAAACGCTGTTCGTATCTGGCGAGCTACTCTCCGAGAGTTCAGTGGGTGCGTGTCGACTAGAGAGTAGGATCTCTTTTGACAGCTCGCGAGCGACTCTCAGAGACGTGTCCATTTGTGAGTAGCTGCTATCGAGAGGTTCTCGCCGGCATTTACTCTCATGTGGAGCGGCACCTTTAAATAACTCGAGAGCGCGTTGAGCTAGCGACTTGAAATTTTTTGTGGCTGAGTTGACCAAAATCGTAGTTTTTTATCAACTTTTGGAAAGCTAACACGGGTACCTCCTTTGGAAACTACCACGGTTAGCTAACACGAATACCTCCAAAACAATTTTCTTTGAAATACTGTTTTTTAAAAATTTGTCGAAAACTATGTGCTTTTTAGAAAAAATGCAAAAGATGAAATTTAAAATAAATAAAATTTTCTACATTTCTTGCTTAAACGATTTTAACATATTTCCGTTCTTGAGTAATTTTGAAAAATGTTGTTTTTTAAATATTTTTCTGCGAAACTTTAAATATTGCACAGGAAAGTTTTGTGTTGACCAGCTTTTAGTTAAAAATTTAATCTTAAAATATAAAATTTAGCTGGTTTAAAAATCCACATTTACACTCTAAAAAGTTAACAAATTCAACCTAGAAGATTGAAAAATCGAAAATTCATGATATATAGTTGAAAAAACAGCTTCAGAGTAAAGTTAAAAATATCAACTCAAATTTTTCACCATGTAGGAGAGTGGCGCAAACCGATCGTTTAATAAATGAAAAAATTTTAAAAATGGTCGTGAGAAAAAAAAATGGGTACTACTCCTTTTAAGAAAAAAGAAAATCTTAGAAAGAGAAGCTGAGTTTCTATTCGGCAACAAATTTAACTTGTCAAATTTTCGCTGTATTTGAAAATGTCCCTCTCTTACCTATTTAATTTCTTTTTTACTCCTAAACTCACGATTTTCGCATTTGGATACATTTTCTAAACCATAAACTACCTTGATGTCTCTTAAATTGATCTTTCTTCAACATATTTTAGGCAAATAAGAAATTAACATCATCTCAAAAATGTTTTCCATTTACCATAAAGCACGTTCCTTCATTTTAATATTTTCTTCTAATGTATTGTTTTTTTTTTAAATTTTCAGTGGCATCTGGAGAATTAGAAGAATTTATCAAAGATGACTTCGTGATTTCGATGCGTCATATTAGGTGAGTGTCCCATAATTTTATTTAATATATTTATTATCATTCTTTCGCCGAAATTTCTTTTTAGGAGTTAATATATTTTTATTGAAATTCGTATGCCTATTATTTACTTTTTTTATTGATCAAAAATACAATTATTTTCAAATATTTTTGGCAAAAATGGAAAATTGTTAACCACTTTACCTGTTTGAAAGTAGGCGGCGTCCATGTTCTCCATAAAGAGTTATTTATCCATTTTTGCCCACACAAGATTTTGTTCGATTTCTGATGAAATTCGCAAAATCACACAATTCCTTAATGTCAAATCAGATTTAATGACATTTTTGTCATTTATTATGAAAAGTGAAGGTTACCTTTGGCCTCGCAGACACGCTTACCGACCTTAAATGGAAATCCAATAAAAATAATACTGGCGCCGCGCCGTAACGAAAGAAAATAAGTAAATCGCCGACAGCTGCTGATTTTCTGTACGATTCTGAGAAATAACCGCGTATACATTTTTCATTTTGAGCTTTCAACTTTTTCTTCAGCTATTTCAGCTATTTCCGATTTTGCCATTTACGGAAATTTGACGTCTTCAGTTGACCAAAGTCGTGAGAAAACTTTTTTTTTTATGTTGACAATTTGTTGAAGTGGTACTTAAGTCCCAAAAACATCTTAACCACTCCTTATTGCAGGATTTTAAGAAAACCAAAATTACAAGCCGTGATTTATTTTATTTCTGCGGTTTATTTTTCCAAGAATTTCGAAATTTTGCCAAACCGAGGAAGATTTTTATTTGGCAAAGACCTAATTTTAGATGGAAATAAATTAAAAATCTTATTGTAAGTTGAGCTTTATATTTAATCTGAGTGTTTTTGAACGCCTTATCGTTTGTTGATATAAGTAGATTTTCTGCACGAATAGATGATTTTTCTACGAAATTGTTACACCAATTCTTGTTTACACTCGCATAATAAATAAGGGCACCCAATTGTAATTTATGAGCCTTATTTATCAAACGTTAATTGTTGTAAGGCCATTTGAAAGACACACATTAAAGCATTTTTAGGTCAATAACCAATGAAAAATTGAATGATCCATCAACATGACATAAAATGTCACATCATTGAATTTCAGAAAAGAGTCAATCGAGAAAATTTGCGCACATTTTCAAACGAACGATCAGTGCGACGTGTTAAAAGCTCAGCGTTTTCTTTTATTTTTTTTATTATTATTATTTACCGCCTTTCCGTTTAAATTCTTTACGAGCCTAACATACATATTTTCCTAGCGTTAACCATAATTTTTATACATACAGAAAATGGTATCTCTGTTCAATCGAAACTGTCAATCTTAATTGACTGTGATTTAAATTTGAACGAAATGTAATTAAGATTCTATACGGATCCAACATCAATTTCAAATTATGAGACGTTTTTTGTCAGAGAGAACAAAAACCTTTCATTCGATTGTTAAACAATTTATGAAGCTGTTAAAGTGAATTAAAGAAATATTATTTTGACTCCTGCTGGTTTTTTTTCATCATTTTTTTAAGTTCTTTTGGCGTTCTCTTTTCACTATTCAGGCAAATTTGTCGTTTATTCGCTAAATGATAAAATTATTCAAATTTTAATAATACCGTCTGGTGATTTTTTTTAACTGCGCGAGATTTTAGAATATATGCCAATACTGTAACTACAATAAAAAAGATTAAAATTATTTGAGGGTAAAGTTGAATGAAGGTTCAATTAACATATTTCACAAAGATCTGAGAACAGAAATGCAAACTAATTTTTTGAACCGAACCAAAAACCATTGAAATTTTAGTGAACCAAAACCAAACCATGCGCCACTGTAAAAAAAATGGAAGAAACGAACAAAAACCAAACCAGTTTTTAAAACAAATTCTGTAACCAAACCAAAAACCAGAAATGGTTTTAACACTCTAACTGCCACGTCAGTCAAAAAGACCTGACACCTAACTGTACACAACGGCCACAATGAAAATTATTAAAGTGTTCGCTGCAACCGCAACGATTTTTTGTAGTTGCACACATTTTATGGTAATAAAATAACATTTAGGTATAATTTTGTTTCAATTTTTTTTTTGACTGACAACTAAATATTCGAAAAAGGCTTAAAACTGTCGTGGCAGTTAGAGTGTTAATGTTTCGGTTCGGTTCATATTTAAATTTTACGGGGTGTAGTTTTATTTTTTTGTTGTTTTCCATTATCTACCAGATTTAGATTCTACGACTTTTCCACGTTAATCTAGTACTCAAAAAATTTGTTTTCGTGCCCTATATTTCAATAAATATAACTAATACTATTTTTGATGGTCTATGTTGGAGCTAAACTTCAGGCCAATCGGTTCAGTAGTTTCCCCGCGAAAGAGTAACATAGAGGGAAAACTAAGTTTCGAGATTACTTTACCCCCTCCCCTTACTCCCCCCCTCCCTTACTACCCCCACCCCTCGCGCTACTTTTCCGTATGCCTATGTTGTAACCAGAACTACCACAGACACTCATGCCAAATTTCAAGTCAATCGGTTCAGCCGTTTTTGCGTGAAAGAGGAACAGACAGACAGACAGACAGACAGACACCAACTCATTTTTATATATTTGTATGATTAACTAATATGATCAGTAAATGCAAAAAGCACTAAACATAAAGCAAAGAACAAAACCAAAAACCACGGAATAATTGAAATTTTGGGGAACCAAAACCGAAACTAGAACCAAATTTCTGAAATACTAGAAACCAAAACCAAATTTTTGAAGTTTTAGGAACCAAAACCAAATTTTTGAAGTTTTAGGAACCAAAACCAAAACCAAATTTTTCAAAATCAGAACCAGAACCAGAACCAAAGAGAAATGCCAAAATCATGAAAAATTTTCATCCTTTTCCTTTACACTTTACAAGACATTTTGCAAAAAAGATTTTTTTTTCTTTCTTTACATGAAAATATGTTTTTTTTTAAAAATTTCTTTTTACCAATTTTCGTTTCATGCCCTTCACAGAATTCTTCGTAGTTTTTTTAAACTTATTAGCAAAAAATAAAATAAAATCTCTTTTTTCATAGCCGCTGAAAAAAATGATATGTGATTTAAACATTTTTTTCTTGTATATATTTTGCAAAAAAATAAAAGAAATATTTTCCCTCACAGGCCCCGACGTAAATCTCATATAGCGATCGAAGCGCTTTTCATGATCGATTTTCCATCGCTGAAGCATAAACTCTCCTTCTTCCTGGACCGAAAACAACAGCGAGTGACTGTAGATATAAACACCAATTCGGTGACGACATCGAAGAATTTCGACATTCCGCAAATGAACGAAACGAGCACAATCCGTTCGCTAGCAATCCTCTTCCAGGAGGACGTTTTAACCCTTCTGGTCGACTGCAAGGAGGCGTCCAAGATCGATATCGAAGTTAGCCTCTCGAAGCTGTACACCCAAATGGATGATCCAATTGTGAAACTGGTAGGTCTTAAAATTGCATTAAGATAATTTGCGTCTTTTCAGCAATCCTTAACGCAGTAGATTGCATTACTTCCAACCATTAATTTGCTATAATAATAAATTTTTTTTTGTGTGAATGCAGTTTCGAGAACGCAAGTATCCATTGCACTTCGATTCTACGGTGGAACGGGCACTTTCGCGTGCCAATTGCCAGAAGGGCCAACTGCCAAGACGTGGGAACCGCAGACTGCTGAAGAATCGGTCTGGCGGTGATAAAGGTAAGTCCAGCAGATTCAGGTTTTCTCCACAATTCCCGATTATGTCTCACTTCAACACCTCCATGTGAAAATGCGAAAATAATTACTTCAAATTAAACTCGGCTAAGGATACTTTAATTTAAATTAACTCGAAAGATGGCTGGTTTTATCGGACGATCGATCGGCAATTTTTGGCGTCAATTGAATTTTTGCTTCGAGGCGATCGTCACTGCGTGATAAGCCCACGTAGCTTTTTTTTAAGTTTTTTTTATTGATTTTACTTATTCGAATGGTTTAATTTAATTTCATTTCATTGAATTTCACAGAGAAGAACAAGAAACGAGATATTCGTGATTTTTATGGGAATAATGAACGATACCAGAGTGCTCCGGGGGCTGATAACGATGTGTCCCGCAGACGTGGCGATATCCCTGTGATCCAAGGCGACTGTGACGGTAAGTTGAACATGCTGTTAGTGTGTGTGTTTGTTTGCCAATCATTTTCATTAGTATTTCCCGGAATTTACTTGAGATTTTCTCTTTTTCCCAACAAAAAAAAAACTCTTCGTGCAATTCAACTAATGAACTGAACAACACCGATCGACGTTCATCCGATTAAATGTTTGCCATTCGCCCGTTTTGTGGTGATTAGACGCCCTCACGAGATCCGTGGCTGATTTAACAGCTCTAATAAAGTTGCTTCGCGAAGATATCCACCATCAGAGACAAGAAATCGCTCACTTACGATCACTGATCGAGAATTGCGCGGGTTGCAAGGAAGCGGACAGTCTCATCGCGCCAACTTGTCAGAGGTCGAATCCGTGCTATCCTGGTGAGTAGGTCGAACATTAACATTTCCACATCCGTATACAAATCCAATGAATCCGATTTAAGAACCCTTAAATAAATAAACCGACAGATGAACACCGGAGAGGAACCCACAAGTACTTGAGCTCAAACGCACGTCCAAGTCGTGTCTAATCTGTGGAGAATAAAAGATATCTTGCCCTAACACTATTTATTTAATATCACGTGAATTCGTATAAGATATCTTGTAGATACGTTTATAATATAATTTTTGTTTACTTTGATTCGATGCAGGCGTTCAATGCATGGATACTCACCATGGAATCCGTTGCGGTCCCTGTCCAAGAGGAATGGCAGGCGATGGAATCCATTGCAGGAGTGTAGTGACTTGCGCCGATAGACCATGTTTCGCGTAAGTACAGTTTCATAAACAGTCACTTTCAATTGACAGATTGATACATAAATTATTTAAAGTGCCGATAGTAATTTGACGTTTTGTAAACGATCTTGAAATTGTGTTATTTGAAAGAGTGTAAGTTAAGTACCAGTGAGGTAGAGGAAAAAAGAATACTTACACATTTTAAGGAAAACATAGAAAGAGATAATACACTCTAAACCAGATTTTACTGGGAACCCCGTAAAAACGCAACTACGGTAACTGGCAGTAAATTTTACTGTTCTGTCCCAGTAAATAAAATTTAATGTTCCTCCCAGTAAATATTAGATTATATTACCAGTAAAATTCTCATGCTGGAAAACCGGAAATAACTTGAATAACTGTAATTTTTACTGAGAATCCTGGTAAAATTTACTGGGATCACAGTAAAAATCTCAAAAACCTCTCAGACGCTTTTTGAAATGTTTGAAGCATTTGAAAGGTTTTGGCAACATTTTTTTATTATTTTCAAACCTAATTTTTATTTGTTATTAAAAATTTTGTCAATATATTATTTAACATGAGAATGTTGTGTTGAAAAATCTCTTAGCACCCGCTCCCGAGACCTTTGCGTTTGTCGGCCACTTCTCATATCATGGAAGCCAATTGATAAGTTGATTCTAAATGTGAGTGACCTCTACTGGGGTAAAACGATGGCAAATATACTGAGACGATATAGTAATGTGCCAGAATTTTTTGGAAAACGGGAAAAATATAAAATACTGAGACGAAATCAGTGATTCCCCAGTAAAAATTTATTGTATTATCAGTAAAACTTACTGTGTTTCAGTAAATTTTACTGTCCTTCAGGAAATTTTACTGAGAAAACCGAAAAAAAAGAATATTTACTGTTTTCTCCAGTAAAATCTCAGTAAAATTTCGCTGTGACATTTACTGGGAATAAAGCGTCTGGTTTAGGGTGTAGAGAACTGTTCGTTCACCCAAATTTCGCATAATTTAACGGATAAGTAGTAAAAAAAGCCCCTAAAATCCTGAAATTGTTACAGTATGTTCCTTCCATAATGAAAGCGCTCTCTAAGGCGGGGTTCATCGAACTTCGGCCCCTAAAGGAATAAACTGGGGATGGATAGGGGGTTGATGTTTTAAAACATCGATTTTTGCCATGAAGAAATGTCACTCGCAGACTTTCGTTGTCGCTGATCCCGAATCTGGTGTTAGAATTTCAAAATTCGAAATGGAAGATCCTGTAAGGATGATGTATCATATACGAGAATATTAGATTTAGTATAACGTTTGTAACGCATCGAACCAATCGTCGGACATAAAAATAAACTACACCAGGGTGTTAGGAATGACAAAAGATTTTGATTTCCGCATGTCCGTCCGTCCGTCTGTCTGTCGGTCGGTCCGATCGAAAAGATCGAGCTAGCATTTTTTACAGTTCCATTTCTTGTAAATAGCAAATCTAAATTCTTGAACGGGCAAAATCGGACCATTCCTTGCCCCCTCCCTCATATAAACGAAACAGTTTTTCATTATTTTCTTAAAAACGGTGAGTAGTATTGAAAAGTTGAAAAAGGTAAAATGTGTTTAGAACTTGATTTTACATAACTTATCTGTACATCAAAATCCAATCGGATTGATCCTTCACCCCCCCCCCCCCCCCCCTTACATACAAATGGATTTTTTCATAAAAAAAAGTGTGCCCTCATATAAAGTATTTGACGATTGATCCCTGCAATTGTAGTATTTTCAAATTAATATTCTGCTGGTATCAGATATGGCACAGCCGCTGTGCAGTTTTTGTTCGTGCTGCGCAGTAAAAGTAGCAATGTACCGGGATCCTCGATTTGTAAGCCATTCGCCTTCCCAATAGACTATTGAAGCTATTGACTATTGAAGTCTTTTCCCAACATGAACATCCTTTACAATGGAAATAACTCCTAAAAGGAGTTCAAGTGAATTTTTTACTCCTTTTCGGAGTTGATTCAAAATTGAGGTCAAAAAGGTGTTAAATTTTGAACTTCTTAAAACAGGCATGTTCAAAAAAAAAATCTCAGTGATGCGGTGTAAAATTTTGCAAAGTGCTTACTTTTAGCTATGTTTTGAGTCGGTTTTAAATTGTATCCGGTTTTTTTCGAGAGTGTCCCCAAATATCTATTCTTAGTAAAAGTTAAATACATAACTACTCAATCAAGTTGTTAACAAAACTACCATACTTAAAACACTTTTACATTTCCGAAAATTTTTACTGCTAGTTTTCAACTTTATATCTTTTTGACTCTTACTTTTAACACCGTGACAGCCACTTTTATTACTTGATTTTTATCTACATTTATCGCATAGCTGATGGATAATAGATTACCTTTAGCTTTTATTAACAAAAAAAAATCCAGTAAGTTCGATATAAGTGAGTAGACCACATAAACGCATCTCATATACAATCATTTTTATTACATTTCAAATAAATTGAATTTGTGTAAAAATCTCATTTCTATCAGACGAATCTGTAAAACGTAAATACCGCTGCGTATCTTAAAAATTTTATGGCGGAATAAACCTCGAATAGAATAATATCAAATAAAGGTGCATTTCTTCCTGTACAATGTGTGATAAGAGAGCCATCAAAAAAATGATAAAAACCGGCTGCAATATAACAAAAATTGATAACAAATGGAAAAAAATGCAGTCCATCTTATCGACAGAGTCATTTTCCCTAAATCGACTGTATTAAAGAATTCTTCCACCTACAGCTAGATAGGAAATTGAGCCCAGCATAAAGAAATAATGGCGTTCAGCACTCCCACTTGAAGCATTTAAAAATTGTTTAAAGTTTCATAAATAAAATTCAACGCGAACGCGTATTGAGAATCCATATTGGTAGATAGTACTAAGATAGGAAGTTATAGTGCCATATTTCCAGGTGCGTACAACATAACTTTGTCCATATATCCAGCATAGAACAACATAAATTCCATAGTATAGCATAACTCGTACAGATATGTGACTTATATGAAAATTCATGAAATTTATTTAAGAATGGGCACCAAATGCGATATTACTATAAATCGAAATCGACTTAACATCATATAAAATAAAAATAATATTATGGCTGCCCTATCTTAATGGTTTTCCAATCACCCGAACATGATTTTTATCACCGTCAGAGACAAATAAATTGTGCCCTCGACTTATGTTGAACGAGTCGAAAATTTATTTCTCAACGCCGCCGGATAGGGGTCAGCAGTTTAAAAAAAATAGTTACTTGCTCAAAAAGATTACTCCGTACCGTTTTATGTATAGTTGCACAAAAGAAGTCGGATCTTTTATTCCCTTATATTTTTTCGAGCGAGTTCTTTGGAATAAAGTCCAATTTACAGGGACACCCACTCCATGTTTTATTAATATTAAAAAAAAACCCCCTGTTAATATGCCTGGAAGGCAAATCTCCAGCCATGTCGCGGAGTGTGCAACATAACACCAACAATCGACAGTCCTTTATGCGAAAGTGAAAATTTAGGCCACCATCAGTTGCGTTATGATGCATTGCAGTATATGCTCGTATGCTCTATTCCTAAAGGAATTTTAAGCTCCGGCTTAAGCCCAGTCCGATCTTATCCACGGCCAAGAGCCCTTTATCCATCGCAGTACTCGATTAAGCTGCAGTAAAAGTATGTAAAACTGCGTACAAGACAAAATTGGACAGTGATCACGTGAGCGAAAAAAAAACCGTAAGAAGATAAACCGAAAAAAATGTCAAATCTCAGATAAATCAAGCATCCACTTAGTACACATCACGCTTGATCTTGCTGTGATTCACTTCGACGTCTCGCGTTTTGACTTCTTCGTCCACAAACGTTTCAAATCTAAAATGAAATGCCATAATTGTTAAAAGAGAAGTGCGGCATCTACAAAATAACCACACACCCTATACAAAAAACCACAAACCAGCCGTCGATCATCGAGAAAAGATCCACACGTCTATCGCTCTCGATCGATCCCCAACTGATCTTGCTGTGATCTTTCATCCCGCGGGACTCTTCGATCGGCAGAAGGGTGGGGTGAGGGAAGCATCTCACTTAAGCGCGACTCAAGCAAAGTCAAGTTCGCCTACGCAAACCACAACCGCAAACCCATTGCAGCATGAACATATGCGCACACGATCACTGATCGCGGTGGAAAGACACAGGTAAACGTGTGGATGGAGGATTTCTACAGGTAAAACCACCACATCTCAGTAGTGCGGAGCGCACCTTTACAGCATCCTACAGTTGCCGGCAAAGTAAAGTAAATCCAACTCAACTTACGTTTGGGCTCCACGTTGCTTTGTTTTCATGCTGCGAACCTGTACTAGACTATATCCACATATATATATATATATGTGCAGTATATCTCATGAAGTGCTTTGAAAGCGTAGATAGATAGTAAAGTTTTTGTTGACATATCGAGAGGAACCTCCTAAAATCGCTCAAGATCATCCGCCCCAACTGATCGCGGTGGATGGGATCAACTGTTTTTGGTTTTTTTCCCCACACCCGATGGATTTATAAACTCCGAAATTATTTGGTGGTCCGAATCGAACTCAATTGACACCCGGATCGCCCAGATGGTCTTGGAATGTTGTCCGCTTTGTACGCTTGTAAATCTTTTCTACTTTGCTTGTGTGTGCAGATGTCAGAAGAATCATATAAGGCTTTTCGTTCCGTACAAAAGGCTTAAATTGCCCTTTTAAACTGGAGAAGCATTTAAAAATTAAAGCGATCGGTGGGGTGCAGGGAGGAAGGGGAGTGATACTAGTTGTTGCATGCCATGGCCGGCGGGTAGGTTATGCTCCCGTGAGAATATTTTCGAGATGAGAACCACACTTTATGACTGGTAATTTGTCAGAAACGGCGGAAAATTAAAATGGGAATATTAAAATCACAAATTGAAATGTTTATTTTTACAAGATGAATCCATTTGTTGCCATCGAAATTAACATTTTTCCCTGATTCAGTCGTATTTACGTTCGTGTTGAAGGTTGAGCAATCAATCGTTGCGAAGGGCCATTAAGAAGGGATTCTTTTATAGATAATGGGAAATTCTGAACTAAAAACTATTTTAATGCATTCATTTCAGTAATTTTAACATAAAATCACTCATCAGTTTAAATTGGTTTAATAAAAATGTATGATTTGTGCAGATACAAGGTGTAAATAAGAGAAATATTACCTTTTTTTAATTACAACAACGCTTTTTGGTTTCTTTCAATTTTTTTTTTGTGAAAAAATCAAGTTTTTCGCATTAGAATTATTTGAAATATCTGACGCATGTGACTACAAAATTTGTATAGACTTTCAATTTTCGGTCCTCTTACAAAAATTTTTTTTTTAGAAATTATAAGTAATGTACAATGTTTTGACGCCTCTGGGTAAGGCTTTTGCATATCTATGGAGCTGTAAAACTTTTGACATTTTTAATTTGTGCCTATTTTCGGCCTTTTAAACGCCCTCTCGCCACGGAATTTATGGCTCTAGATCAGGGGTCATCAAAGTAACTGTCGCTCCCTCTACAATCAAAATTTATAACCACTACAAATGAAAATACAGTTCAATGAAACACAACCTTCCACGGCAATGGCTTGACACGAACTGATTTAAAATGAAATGCGTCATGCTAATAATGCACCGATTCCAACTCAAAGCACAACTCGTTTTATTCCTGCGATCCGAAGCCGCACACACAAGCATTACAGCACACAATAAAAGGTCGATTATAGTGGCTACGCTGTTAAAGCCAATCTGTGTGATGAGCCAGCCGAGCCACTAGCTGATGATGCCTGCTCTAGATCAATTATTTTTGAGAAATATTGTGGAAAGGCTAACAGGCAGACAAACAGAAAGATTTTTTTATAATATGACGTTTTCCAAAAGACACTAATTTATTTTTAGAATACAACACAAATCGCATCAGAAGCAAATTTTTCGAAAACTTTGTAATTAAATGCGCCGCAGGTAACTTTTTTTCAAGAAAAACACGCTGGGAGCTTTTTTTCATACTCGCATATTCCTAGCACTGGACTAGACTAGGGAGCCCCCTAATCTCAGGGGCGGGGGTGGGGGCGGGGGGAGGGTGGTTATGTGACTTTTTCGTATGCGGGCCCCCTGCATTGCGCATATATGACCCCCCTAGTTACGAAACTGGTAATATGACTCCAATCCCGAGTCGGGAGTGCTTGAAAAATGTTTTTTATACAAAACTAGAGAGTTTCCCGCCCTTCTATTACTTAAATTGGGCAGCGGTCAGTAAATCTTGATCGGTTTGAAAACAATAGCAAGTTGCTAACAATAGCAGTCACCACACGCCTCCGTTTTCAAGATGATACAGACAATCACACTGCAATTCAATTTTCTCAAATTTATATCCTGTAGCCTTGTTTCCGGGTCCGTAGTTACAGCACTTTTTGATTATCTATTTTACAAATCCGAAGGAAAGAAAGAAAACATTGTACCACTTTTCACGGTAAAATTATACTCGCAGCCTCGGATACAAAAAACTTTTTTTAGGATATTTGCGTTATCCTTACAGGACTTTCCATTTTGAATTTTGAAATTCCAACACCGAATTCGTGATCAACGCCCACGAAAACCCCCCAAAGCCAGTTTTTCGGTGACAAAATTAGAAAAAGGACATTTGCTTTATCCTTACAGGACCTTCCGTTTAGAATTTTAAAAATCTAACACCGGATCCGCGAGTAGCGACCCCAAAAACTCCATAATGCCAATTTTTCAGGGGAAAAATGAGAAAAATTATATTTGCGTTATCCTTACAGAACCTTCCGTTTCGAATTTTTAAAATCTAACATTGCTAGAAACCTGCTCCTGGCAATGCAGATCATTTTGCAAAAATCCGCGTAAAAATCGGTCCAGTCGTTTTTGAGTTTTGTAAACTCAAACAAACCAACAAACAGACAAAAATCCATTTAGATTAAAAAACCGAAATTTTTCAAGAATTTTCAAGGACCACAATCGTACTACGTACTACATATAAAAAAGAAAAACTTAAGAAAAGCTACAATTCCCAGGGACCAATTGTCAAACACTCTGTATGAAAAAAGACCAAATTTTGTTAGAAAATTTTCTATTTGTACGGGGAGGGAAGAAGAAGTGGTTCGATTGGATTTTGATATAGGTAAGAGTTATGTGAAATGCTATTCTAAACACATTTTGCCTTTATAAATTTTTCAATACGATACACCGTTTTCGAGTAAATATCAGAAAATTATTTCATTTGTATGGGGGAGAAAAAAGGAGTAGTTCGCATATGTGGAAAAGTTTCACATATATTCACCTGAAATTTTCATTAATTGGATGACATAATTGTACAATGAATTTTCTATCCAACTGAAAAATTAAAACTAATTAAATTTTCTATTTACAGTGGCGTAAAATGTACAGACACGCACGAAGGTGCCAAATGTGATCAATGTCCAGCTGGATATGAAGGTGACGGACGAAGTTGCACGATGACCAATCCCTGCCAATCTCGACCATGTGCTCCAGGTACGCCCCATCATTTCTATAATCGTTTTATACCACCTGTCTAATCTGATTTAAGTAATTTTAATCACATTTTTAGTATCTAATTTCTATGTAAATAACAACATTTTCGTTTCGTTCTGCATTTCCACCATTTTATGTGCATATGGGAAATCCTTTATATGGAAATGTTATAAAAATAGATTAATTTTGCATATTTTCATCATCGAAATGAGAAAAGTTTCGCATATTATTAAGTGTTTGCACGTTAAATGCACGTCAATTTTGTGGAATGACGCAGTGGTAGTATTTTTTTATTTTCTTGAATTTTTAAAGCGGATATCACGCATAGAATTATCTTCATGATTCATAAAATCCATAAATTCATACATACATTATAATTGAGGCATTCTCATTGGTAAAAAGCCATTAATATTTGCGATTACAAATAGAAAATCAGAATTCGCATACATTTTTCAATTCGATCCACATAATTTAAATATCCCTAAAGTGTCCAAACAAAAACCATAAATATTTAACCACTTTCAATGGATTGTCAACTCACCTAACCGCAATGCTATATGAAGGTAACTACTGTCAACTTGCAGCCGGATAAGTGAACGATCTTCTGTTAAAGCAAAGATTTATCTGGATGGAAATGTATCCAAGTATCACCACCAGTCAACATTCAACGCCAGAGCAAATATTGTCCAAGTCACAGCAGATTCAACAAAAACTCAATTTGAAATCGCACTTATGAGTTCCATGTCAAAAAAATTTTCAACGTATCTCATAGATAGATTCAAAGTGGTTGTCTCTTAGAGACCTCATAGGAGATATTTTCCATAATGTCGGCAGTTTCCACATGAAGAGTTTTTGACTTAGATTTAGATAGAGATTTCGATTCAAAGTGGCGATCATGGCTAAAATTAACCTTATCCGTCGCTTAGAATTAAATCCAATTAATTCTGATCAAATTAACTGGACCGCGTTTGTACAACAGAGCATTTTTATCCATTAAATGACACGGATGTGATTCAGCGAAAATTGCCACAATTTCTTGTCAAATTGACCTAAATTCGATGTTGAAATTACGATCATTCATTGCTGCTTCACACAGGGGTTAATTTTCAATGTTTTCTTCCACTTGTAATTCCTCCTCTTAAAATCAAATCAAATTTATCACTAAACAACCGAAACACGAATTTTATTTCGTCTTGGGAATAAATTATACCCCTGTACGAATGACGACCATCAGACGGGTCATTTGAGGCGGAATATTTACTTACCTTTTGTGTTGTGTTATGTTGTCCGCGTCTGCTAGATTTGCTATACAACATCCACCGCAACAACTTCAAGGGAAACCATTAAAATAAATTATCCTGCCGCAAGATAGCCTATCAAAAGGTCAAAATGAACAAAAAGATCCCGAAATGGACAACGTAATGCGAGCCATCACGACCGGTTGACCCGCACCTATTTTTTGTGAACGCCAATAAGGTGAGAACCGAAGTGAACCAGCCAGGTTTAGGTGAAGGAATATTCAACTGACTTTCCGCTGTGGTAGTCGTTTGTTGTCGTCGGTGATTAAGGAAACCATTTGACAAAACTGACTCGAATCGAAACGAAATCAGTTTGTCTTTTACATGTTCAGATTTCGATTGGGAATTTAAGGGAATTTCAGAGGAAAGGGTTTGGATAAGCATCAAAGGATGCGAGAAAAATATGTAGCGAACAGGTGACACGTCCAAAAAGTCACAATCATCGGTAAAATCAGAGGTCCAAGCCACAATTAAATGTGATATCAAATCTATGAGCATTTTGTGTGTCTATACAGATTAAATGCGCAGTAAAATATCTTTGTATTACTGCAAAGGTGGGATTTTAATTACCTATCACAAAATTTGTAGATTACTTCTATCATGTAATGAAAATTGCGTGGAAATTCGAGATAAGTACAAAAAGGATTTTTGAAATCATGTTTCCTTTCTATATTGCTTTCTTGATAAAAAATGTTATTAGATAAAACCAAAATTACACTGTTTAACGCCATTTTTGTTGTCTTAACACGTTGGCTACCATGTGAGTCACCGGTGTACACACACTATTGTCATTACCGTCAGTTTCTCAAGTTCCATGGTTGAGTGCAGTCGCTCGTGCGGTACAAAGGGGTTTTTTTGTCCGTTATATTTTATTCCATTCGTTCGTTTTTGACTGTATTGATCTTGTGTTCACTGGTGACTCACAAAGTACAGAAATGATTTTTGCGTTTTTTCCCAGTGTATACTAGCGGAGTAAGCGTTTTTTTGGCTGGTAGCCAACGTGTTAATAGCAGTTTATTATATTTTCGTATTGCGGCCTACTAATTACCAATTTCTGGATTTCGATCCTGTTTTTCCAATTCAATAAGTTGTCCAATTATCCAATAAGGAGATTTTGCTACCACTGAAATCTACTCCACCTTTTTTTCGGTATCTGTAATTAATTTTTAAGCTGAGAGTTTCTTCTTAAAAATGAGTAAAAAGCTTGATACTGAAAAAATAAATTTGAACTGAAGACAGTTCTGCTAGCTTTAGGGCCAAAGTCTCAAAGTTGTTTGGTGCCAGGGGGTTCTAGGACTCTCAGAACCAAATTTAGTCATTTTATGCGATTTTTTAGCAGTTTTACTGCGTTACGCATGTCAAATGAATTCTGCCATGGAGTTGAAACACCTTAAACCGATATAACACAAAGCTTTCGCGAATCTCCTCAATTTTTTATTCGAAGTGGTGTTGTCGAGCAGCGTCATTAATGGCTATGGCTGTGCAAATGTGTGGCAGCAAATTTATATCACTTTGACAGTCTATTAATCTAATGTCTTTGGTCTATACATTATGCTCGGAAAGACTCGTTTTGGAGATGAGTTTTTTTAATCGTCACTCCAGAGTTTGTGCGTTCAAGATGTAGTGGGACTGTAAATGACGTTAGGAATAATTTCCACTTCGTCCTTCGCCAAAAAATTTTGGAGTAACAAATGAAATTACGTAAGGTCTAAACGGGTGAAAGATGATAGAAAAGTCACCCACACGCATTACAACACAAAATAGCTCTCTTTTTGCATGACAGACAGAGTCGATTAAATTTTCAGAGAACTCTGCTCTTTGTGAACAGGGCCGTGCCAGGACAACGCAGCGCTCAAGACCAAACCTATAGTTGGCGCCCGCTTACTTTATACAAAAAATTGATAAAAATGCGTTTTTATGAGCTTCGAAATTTGGAGCGGTCGATCAAAAGATTTCTCTCAATTTTTGTCTGTTATTATCTAGTTAGGTTGGAGTGGCTGCCAACCTAACCTAACCTATCTAGAGAAAAATATATAATGACATCTTAGTTCTGCGGTATACAACAAAAATTGCGCCGCAGGCAAAATCATTTAAAAGAATGCACAATATGCAGATATTTAAAAAAAAACTGCGCCACAGTAAAAATTTTTATTAATTAGGCATTATAGGCAAAAATTAAAAAAAAGAAATGTCTTCAGACACCCACATCCCGCCCCTTTGCGACAAGTCTAGTTCCAATCTCAATTTTTTGGGGTTAGATTTGGATTTATAATCTTTGTTTATCCGACATATTTCGAATCATGGCGAATTTGATCTAAAAATCTGAACATTCTTGATCGTATAAACGTAGTAATTGAAACTCGAAAATATTAACATTTCCCCAGAAATTTATCATACCATAAACAAAAATCAAAAAATTCCAAATTTATAGAAATTAAATCGATTATATCTAACGAAATTCTTAAAGTGTCGTATTTTACTTTCGTTTGGAAAGATTCCCAATTATCGAATTTACGACAAATCATGTTTCATTAAAGCGATTCGCCCCAATTTCAAAAGTTAACAGATATCGACATCTAATAGACCCTTAGTAATGTTAATTGAGCTTGGAAACGTATTCCAGTTCAAAATTACAACACTGAACATGTAAATCGTATCATCTGCTTCGGATACATCACTAAAATCGAAATGAAAACACTTTCCTGTTACATGTTTCAAAATGCAACATCACAGTTGACAAAGATGCGACAAGTTCTTGAGGAATCTTTTCGGATAGTCTCGTATGCAAGTAGAAAACGGAAGAAGAGTCACGCACACGAACAAAAGCGGAGAAATGTTTAAATTTTAAAATGTTTCTTCATATTTTTTTATGAATAATGGCTGGCGGATCGAGTTTTATGTTATGGACTCGTGTCACTATCACCAAAGAGTATATTTATATATTTCGGAGTTAAAAAGCAATGAAGATCATAGAATGCTCGTATATCAGATATGATATCCATAATTTAAGTGTCACCAAGTGGGTGGCGTTGATTTACTGAAGGGCCTAGTTTTTTCCCTTCGAAGCAGTTGAAATTTTTTCTGTTGAGAATTAGAAGTTTTTATGTTGCATCGTAAATGTGATCCTACGTTTTCGATCGTTTTTTTTTCTGTGTGATTGTAATTATCGAACGTGTAACATAAAATTACAGTCAATCAAAGCAATATTTTTTTTTTCTTGAGACATTCGGGAAAAATTTTAATGAGTTAAGTACTTTGAGGGATTATTGAGAGATTCAAATATTTGGGAAAATTTATTACATTTGAAATTCGACGAAAAACTTGCATTTACGAAATTCGTAGATGGCCGTGTTATACGAGGTTTTCCACCAATATCTAAACGTGTCAGAGCAAAACCGTATTGTAAGGTTACAGTGCTGTAGGAGGGTTACCTATAAAAAATGCAGCCAAACATTTTAAAGATTTTTTTTACCCTGAATGCTTTACTGTTCAGCCCCACAGCAGGATTTGTTTTCTTCGGACAGAAAAACTAGTCCCCAAAAAACCTCGTAGATAACAGATATTCTATACGACGATGTTTAGATTAAGGCGAGAAACACAATTGACGCAGTAACGCCGACGCATGCATCAAACGCGTGTATTCTTACCGCTGCAGACACAATTGATACTGCAGCAGCAACGCATGCGTCTGCATCGACGTAGCGTTTTGAAAAATTAAAACGTTGCTGCATGCTGCAATAACGCTTATCCACATATGCGTGTTTTCTTTGAAGATTGAAGTGTGCGCAATGATAAATTTTTCAAATGACATTTGACACTGCACTGCAGCGCTGCATCAATTGTGTCATCAACCAACCCTGCTGCATGCATTACATTGCGTGAACGCACAACGCTGCAGGACGCTGCGTCAATTATGTTTCTCGCCTAAGTTGATCCAGGCGCGCCTGGCCATGAACGAAAAATATTGCTCGTGTTTACATTGAGATTGGAACTGAAAGCTGAACGCCAAACTGTCAGTTTCAATGTAAAAAGTGGAAACGGACAAATTGGATAAAATACATATAATTCTGTTACAATCATACTAATATATAAAAAAAATAAAAAAAAAATTTTAAAAAAAAAGCTTTTATTAAAAAAGAATGCACTAAAAAGAAAAAAATAATTTTCTGGACGCTGTATATCACAAATATAAAAGCTTTTTAAAAGCGAGATAAATTTTTATTTTATTGTTTTATGCTTTATCTCGCTTTTTAAAAGCTTTTATATTTGTGATACAGAGCGTCCAGAAAATTATTTTTTTCTTTTTAGTGCATTCTTTTTTAATAAAAGCTTTTTTAAAAAAAGTTTTTTTTTTTTTTTTTTTTTATTTTGTTCTTTTTAGTCTTCGAATATATATCCTTACATTTGAGATGTCCTTACAGGCTTTTTAACTTGAGAATCGTATTCAGCGACCCCCAAAACCCCCAGAATAGATTTTTTCTGGAAAATTTGGAGAAAAGGATAATCAAGTTATCCTTACAGAACCTTCCGTTATCCTTACTGACTTTTTAATGACAGATTCGGATTCAGCGACCCCAAAAACCTCCAGAATAGATTTTTTCCCGGAAAATTTGGAGAAAAGGATAATCACGTTATCCTTACAGGACCTTCCGTTATCCTGACAGACTTTTTAATGGAAGATTCGGATTTAGCGACCGCAAAAACCCCCAGAATAGATTTTTTTCCGGAAAATTTGGAGAAAAGGATAATCACGTTATCCTTACAGGACGTTCCGTTATCCTTACTGACTTTTTAATGACAGATTCGGATTCAGCGACTCCAAAAACCCCCAGAATAGATTTTTTCCCGGAAAATTTGGAGAAAAGGATAATCACGTTATCCTTACAGGACCTTCCGTTATCCTTACAAGGACGAAGTAGTGAAAATATTGTATTGTCATCGGACTTATATAAGTGTGCAAAATTTCAAGTCAATCGGACAAGTGGAAGTGGGTCAAAATTGGGTTGCAAGATTTGATCTGACAGACAAACAGACAAACAGACAGACAGACACGAAGGCAAGCTAAATAAAAGCTTTTAAAAATGAGTTGGTGTCTGTCTGTTCCTCTTTCACGCAAAAACGGCTGGACCGATTGACTTGAAATTTGGCATGAGTGTCTGTGGTAGTTCTGGTTCCAACATAGGCATACGGAAAAGTAGCGCGATGGGTGGGGGGAGTAAGGGGAGGGGGTAAAGTGATTTCGAAACTTAGTTTTTGCGCTATGTTACTCTTTCGCGGGGAGACTACTGAACTGATTGGCCTGAAATTTGGCATAGATGTTCGTCGGGGGTCCAGCCCCAACATAGACCCTTCGTGTTCTAAAACTTAGACAAAAAGCTTAACCCGGCAACGACGGGTATGCAAGCTAGTATTAAATCATTGAATTAGAGTGAAATAAATTTTAAATATCCCATATCCCATTCTTTTGATTTCACACAATATTCTATTTTAATTTGCGATTTACTGTTTCTTTTAAATTTCCCGCAATATTGTTGCTTTCACAATTGGAATACTAATAACGGTGGAACACAAGTAAAATGACAGCCAATCAGAGCACGACAGTCGGAACTCTGAAAATGAAGATATCGGGTCTTACAATAAGGACATAACAATTTTGTATTTAAATAAAACACAGAATAATTGAGATATCGGGCTAAAATTTATTCCAGGTGTAGTGGACATGTTACATTTAAGTATGAAATTCGATGTCGTTCATATGGCCACCGCGAGCACGTTTGCAGATTGATTCTTTGGAGCCAATTTTCCACCACTCTTCCACAGATATCGGCCGGAACGTTGGCAATTTCGCGTTCGATATTGTTCCTGAGCTCCTCTAACATTGTTGGCTTGTTGGTATAAACCAACGATTTAACATAATCCCATAAAAAGAAATCCAACGGCGTTAAATCGCATGAGCGAGCCATTCGACCGGATCATTTCTCGAGATTACATGATTACCGAACTTCTCCTTCAATAGATGAATTGTTTGACCAGCTGTGTGGCATTGCTCGTTCGTGAACTTCACCATGATAAAAATGTAAACTTTGACTGACGTTTTAGCATTGCCAGATCATAAAAAAAGTTTTAGGGTGCGTTTTTATTAAAATACAAAATTGTAATGTCCTTATTGAAAGACCCTTTATTAGTTTTGTGGTGCAATTTCCTATCGACACCCCCACTTCTACGTCTTGCCAGTATTTTGACAGTTTCGTTCAATGCCTGGCGCCTGGATCGGCTAATCTAAAAAGGGTCAAAAACAATCTACTATAAACCAATCTACTTGAGAGCGAAACTCAATCTTAATTCCCTCAAAAATTAATTTTTATGCTAAACTATTAAAAAATATTTTTGTTTAGGATCAAATTAATCAAAACTTCTAACCCTTTGAAAATATCGCATTACATTCATAATAATTTCTAAATAAAATGTTCATTTCTATAATTATTTCAGATTATGAGAAAATCGTGATATCCCGCGGTCATTTTTAAACCAATTTTAAAGTGGTGGTGGTGATTGTCATAAAAAAACTGAAAAAAAAACTTTTTTTTTAACAGTTCTACTTTGTATTTGTCCTAATAGATTATTTCACATAAGCCAGAAACCATAAATGTAATGTATATTTAGATAAAATTTTGTGTTTTATTGCTATAAAAGCATAATATGAAATTATGTTCGGTTATCGGATTAATTTGATTATATTTTGTCACATAGGCAATGTTATAATCAACCCACACCAAAACGGTTACCACTATCAGAGACAATATCATTCCCGAAAGTACAGTGTTTCAACATCATAAAAATTTGTTTTTTTAAATTGAAATGAAAAATATATAAATAGATATTTAGGAAAAAACTGGGATTATCTTCCAAAAGCAAAAAGTTTTCAACAAAATCTTTTAATGTTGAGATTTTATCTTATTCAGTTTATAATATCATAGAGAGAAATAATTAACAATTTTACCAGAAAGATTTTATTCACTTAATTTAGAACAATATTTTATTTATAAAAGCAATTTTCTATAAAATATTTTTTGCAAAAATGCAGAAAAGTACACCGGAATAAATACACAACAAGCATAATTTGACTGCTTTAATTTTGTCTGCATTTTTGTAATAAAGTTTAACTAAATTAACATATGTTGTACAGAAATTAAATATAATTATTAAAAATGAAAAAAAAATTACAAGAATCTTTTATGCTTAAATGTTAATAATTTATTATACAATAATTAATATTTGCTGAATCAAATGCGAACAATTTCTTGGAGATTAAATTGTTTCTAGAAAATCCATTGGGTTAAAACGTTTTTTTGAATAGTCAAAAACAATCTATGATTATTTTTTCCCTAAAAGGAGGAAATTCCATTCCAATTTGTAACACTTTTTCCAAACGCCAAACAAACGAAAACAAAAATCTTTTATTCAGGTCTATTTCAAATGATCATAAAATTCATGTAACTTGCATAACCGGAAAAAGATCTTTTCAAGTTTCGGTTACGCGTGTTAAAATTTAGGCGCCGTCGTCGGATGCTGGCCGAAATCTTTTAATTGAGCGGAAAACTGTAGGCTCGCAGCAGCATAACTTTCGTTAAGTTATTTGGCATAACGAATTTTATTTGAATCTCAACACTAATGAAATGTCTGCAAATATTTACATATAAAATGGTTTTTATCTCATTAAAAGACCACTCAATTTGTTTCCCGTACGGTTTTATCTTGTTATGTGAAAATCTTAGGTGATAATTTGTATTAAAATGGATGAGAAACAGTCGAGTTCGATTTTCAAATTAAGTGAAATAATCTTTTGTCCAATTTTATTTTATTGAAATTATTCAAATCAACATCCGTCCATTTTTTTTGTCTGGTTTTTTTTCATTTTGGTCCACTCAAAAGTTTTTATCTTCTTCTTGAAAATTTCCTTACGTTTTCGATTTTTTGATCAAAAGTAGACCAATGGACAATTTTACTCTCCATTAAAGTGTTCGCACCCACAATGCCATAATTTTATCAGCTGATAATAATTTCTACCCACCTTTTTTTATGAATTCTGTTTTTCATTTTATTATAATGTTTTCTTTTAATATAGATAAGTTACACACATTTTACACTTTTCAATTTAAGAAAAAAAAACTTGTTAACCGTTCAATCAATAAATAAAACATAATATGACAAACGTCGAGATATGAGGTGCTTCATATGTTAATTTCTGATAAATTTAAAAGAATATTCTTTATTCTGCTTAGAATTATGAACGAAATATTTTATTTTCCACGATAAGTTAGTGTGTAAAAAAATACACATTTCTAAAAAATTTAAATTAATGTGAAACTAAGAATTTTAAAATTAAATATATGTGTCAGTACCACACGTAGAGAAAAAAATAGTAAATCTACCTATTTTATAATGCGAAATCGGGACTATTTCTAAAATTTTAATTACAAAAATAGTCAAAATTGGCTATTTTCATAATAAGTTTAACTACTTAGTAGTAAAATTTACTATTTTGTGGTGAAATTGACTACTTTTGTAATTGAAATTAACTATTTTAGTAATGGTCCCGATTCCCCATTATAAAATAGTATATTATTATTTTTTCTCTGCGTGCATTTGAATTTTGTTGGTTTTAAATTTTATCATTTCAATTTTTTTTTCTTTTGGAAAAATCAAACAAGTTAAGATAAGTTTCAGCGATACATTTTTGCAGTGTATTGTAATTGCATTTTGTAACAATATCTTTATATGGAATTAATAAAAAAAAACAATTTTGTAGGAGACTACAATATGAAAAATTTTGTTTTATTTCACTACCCTGAATTAAAATTATTTTATTTTTTCAAAATTATTTTTTATTTAATACACATATATTAGAAATTTCATTATTATTTTAAAATTTGGGAATTAATTGGCTAATCACGTTATTACATTTTTTTTAATCAAAATTTTGTAAAATTTCCATTATTCATTTCTCATATATTATTCATGTTTTAGATTTGTACTGAACTTATTATTTTTTTTTATCCTTTATTTAAATCATTTTTAATTAACTTCAAAATTCATTAAAAATGTGAAGCGCTTCATATTGTCGTAGAAAGTTTTTGAGAGTAAAATTTTATAGAATAGTTACTAATACGGTTTCTTGTATTATTGCATGTTTTATGGTTTATTTATGTTTAATTTTTGAAAAAAAAAAATTATTTATATTTAAAAATCACAGCTATTTGATTGTTCTTTGTTAAACTTTTTTAAAAGCCAGCAATTTTAAGACTAAACAATTTTATAATTAATTTTAAAATTTTTCTATCAAATATATTTATTTTTAAATTATTTAACATTTTTATAAAAATTTCAAAATAATATTGGCGGGTGGAGTTCTGTTTCTTTTCAATATTTTATTAATTTGAAAAATGGTGTGTAAAAATATATCGTAGATATGAGAATAATTTAAGAGTAAGGCCCGGATTGTGATAGATTTGCGATACGACAAATGTCACGGGAACCGATTTATCCGGACTTATTTAAGGTACATATTTCTCACTTTATTCTAACTATATTTATCAAGTAATATACAAATATGTGACAAAAACACCACTTTTTACGAATCAAAATCGTCAGTTGCGATCCAAAACAGTGTCGTGTCGTTTCAAGTGACAAGTCTATCAGAATCGAGGTGTTAATCTAGCTTTGGAAACTAAAATTTAGTTAAGATAACACTGGTTTTACACTTTTTTCACCCGTGACGTATTTTATTCAACGAATTTCCAACATATAAATATTTCAAAAAATTGCGGTTTTTGCGGCACATCTTTCTATTTTGTTATTTTCACATGAATCAACGCAACTAATTTATGAAATTTGAAAAAAAAAACCTGCAAAATTTAGTTGTTTTTTACAATTGATTATATTGCTCTTGAGCGAAATAATTTCGCCGAATACTGCTTGAAAAAGATTTCGCCTGCGGTGCATATTTTATAATTATTTTTGCCCGGTGTTGGTTTCTTATTCACCTCCAAGTCATCTTTTGTTTTCTAGAAGAATACAAAATTTTTCAATATATCTGAAGATTTATTCTAAAGCTGAGTTTCCTTCATTCGATTGTACAAATCAATTTTGTCAAGTATGTATCGAATAAAATGAATGTTTGTTCCCTTTTAACCATCTTAACTCCCCTCTCCCGCTCATCACGAATAGACAAAAACTACTGAATTTCACGCAAAATTTAGCCAACTTTTAGAAACTGTCTTATATACCCTGACAGATTTATTCCGGGAATGGAACGTATAGTCACCGTACATATTAGGCATTTTTTAAAATTTGCATGCGGCGCAATTTTTGTTGCATACCGAAGAACTGGTATCTTATTATTTTTATCTAGATCAGGCCTGGGCACCATGTATGTAGTGATTTACTATTACTCAAAGAAATTTTATGTTTCTTCATATACTATAACACAAAATGAGAAAACGCATCTTTTTCATTTTTTACGCTCTTTCGCTTTTGATGGAGACGTTTAGGAACAGTGGACTACACAATTTATCATGATGCGATTACAAAAAAATAATAAGTTCCGCCGTGCAAAAAAAACTTTTGGGACGTATTTTCGGTTCTGTGCTTCGAAAAAACATGCGCTAAATTGCATTAAGTTACCTGATAGGACAGCTGTTGTAATGGCGTTCTAGATTGAATTTTTTATTCGACATGTAACTGCAAACTATACATTGACCGTTTTCATTATTTGTGGTTATTAAATATTTGTTTTCCCAATCACACGACATAGTATTTGAATTTGAATATGAGCGCTTCATAATGGAAAATGAAAACTAAAAAAATCGAATTTCTGAAAAAATTTCGTACGTCAGTGTACTTTGGGAAGCAATTAGGGTTTTGGGGAGCAAATGTATACATCCGCACGCATCAACAACAGAAATTATACTGAATGGCTATCGTAGGCTCGCTCCATCGATTGTTAGTGAATCGTTTGATTTCGGCTATCGAAGTGGCCGTCGTCTACCAACACGTATCATTGCGTTGGAGAGTCGAGTAAAAATGTTCATACATTGATTGTATTCTCGTAAAATTTGAATAAAAATGTTATCGTTGTGAGGAGCCAGACGAGCCAAGGAGTGCCCAGGCTTGATCTAGATAATCATACAGAAAAATTGAGACTTTCTTCTTTTTGATCTGATACATCCAACCACACAAAAATGCATTTTTATCAATTTTTTTTAAACGGATGGGCGCCAAATACAGATTTCAGCCGCCACTTCGCCCTAACATGGCCCTGGACTTTTATCGAAATTTAATCTCGTGCGAGAATGAGAAAAATTGAAATACTACTTCTTTCCTACCCCATACAAATTGATAAGTTCTCTTTCAATTTTCTGATATGTAAGAAATGTGAAAACGTCATAAATAATAGGCGTTGGGTTTTTATGAAAATTCCGGCAACCTTCCACGGACATGTAAAAAACTACGGACATTTTTTGTCCAATGAGTTTCCCTAAAAATCTCAAACAACTTCTTTGTGTTTAATTACCAAAATCGGTTACACCCAAACTCACAGAAAAAAACTCGCCAAAACCGAACTTACCAAATTCCAAATTGAAAACCAAATTCATTGAACGAAAAACTTAGGGGAGGGTGGGGTTTTCTGGACCGCTTTTTCATTTTGGCTAAAAAATCGTAAAAAAATAACTTTTTCTGAAAATTTCAAAGCTTGAATTTGTAGTACGATAAATAACCTCTCTTTGGGTCACAGCAGTTCGGTCAAATTGTATTAAATTATACAAGTTTTATCAGTTGGCGCAAAAATGGCGTTTTTGCGATTTTGAAAAATCTCGGGGTATTGTGGACCACTTTGTAAATCGATTAAAAATGGAAAAATGTGATAGACAAACTTTTTTTTTTGATTCATATATTTATTATATAACAGACAAAGTGAAATGAAGTGAAAAATTGCAATGAAAATCAGTCCGAAACGCAATGTTCGCAAGTCCAGTAACTTGCAGTCATTCCAGAGCATCCCAAGTGAACAGCTCGATCGCACACGTTGCAATGGATGGTATTTCGGCGGTTCATTTTTTTTTGCATATTTTTCTTACAAATTATGCAGAAATCGATGTATTCTTCCACCTCACAATAGGTTGAAGACGGTTGTTTCTTCTGTGATGTCTTCGATTTGACACGATCTTTTTGCTTTTTCGATTATGGTTTATCACCTTTTCTCTCCAATCTCTTTCGCTTCATATCAGCCTTCTCACGAAGGCCATTTACATCCTCTGGCGATGTCAAAACGGCCGATTTAGAAACTAGCTTGTATACCAGTCGTTGCCGGGTTAAGCTTTTTGTCTAAATTTTAGAATACGAAGAACTTAAAATCTTTTTAATGGGTCTATGTTGGGGCTGGACCCACGACGAAAATCTATGCCAAATTTCAGGCCAATCGGTTCAGTAGTTTCCCCGCGAAAGAGTAACATAGAGGGAAAACTAAGTTTCGAAATCACTTTACCCCCTCCCCTTACTCCCCCCCAACCCTCGCGCTACTTTTCCGTATGCCTATGTTGGAGCCAGAACTACCACAGACACTCATGCCAAATTTCAAGTCAATCGGTTCAGCCGTTTTCGCGTGAAAGAGGAACAGACAGACAGACAGACAGGCAGACATACACCAACTCATTATTATATATTAGTATGATTGCCGAAAATCTAATGCTGTGTTTTTGCATGAAAAAACACTTATATGCATCAAATACACGAAGTTTGCTTGTCAAATGTCAAGAATTGAGTGGTCCATAATTCCCCGACAAAAGTGGTCCACAATTCCCCGAACGCTCTTTTTTACAATATGGCAGCTATTAGTAACACAATGCAAACTTCATGCAAAATTTTTTGTCAGTGCCGAATGCTTAAGGCTCCGTGAATATTATCAATATATTTACTTGAGTTGATTCTCGAAAAATGTGGTTAAATTTAAGCGAAACACAAAGTGAAAAAAAAAATTTCGAAGTATCACTTTTCTATTTGCTATCGAAGCGAGGTGATAGTGCGTATACACAAGTCGAGTACTGTTAGGAGGAAAATTAGCTTAACATGAGGCAAACTGATTACAGTTATTTGCAGCTACCAACCACTACTAGGGGAAAGAAAATGACGCTGGTCCGCAATTCCCCGTGGTCCAGAATACCCCAGTTTCCCCTACTGAAAAAATGTCGCCGAAATTGGCAAATTGTGAACCTAATTTTTTAAAAGAAAAACTTCATTGAATGAATGCCTTCCCGAATTTTATATGAAAAGGTTAAAATTTCGTTTTGCTAATTTCGGTGAGCTTTTCGTTCGGTGAGTTTTTACGATTAGTATGCCTGACATATCCCTACGACAACTCTATCCTGATATACAAGTGAGTATTGCAAAAATCCGAAAGTTAAAGAAAGTTTTCCCGGAAAATCTACTAGAGAGGATTTTTTAAATATTTTTTTTTCTGTTGATATACTTAACCTATGTGCAAAATTTACGATAGTGAAGAAAATCTTCATACGAAAATTTCAATAAAATTTACATTTGCTATCAATTAAAAATCCATAGCTGACCAAAATTTGGCGAAATGCTTGGGAAAATTCAACTGCATGCAAACCTGAATGAATAATTTCCAAATCAACACTTAATTCTCTACTGGTTCTTGTATTCACTACACGTGCCTACAAATATGCAATATTCCACACTAAAATCTGTATCGAAAATTGAATTTTCAGAAGTTGAATGCATTCCATTGCAACATCCCCCCTATTACCGATGCGGTGGATGCCCAAAGGGATACTTTGGAAATGGTACTGCCTGCAAGGATATCGATGAGGTAATTAAATCATTGTGGCTCATGTGTCGATGGTAGAAAACAACCAATATAACCAAATAATTTCAGTGTGATTTATATGAGCCGTGCGACCAACGTGTCCAATGCACAAATCTAGTTCCAGGGTACAAATGCGAAGCGTGTCCACCTGGATTTACAGGACATCATGCAAATGGTAGGAATTTAATGATGTGAAATGCGTTATGTTTGTAATCAGAAACGAATTTGAATTTCAGGACATTATGCGATATTCATTGATCACGATTTCAGACCACAAAGCTGTGTAGACATTGATGAATGCGCGACAGGAGCGAATGTTTGCGGAGCGTACGCAGATTGTGTTAATACAGAGGTATACTTCTCCCCTCACCCACATTGTTTTCAGCTTAGCCGTTTTCCACGATTTTCCAAAACAGCTGTCTTTATGTTGGCCACGATTTTCTCTTGAAGATGTTGATTCAAACAAAATATTAATATATGTAAAGATAGTTTATTAACAATTAACCGATGACTAACAAATTAAAACAAGTGCACTGCTGGACGAATAAAAGAAGAATAAAATGAACAATAATTATTGGCACTCAAATGCAAAAATCAGTTTAACGGAGGCAGGACGACGAACACACCGATGAAATATTTTTTTGCGATTTTTTTGGAAACGGTGCATCGTATCGAAGAATGTATGAAGAAATGTATTTATTTGACATAACCGTTCCATATATCAAAATCCAGTTGGACCATCCCTTCCCGCTTCACCTACACAAATTCATTTCTTTCATAAAAATTTTGTCTGCCCTCATATAGAGTATTTGAAGATTGGTCGGTGGCAATTATAGCTTGTATTATGTTTTTTTATGAAAACACACAATTTTAATCATTTTAAAGGGTTCTTACCAATGTCGCTGCCATCCGGGTTACACACGATCAGCGAATGGTGTTTGCACGAGATCGGCAAACGCTTGTCCAGATGGAACCATTTGCGATCCAAATGCAAACTGCCAATTTGCAGGAGGTTACAGCTATAAGTGCAAGTGTAAGATCGGATGGGCGGGAGATGGTTACTTCTGTGGACCGGACCGTGATTTGGACGGATGGCCAGACTATAGCCTGAATTGTACAGACATCAGGTGTCGCAGAGATAACTGCCCGCTTGTCCCGAATTCCGGGCAGGAAGATGCAGATAACGATGGTGAGGGCGATGCCTGTGATAATGACGCTGATAACGATGGGATCCCTAATGGAAACGTAAGAATTTAATTGCTTTTTTGGAAAATTCCTTCATTGAAACCTTTTTTTAATTTTCCAGGATAACTGCCCTCTGGTCTATAATCCCGATCAAGCGGAATCTGATGGTGGGGATAAACAGGGAGACGCTTGTGACAATTGCCCAAGTGTTATGAACGAGGATCAACTGGACACGGATGGAGATGGAGTTGGTGATGCTTGCGATGATGATATAGACGATGATGGCATTCCAAATCGGCGCGACAATTGCCCCACGATCAAAAATTACAATCAATTGGACTCGGATAATGATGGGTTGGGAGATCCTTGCGATAATTGCCCGTATATCCCGAATCCTTATCAGGGTGATTTTGACAACGATGGTATGGGAGACGCATGCGACAGTAACATCGATCGGGATGGTGACGGTGTCCAGGATAGCTTGGATAATTGCCCATCAATTGCTAATTCCGATCAATTGGACACGGATGGCGATGGAAAGTAAGTATCATTTTGGGATTTACTCAGGAAGATTTAAAAAAGGGTCTGATTTTTATAGGGATCACAAAATTTGTTTATGGTTTAGGGAAGGGGGTAAGGAAGGTGGAAGGATATGTAAAGTTACGCCAGTGCACACAAAATTTTAGCTCGAAATTTAACACGTAGCTATAGTGTTGTAACTACAAAATAATACATCCCTCTCCACGAAATATTTTTGTGGGCTGCAAATAATTAAATTCAGTGTAAAACTTTTTGTTTGAACAACTAGAAATTTCAGATCCTAAATTATAAAGGGTTAGCCATAAAATACATCACACATTTTGAGGTAACGAAGATCTCTGATACTATGACGGTGATATCATGAAAAATGTGACTTAATAGAGAGGGGAGAAGTCTGAAAAGACGATAACTAGCGTGGAATGTTTTATGGACAGCCCCCAGAACCGCGAATTTTTAAGACCTTTTTAACGTATCCAATTTTCGGGAGCACCAAAATCTTGAAGACTATGCATTATCGGGTTTTGTACCTCCAATCTATAAACCGAAAACCTAACGAGGTTCGCTAAACATGAAATTCCCGAATATTTCCAAATCTAGTTTTCTCAAAAACTCAGAAAAACTATTTTTTATCTTTTTGAATGATTAATAGACCATCTACAAAAAATAGTTTCAGAAAAATAACTCAATAGAAAAATTGTTTTCCTAAATTTTCTGAAATTTTCCTATTTTATTGGACCGGCCCTTATTACTTACTTATGAAATGTTCACTAAAACTCTTCCGCAGGGGCGATGTCTGTGACGATGACGCGGATAACGATGGAGTTCCCAACAATCGAGACAACTGTTGGATAGCTTATAATCCAGATCAACTGGACAGCAACCGCGATGGTGTGGGAGACATTTGCGAAGGAGATACCGATGTCGACAAAGTGCCAAACTACCTTGACAACTGTCCAAATAACTCCAAGATATTTACAACTGACTTTCGGACCTACCAAACAGTCGTACTCGACCCAGAGGGAGAATCCCAAAAAGACCCCGAATGGGTCATTTACAACAAGGGCGCCGAAATCGTACAAACTCGAAACAGTGATCCTGGCTTGGCTGTTGGCTATGACTCCTTCGGGGGAGTGGACTTTGAGGGGACATTTTTCGTTGACACAGAAATCGATGACGATTATGTTGGTTTTATATTCAGTTACCAGAATAATCATAAATTCTACGCGGTAATGTGGAAGAAACAAATCCAAACATACTGGAAAGCGAGTCCGTTCAGAGCATCTGCAGAACCTGGTATTCAATTGAAATTGATCGACAGTAAAACTGGACCAGGCCGGATGTTGCGGAACAGCTTGTGGCACACTGGCGATACCAAGGATCAAGTAAAACTACTATGGAAGGATCCCAAGAATGTCGGATGGAAGGAGAAGACCGCTTACAGATGGCTGTTGTTGCACAGACCGAAGATTGGCCTCATTCGATTGAGGTAGGTGTTTTTTTTTCTTAAATCCCTCTTAAAAAACATAAAATTTATATTAAAACTTTAACAGGATATTCGAGGGTGAGAATTTGGTGGCTGATTCGGGCAACATTTACGATACCACATTGAAGGGTGGCCGCCTCGGTGTGTTCTGTTTCTCACAAGAAATGATCATCTGGTCTGATTTAGTCTATCGATGCAATGGTAAAACTGATTCAAATAAAATGTTTATATCAAATTTTTAAAACTTTTTTTCCTTCTTAACCTTTTGCAGATAATGTTCCCGAAGCAATTCACAGTGAACTGCCGCCATCCCTAAGAACAGAGATTGGAATTGATCCCGTTCACAGGCATTAGAGAGTTAGAACTCTCAGAAATGCTTCCAAAGTCTTTGTAGATATTTCATTCTTCTTTTTTTTTAAAAAAAAAAAACTCTTTTAAATTGGCATTTAGAAAGAAATAATTTTTTTAATTAATTTTGAATAATAATTTTTTGTATCAATTTAACGATGTAAAATAATTTAATAAAAAATTAACCAAAGTTAAAATTATCGAAGTTTTGATTTCGTATTTTTTTTTTGCCAGGTTTAGTTTTTTGCATAAGTTTTTTCGCACTAAAAAAATCGAGAAAACCTTAATTTTGACTTCACTTTCGACAAACAAAAATAAATTCAGAAGAATTGGTCATCAAGAAAAAAGTTTTTTATCGAATTTTCCTTTACCGTTTATTTTTCTATTAAATTTCTATTTGCAACACATTACATGTAACGAATTATGCGTGACATGTAACGCATAATGTGTGACACGTAACGCATAATGTGTGACACGTAACGCATAATGTGTGACACGTAACGCATAATGTGTGACACGTAACGCATAATGTGTGACACGTAACGCATAATGCGTGACACGTAACGCATAATGTGTGACACGTAACGCATAATGTGTGACACGTAACGCATAATGTGTCACGTAACGCATAATGTGTGACACGAAACGCATAATGTGTGACACGTAACGCATAATGCGTGACACGTAACGCATAATGCGTGACATGTAACGCATAATGTGTGACACGTAACGCATAATGTGTGACACGTAACGCATAATGTGTGACACGTAACGCATAATGTGTGACATGTAACGCATAATGTGTGACACGTAACGCATAATGTGTGACACGTAACGCATAATGTGTGACACGTAACGCATAATGTGTGACACGTAACGCATAATGTGTGACACGAAACGCATAATGCGTGACACGTAACGTATAATGCGTGACACGTAACGCATAATGTGTGACACGTAACGCATAATGTGTGACACGTAACGCATAATGTGTGACACGTAACGCATAATGTGTGACACGTAACGTATAATGCGTGACACGTAACGCATAATGTGTGACACGTAACGCATAATGTGTGACACGTAACGCATAATGTGTGACACGTAACGCATAATGTGTGACACGTAACGCATAATGTGTGACACGTAACGCATAATGCGTGACACGTAACGCATAATGCGTGACACGTAACGCATGATGTGTGACACGAAACGCATAATGCGTGACACGCAACGCATAATGTGTGACACGTAACGCATAATGTGTGACACGTAACGCATAATGTGTGACACGTAACGCATAATGTGTGACACGTAACGCATAATGTGTGACACGTAACGCATAATGCGTGACACGTAACGCATAATGTGTGACACGTAACGCATAATGTGTGACACGTAACGCATAATGTGTGACACGTAACGCATAATGTGTGACACGTAACGCATAATGTGTGACACGAAACGCATAATGTGTGACACGTAACGCATAATGCGTGACACGTAACGCATAATGCGTGACACGTAACGCATAATGTGTGACACGTAACACATAATGCGTGACACGTAACGCATAATGTGTGACACGTAACGCATAATGTGTGACACGTAACGCATAATGTGTGACACGTAACGCATAATGTGTGACACGTAACGCATAATGTGTGACACGTAACGCATAATGTGTGACACGTAACGCATAATGTGTGACACGTAACGCATAATGTGTGACACGTAACGCATAATGTGTGACACGTAACGCATAATGTGTGACACGAAACGCATAATGTGTGACACGCAACGCATAATGTGTGACACGTAACGCATAATGTGTGACACGTAACGCATAATGTGTGACACGTAACGCATAATGTGTGACACGTAACGCATAATGTGTGACACGTAACGCATAATGTGTGACACGTAACACGTAACGCATAATGTGTGACACGTAACGCATAATGTGTGACACGTAACGCATAATGTGTGACACGTAACGCATAATGCGTGACACGTAACGCATAATGTGTGACACGTAACGCATAATGTGTGACACGTAACGCATAATGTGTCACGTAACGCATAATGTGTGACACGAAACGCATAATGTGTGACACGTAACGCATAATGCGTGACACGTAACGCATAATGCGTGACATGTAACGCATAATGTGTGACACGTAACGCATAATGTGTGACACGTAACGCATAATGTGTGACACGTAACGCATAATGTGTGACATGTAACGCATAATGTGTGACACGTAACGCATAATGTGTGACACGTAACGCATAATGTGTGACACGTAACGCATAATGTGTGACACGTAACGCATAATGTGTGACACGAAACGCATAATGCGTGACACGTAACGTATAATGCGTGACACGTAACGCATAATGTGTGACACGTAACGCATAATGTGTGACACGTAACGCATAATGTGTGACACGTAACGCATAATGTGTGACACGTAACGTATAATGCGTGACACGTAACGCATAATGTGTGACACGTAACGCATAATGTGTGACACGTAACGCATAATGTGTGACACGTAACGCATAATGTGTGACACGTAACGCATAATGTGTGACACGTAACGCATAATGCGTGACACGTAACGCATAATGCGTGACACGTAACGCATGATGTGTGACACGAAACGCATAATGCGTGACACGCAACGCATAATGTGTGACACGTAACGCATAATGTGTGACACGTAACGCATAATGTGTGACACGTAACGCATAATGTGTGACACGTAACGCATAATGTGTGACACGTAACGCATAATGCGTGACACGTAACGCATAATGTGTGACACGTAACGCATAATGTGTGACACGTAACGCATAATGTGTCACGTAACGCATAATGTGTGACACGTAACGCATAATGTGTGACACGTAACGCATAATGCGTGACACGTAACGCATAATGCGTGACACGTAACGCATAATGTGTGACACGTAACACATAATGCGTGACACGTAACGCATAATGTGTGACACGTAATGCATAATGTGTGACACGTAACGCATAATGTGTGACACGTAACGCATAATGTGTGACACGTAACGCATAATGTGTGACACGTAACGTATAATGTGTGACACGTAACGCATAATGTGTGACACGAAACGCATAATGCGTGACACGCAACGCATAATGTGTGACACGTAACGCATAATGCGTGACACGTAACGCATAATGCGTGACACGTAACGCATAATGCGTGACACGTAACGCATAATGCGTGACACGTAACGCATAATGTGTGACACGTAACGCATAATGTGTGACACGTAACGCATAATGTGTGACACGTAACGCATAATGTGTGACACGTAACGCATAATGTGTGACACGTAACGCATAATGTGTGACACGTAACGCATAATGTGTGACACGTAACGCATAATGTGTGACACGTAACGCATAATGTGTGACACGTAACGCATAATGTGTGACACGAAACGCATAATGTGTGACACGCAACGCATAATGTGTGACACGTAACGCATAATGTGTGACACGTAACGCATAATGTGTGACACGTAACGCATAATGTGTGACACGTAACGTATAATGTGTGACACGTAACGCATAATGTGTGACACGTAACGCATAATGTGTGACACGTAACGCATAATGTGTGACACGTAACGCATAATGAGTGACACGTAACGCATAATGTGTGACACGTAACGCATAATGTGTGACACGTAACGCATAATGTGTGACACGTAACGCATAATGCGTGACACGTAACGCATAATGTGTGACACGTAACGCATAATGTGTGACACGTAACGCATAATGTGTCACGTAACGCATAATGTGTGACACGTAACGCATAATGTGTGACACGTAACGCATAATGCGTGACACGTAACGCATAATGCGTGACACGTAACGCATAATGTGTGACACGTAACACATAATGCGTGACACGTAACGCATAATGTGTGACACGTAACGCATAATGTGTGACACGTAACGCATAATGTGTGACACGTAACGCATAATGTGTGACACGTAACGCATAATGTGTGACACGTAACGCATAATGTGTGACACGTAACGCATAATGTGTGACACGTAACGCATAATGTGTGACACGTAACGCATAATGTGTGACACGTAACGCATAATGTGTGACACGTAACGCATAATGTGTGACACGAAACGCATAATGTGTGACACGCAACGCATAATGTGTGACACGTAACGCATAATGTGTGACACGTAACGCATAATGTGTGACACGTAACGCATAATGTGTGACACGTAACGCATAATGTGTGACACGTAACGCATAATGTGTGACACGTAACACGTAACGCATAATGTGTGACACGTAACGCATAATGTGTGACACGTAACGCATAATGTGTGACACGTAACGCATAATGTGTGACACGTAACGCATAATGCGTGACACGTAACGCATAATGTGTGACACGTAACGCATAATGTGTGACACGTAACGCATAATGTGTGACACGTAACGCATAATGTGTGACACGTAACGCATAATGTGTGACACGTAACGCATAATGTGTGACACGTAACGCATAATGTGTGACACGTAACGCATAATGCGTGACACGTAACGTATAATGCGTGACACGTAACGCATAATGTGTGACACGTAACGCATAATGTGTGACACGTAACGCATAATGCGTGACACGTAACGCATAATGTGTGACACGTAACGCATAATGTGTGACACGTAACGCATAATGCGTGACGCGTAACGCATAATGTGTGACACGTAACGCATAATGTGTGACACGTAACCCACAATGCGTGACACGTAACGCATAATGCGTGACACGTAACGCATAATGCGTGACACGTAACGCATAATGTGTGACTCGTAACGCGTAATGTGTGACACGTAACGCATAATGCGTGACACGTAACGCATAATGCGTGACACGTAACGCATAATGCGTGACACGTAACGCATAATGCGTGACACGTAACGCATAATGTGTGACACGTAACGCATAATGCGTGACACGTAACGCATAATGTGTGACACGTAACGCATAATGTGTGACACGTAACGCATAATGTGTGACTCGTAACGCGTAATGTGTGACACGTAACGCATAATGCGTGACACGTAACGCATAATGCGTGACACGTAACGCATAATGCGTGACACGTAACGCATAATGTGTGACACGTAACGCATAATGTGTGACACGTAACGCATAATGTGTGAAACGTAACCCACAATGCGTGACACGTAACGCATAATGCGTGACACGTAACGCATAATGCGTGACACGTAACGCATAATGTGTGACTCGTAACGCGTAATGTGTGACACGTAACGCATAATGCGTGACACGTAACGCATAATGCGTGACACGTAACGCATAATGCGTGACACGTAACGCATAATGCGTGACACGTAACGCATAATGTGTGACACGTAACGCATAATGCGTGACACGTAACGTATAATGCGTGACACGTAACGCATAATGTGTGACACGTAACGCATAATGTGTGACACGTAACGCATAATGTGTGACACGTAACGCATAATGCGTGACACGTAACGCATAATGTGTGACACGTAACGCATAATGCGTGACGCGTAACGCATAATGTGTGACACGTAACGCATAATGTGTGACACGTAACCCACAATGCGTGACACGTAACGCATAATGCGTGACACGTAACGCATAATGCGTGACACGTAACGCATAATGCGTGACACGTAACGCATAATGTGTGACACGTAACGCATAATGTGTGACACGTAACGCATAATGTGTGACACGTAACGCATAATGTGTGACACGTAACGCATAATGTGTGACACGTAACGCATAATGCGTGACACGTAACGCATAATGTGTTACACGTAACGCATAATGTGTGACACGTAACGCATAATGTGTTACACGTAACGCATAATGTGTGACACGTAACGCATAATGTGTGACACGTAACGCATAATGTGTGACACGTAACGCATAATGTGTGACACGAAACGCATAATGTGTTACACGTAACGCATAATGTGTGACACGTAACGCATAATGTGTGACACGTAACGCATAATGAGTGACACATAACGCATAATGTGTGACACGTAACGCATAATGTGTGACACGTAACGCATAATGCGTGACACGTAACGCATAATGTGTGACACGTAACGCATAATGTGTTACACGTAACGCATAATGTGTGACACGTAACGCATAATGTGTGACACGTAACGCATAATGTGTGACACATAACGCATAATGTGTGACACGTAACGCATAATGTGTGACACGTAACGCATAATGTGTGACACGTAACGCATAATGTGTGACACGTAACGCATAATGTGTGACACGTAACGCATAATGTGTGACACGTAACGCATAATGTGTGACACGAAACGCATAATGTGTGACACGCAACGCATAATGTGTGACACGTAACGCATAATGCGTGACACGTAACGCATAATGTGTGACACGTAACGCATAATGTGTGACACGTAACGCATAATGTGTGACACGTAACGCATAATGTGTGACACGTAACGCATAATGCGTGACACGTAACGCATAATGTGTGACACGTAACGCATAATGTGTGACACGTAACGCATAATGTGTGACACGTAACGCATAATGCGTGACACGTAACGCATAATGTGTGACACGTAACGCATAATGTGTGACACGTAACGCATAATGTGTGACACGTAACGCATAATGTGTGACACGTAACGCATAATGTGTGACACGTAACGCATAATGTGTGACACGTAACGCATAATGTGTGACACGTAACGCATAATGCGTGACACGTAATGTATAATGCGTGACACGTAACGCATAATGTGTGACACGTAACGCATAATGTGTTACACGTAACGCATAATGTGTGACACGTAACGCATAATGTGTGACACGTAACGCATAATGTGTGACACGTAACGCATAATGTGTGACACGAAACGCATAATGTGTTACACGTAACGCATAATGTGTGACACGTAACGCATAATGTGTGACACGTAACGCATAATGAGTGACACATAACGCATAATGTGTGACACGTAACGCATAATGTGTGACACGTAACGCATAATGCGTGACACGTAACGCATAATGTGTGACACGTAACGCATAATGTGTTACACGTAACGCATAATGTGTGACACGTAACGCATAATGTGTGACACGTAACGCATAATGTGTGACACATAACGCATAATGTGTGACACGTAACGCATAATGTGTGACACGTAACGCATAATGTGTGACACGTAACGCATAATGTGTGACACGTAACGCATAATGTGTGACACGTAACGCATAATGTGTGACACGTAACGCATAATGTGTGACACGAAACGCATAATGTGTGACACGCAACGCATAATGTGTGACACGTAACGCATAATGCGTGACACGTAACGCATAATGTGTGACACGTAACGCATAATGTGTGACACGTAACGCATAATGTGTGACACGTAACGCATAATGTGTGACACGTAACGCATAATGCGTGACACGTAACGCATAATGTGTGACACGTAACGCATAATGTGTGACACGTAACGCATAATGTGTGACACGTAACGCATAATGCGTGACACGTAACGCATAATGTGTGACACGTAACGCATAATGTGTGACACGTAACGCATAATGTGTGACACGTAACGCATAATGTGTGACACGTAACGCATAATGTGTGACACGTAACGCATAATGTGTGACACGTAACGCATAATGTGTGACACGTAACGCATAATGCGTGACACGTAATGTATAATGCGTGACACGTAACGCATAATGTGTGACACGTAACGCATAATGTGTGACTCGTAACGCGTAATGTGTGACACGTAACGCATAATGCGTGACACGTAACGCATAATGCGTGACACGTAACGCATAATGCGTGACACGTAACGCATAATGCGTGACACGTAACGCATAATGTGTGACACGTAACGCATAATGCGTGACACGTAACGCATAATGTGTGACACGTAACGCATAATGTGTGACACGTAACGCATAATGTGTGACACGTAACGCATAATGTGTGACACGTAACGCATAATGTGTGACACGTAACGCATAATGTGTGACACGTAACGCATAATGCGTGACACGTAACGCATAATGTGTGACACGTAACGCATAATGTGTGACACGTAACGCATAATGTGTGACACGAAACGCATAATGTGTTACACGTAACGCATAATGTGTGACACGTAACGCATAATGTGTGACACGTAACGCATAATGAGTGACACATAACGCATAATGTGTGACACGTAACGCATAATGTGTGACACGTAACGCATAATGCGTGACACGTAACGCATAATGTGTGACACGTAACGCATAATGTGTTACACGTAACGCATAATGTGTGACACGTAACGCATAATGTGTGACACGTAACGCATAATGTGTGACACATAACGCATAATGTGTGACACGTAACGCATAATGTGTGACACGTAACGCATAATGTGTGACACGTAACGCATAATGTGTGACACGTAACGCATAATGTGTGACACGTAACGCATAATGTGTGACACGTAACGCATAATGTGTGACACGAAACGCATAATGTGTGACACGCAACGCATAATGTGTGACACGTAACGCATAATGCGTGACACGTAACGCATAATGTGTGACACGTAACGCATAATGTGTGACACGTAACGCATAATGTGTGACACGTAACGCATAATGTGTGACACGTAACGCATAATGCGTGACACGTAACGCATAATGTGTGACACGTAACGCATAATGTGTGACACGTAACGCATAATGTGTGACACGAAACGCATAATGTGTTACACGTAACGCATAATGTGTGACACGTAACGCATAATGTGTGACACGTAACGCATAATGTGTGACACGTAACGCATAATGTGTGACACGTAACGCATAATGTGTGACACGAAACGCATAATGTGTTACACGTAACGCATAATGTGTGACACGTAACGCATAATGTGTGACACATAACGCATAATGTGTGACACGTAACGCATAATGTGTGACACGTAACGCATAATGTGTGACACGTAACGCATAATGTGTTACACGCAACGCATAATGTGTGACACGTAACGCATAATGTGTGACACGTAACGCATAATGTGTGACACGTAACGCATAATGTGTGACACGTAACGCATAATGTGTGACACGTAACGCATAATGTGTGACACGTAACGCATAATGTGTGACACGTAACGCATAATGCGTGACACGTAACGCATAATGTGTGACACGTAACGCATAATGTGTGACACGTAACGCATAATGTGTGACACGTAACGCATAATGTGTGACACGTAACGCATAATGTGTGACACGTAACGCATAATGTGTGACACGTAACGCATAATGTGTGACACGTAACGCATAATGCGTGACACGCAACGCATAATGTGTGACACGTAACGCATAATGTGTGACACGTAACGCATAATGTGTGACACATAACGCATAATGCGTCACGTGGAATTTAGAATCGTAGTGAAGTCCGAAAAATTGAGAAGTGATTCCACCCCTGGTTACGCGATTCCACCTCTGGTTAACATGTTACACGGTATTTTTCAAAAAGTGTTAAAAATTAACTCTCGATATAATGAGCACATTGGCTGTTCAAAAAACTGGAAAAATAATTTTTCTAGTCCCTGATGTAATGAAAAAGATTTACAAAAATGAAAAAATAACTGCAACGTCAGGCCCGAAGCAAGGGTATATGGCTAAGGGGATGAAGCACCACCAAAAATCATTAAAAAAAATACTTTCAAACAAATCATTAAACTTTTCGCCTAGCGCAGTTTAAATTAATGGACTGGCAAAGTGATAAAAATTCGTTGCTACGGTTGTTCGTATGCCATCAAAAAACGTTTAGTTCTAAGACTCAGGTTTTGCTCACAAAGACGGTGGAAACTCAAATTTTGAAATGGCAGAATTCATTAGTTTAAAACAAATTTTTTAACTATTCGAATTCTTCAAACCGTATAAACGATTCTCTTAAGAGAGAGTTTAAAAAGTATGCGTGATGATAAGATTTAAAGAGTTTATTCCCGATTATTATCAAAAGTATAGTATGCTAATTATGACTAATGTTATTTTATCAATTCCAGTTTTCGAATTTCGTAGAATTCTTATATTAATTATTTTTGTTCTTTCGTGGTCTGTTTATATAGAATACGAGACGAGTATTTTACTAATTCACGAAATAACGACAAAAGCTGATAACGTTGCAATTGATAGTAGAATTTTTCTGATAGTCTAAATCTAAATCTTGAAAAACCCTGAGAACTCGCCAAATATTTTTGAACCTAGAAATCAGTCAGATCGAATCACTCAGCGCGAAGGTCTCATAAAATGCTTTTGGGCTCAAAATTTTAAATCGAATAATCAGTTGCGTTGTGAAGTGGTGGATTTTTTTATTTCGTAGTTTCTTGTAATTAATAATAAAATGAAATTTCTTGTAATTGTGATATTCATGGTGTATTTTGGAACATGTGCAACAGAAAAAGGTTTAAAAGGAAACTTAACTGTTTTATGTGTTAACATTTTAATTTTTTCCTTTATTTTTAAGTGAATAATTCCACAGAAAATAATGAAAATCGTCCAGATATATTCAGGAATGATATTACAAAATACATACAATCAAATGGTAAATTCAGTTATGAGGATTTTTTGCTGGAGAAATCGTTTAATCAAATATTGTAAAAATTGGTTTCAGATCAATTAGTGCCATTGTTTAAATTATTTTGGAAAGAAGTGGAACACCAAAAGAGGGAAATTGATTTTTTGAAAAGACAAGTGGAGGTCCTTGTAGGAGCCCTGAAGTCTGGAATAAACTGCACTTCATTAAATCCATGTCACCCTGGTAAGGTTTCTCTCAGAATAGTAAAAAAAACGATTTTCCAAGAATATTACTTCAATCAGGCTGTAAGATCTGTCGCAATTTCATTTGCAAAAACAAAACCTACATCAAGTAGAACATCAAAATCTTTGATAAATACGAGTGCTAAAATAGAATAATCATTTTCGTATTTTTTTTTATACTTTTACACAAATATATACGCAATAAAAATTTATGCGATTAAATTTATGTAACAGCTTTGCATTCAGGGAAATTTTTTATGCATCATTGAAATGTTTTGCTTCTTGGCAAATATTTGAAAATCTTTCAATTGTGCAACATTACATTTTGCACAGAGAAAATGTTTTTTTAGTTAACTAAAATCAAACCATATGGTGTAAATTATGAAATATTTTAGGAGTTGAATGCGTCGACACGACTTTAGGACCAAAATGTGGGGCTTGTCCAAACGGAACTGTGGGCGACGGAATTTTCTGTGAGCCGGGTGAAAAATGCTCGGATAATCCTTGTTTTCCGTATGTCTAAGATTTTCAAAATATTTGTAGAATTGAAAAAAAAAAAGATTTTTTAACATTTCAGAGGGGTGTCTTGCCAGGACACTGAAAAAGGAGCCAAATGTGGCACATGCCCACATGGACACGAAGGAGACGGAAAAGTTTGTGTTGCGAACGATGTTTGCAGTACACTTCCTTGTGCTTCAGGTAAAACTGATAGTATACGCTTAAGAATTTGATTTAGTTTTTGAAACTACAGGCAAATTATTTATTATTACCGGGAACGTTGGGCAAATTGGGCCGATCGGTCTCAAATTCGCCAGAAATTTTCTATAAGATTGTGGGTTTCGAATTTTATTAACAAAAATAAAATCAATGAAAATTCTACCTCGCGAGCTTTCTGGGAAAACTTTAAACGAATTTTCCGGTTTTCCCAAAACTTTTTCTTAAAAAAATGTATCATAAGGACGGTTTGTTGTAGATACCTGATTTATACGTCAAAATGCAATAAAATTGCCGAAGATTTTGAAAAGATTTTGATATTGTGAAAAAAAATCCCACAATAAAAAAATTTAAATGTGTAACTAAAAAACTGGAATTGGTAAAAAATTATCTTTGCCTATAAGTTATATATTTGCCTATAGGTTCAAAATTTAACTTTGAGAGACTATACTGAAAATATCGAATAATTCGGATAGCGGTATCAAAAAATATTTAACAAATTTTCAATTTTCGCAAATTTTATAGAGGTTGATTGCAGTCCTATTCATTTTGCGCCATTTTATAAATGTGGGAAATGCCCTCAAGGATATACAGGCAATGGTACTGAATGTACAGATATTAATGAGGTAATTTCATAAAAAAAATTCCCACGATATTTTGTGCAGAAAAATGTTTTTTTTTTCATTCTGTCTTTATTTTTATTTATTTTTTAGTGTGAAGTGAATTCGCCATGTGACTCACTTGTTGAATGTATAAATTTGGCACCTGGATTTCAATGTGATGCATGTCCAGGAGGATACGAAGGACTTCTTGCTAATGGTAAACTTTTAAGGACCGTTTTTTTTAATAACTTGCACTTAGGTTCTCTTTATTGACGACGATAAATTAAAAAATATTACAACATGGCAAATTCAAAAAATAAATCATGATTTTAAAAATTAGGCATTTCTGCACATTTTTTTGCTGAAGGACTCAAGCGGCAAAGCTGTGTGGACATCGATGAGTGCGCCCGAGGAGTAGCAATGTGTACCTTGAATTCGGATTGTCATAATATTCCAGTAAGTATTGTCACTTTTAAAATATTTTAAGAATTATCCATAAAATACGTTACGACAACTATTTTATGGGCAGCCTCTTAGGTTGCATCTGACAATTTATTCCGGGAATTTTATTCTGCGAAATAAAATTCAATTAGCACAGAATTTTGTTTCGTGATTTCAATGGACATCACGACACAAAAAACAGATTTTTTTTTCATGCAATCGCCCGAATAAATTTAAAATTTAGACAATTTATGATATATTAATTTATTCTGAGATTGATGAATAAAATTCCCGGAAAAAATCGGAATAAAATTCGTGGAGAAATTCAAGAAAAATTCGCAACTGTAAACGGTGCCTTAGTATTTTTGTATATACAAGTGTCCCTGGATTTTGTCTCGAATATAGACGCAAACCAAACGTTTTTTGAGTGTGGTTCGGTTTTCGTTTAAAAGTAAATTTCTGGTTTTTGACTTTCTGGTTTTTGACTTTCTGGTTTTTGACTTTCTGGTTTTTGGCTTTTAAGCGTGTGATTACACGAGGATTCACTTTGAGGCGGCACGTCTTTCCTCATTTTGTTGCCGTCTTTCGCCTTTTTGACGTTAAGACATTGGGATGAAAATAAACCTCAAAATTTAACTCAGTTGTAAAATGATTGCAGTGAAATTTGTTAAATTTAATGAAAATATGGATCATATATGGATCATATAATAATTGCAGTAACAAGTTTATTATATGCTTCATCAGCAACGGCTCTATATTTGTGCCAATCTGAAGAAGAAAACTCCGAATTTTCAGATGCGCACGACTCCACAGCAAACAACGAAATGACCAATAAAAGCACAACGAGACACAAACCGGTTTGCAACCGATAATTTTAAGTGAATCTAAACTTCGTTCGCTCTTTTTGGTTTCCCTCCCCACTGCGTCCCTCACCCTCACGAATGACGTGCCGCCTCAAAGTGAATCCTCGTGTAGACAGGCACTAAGATTTCAAAATTTGGCTCTGGTTTTGTTTTGGGTTCAGAAATTTCAAAAATTGGGTTTTGGTTCTGGTTTTGATTCGCTGAATTTTTAATGGTTTAGTGGTTTTAGATCTTACACAAGTCTTTTTTCAATAACATTCCACATGACCAGTCTGATCGAAATTAGCAAATAACAAGAATTTTTCGATCCCAAAAATTCAAATTTGATCCGCTTGGAACCATTAAAAAAATTCTGGATTTCGGTTTGATTAAAGCAATTATTTTAAACACTGGTTTGGTTTTATTTTGGCTCGCCCATCTTTTTTTAAACACGGGTTTGGTTTTGGTTTATTTCGGCCATCTTTTTTCAGAGTGGTTCGGTTTATGGTTTGGTTTTGGTTCACTCAAATTTCAATGGTTCAGTGGTTTTTGGTTCGGTTCCAAAACCGGATGGTATCTCTGGCCTCGACAAGCATCGAAACGTTGCAGTACTAGACTTGTAAATCAAGGGTAAGACGCAGTACTAGACTTGTAAATCAAGGGATACCCCAAATAGCATTTTAGGCAGCAAATATGATGTTTATCCCCATAGTTCGTCACCATGCAGATCACGGCGATAAGCAATTTATGTCGCAAATACGTATCTAGTTGTGCGTATGAGACGCGCAACGACACACATAGTGGGGAACACTTTTCTGCGGTTTGCTACGTCGCAATTATAACGACAGGGACGTAATTAGTTGCCTCATGCGCGAGCGTCATCTGACGGCATTATATCACACAATTACACAAATCATCGAGCGGGTTTTCTTTCTCCCTCGAATGCTTGCTAGTAAACAGAGATGAACAAATAAAAACGTAAGCAGAAGACGAACGAGAAAAATCTAATGGCGACAAATTAATGGAAACTTTTGTGGAGTGTTATTTTATAATGGACTTTTCTTCCGGTTGCATGTCGTGATTTTAATTGCCATTAAAATTTTTCGACAATATTGGATCTGAAATTTAAACAGATTTTAATGGGCCATCGAATTATTTTGTTTTTAATCAAAAATTTCTTTAATTTTATTTTATCGGTAAAATTTTTTTTTCTTTTGCAATGAAATTTTGATGCCAATAAAATTATGCTGTTTCAAAAATGTCTGCTATCCACTTTTTATGCAATATCCTTCAGTCATTCGCCTGAAATAAGAAATTTAATTCTCGAAACGAAATCGTTTCCATCAAATGTCAGTGAGAAATATGGCGGCTGAAGGCATCAATTTTTTTTGGTGTTTCTCAGACGGGGAGCTTTAATGAAACTTTAGTGGCAGCAGTTTCGTCACTTTTTCCATCACACGCTTCTTCAAAATTAAACTGACGTTCAGGCTCCACAGCCAATCACTATTTCGGCCCGAAAACCATCAAATGCTGCTCTATCGCCGCAGGATTTTCATGAAGCGAATGTTGCCCCAAAGATCGTGCTCGTCACTTCTTTCGCTTCTTTTACGCGGATGTGAATTATAGGTGTAAATTTTTAATCCCGATTGTGTAAATTTCTACTCTTTCAAGTCGCAAAGAACAAATCTCATGTTCCCGTACTTTTCGATGCTGTTTGGGACTTGTATGTTTGTTACTCCCGAGTACTCTCTATCAGATGTTTCATTCGCCTTAAACGGATAAACTGATTGGAATGAAATTTTTCATAAAATAACTGCTCACACAGAATTCGGAGTATACATAAGTAATCTATCAACTTATAATTTTTTTCTCAGGGCTCCTACGAATGCAGATGTAGACGTGGTTATTTACAAAATGCTGCCGGTATCTGTTCTGACACGGCGGAACTTTGCCAGGACGAATTGACCGTTTGCGAACAGAATTCAACATGTCACACATCAGATGACACCACATATCGATGTGAATGCCTCAGTGGATACGCCGGAAATGGCTTATTTTGCGCAATTGACTCAGATTTAGATGGCTATCCAGAAGAGAGTCTCAATTGCGAAGATAAATACTGTAAAAAGGATAATTGCCCCTACGTCGCAAATTCCGATCAAGCCGACCTCGATGGGGATGGAGTGGGCGATTTATGTGATACGGACAAAGATGGCGATGGAATTACAAATTACAGAGTTCGTATTATCAATAGATTTTTTGATCTTCCCATTCTAACGTTGGAATGAATTTCAGGATAACTGCCCCAATATTCGGAACATGGACCAGACAGACTCCGATGGAGATGGCATCGGTGATGATTGTGATAATTGCCCAACGGAACGAAATGCGAATCAAATGGATTCTGACGGTGATGGAAAAGGCGATCTTTGTGATGGCGACATGGATGGAGACGGAATTGAATATGAAAGCGACAATTGTCCGGCTATTAAAAATCCCGATCAATTGGACACTGACGGTGATGGATTTGGGGATGCGTGTGATAATTGTCCAACAATTGCAAATAATCAAAGCGATGTTAATAACAATTTTGTTGGTGATGAATGCGAAACTTCGGAAGATAAAGATAAGGATGGTGTGCAGGACGATTTCGATAATTGTCCAAGTGTCGCTAATTCTGATCAATTAGATATTGATGGCGATAGAATGTAAGTTATAGTATATTTATCTATATATATAAAATCCAAATACCACTAACTCGTTCACTCATCACATAATCTCCCGAACCACTAAACCGATTGCCCTGACCTTTTGCATACACATTCATCTTACATCATAGGTGCTCGCGAAGAATCAGTTATACAAAATTCAAAACCGAAGATCCTGTAACCATATCGCAAATATCCTTTTTCCTATTTTTCCTATTTTTCCTACGAAAAGCTGGCATTGGGCGGTTTTCGGGGTCATTGATCACGAGTCTGATGTTAGAATTTCAAAGTTCGACCCTGGAGATCCTGTCAGGATAACGCAAAAGTCCTTTTTCCAAATTTTTATCGCAAAAACTGGCTTTTGGGGGTTTTAGAGATCGTTGATCATGAATCTAGTCTTAGAATTTCAAAATTCAAAACTGGAGGTCCCGTAAAAAAAACGCAAAAATCTTTTTTTTTCATTTTTCTTTGGAAAAACTGGCATTAGGCCAGTTTTGGACTGCTGATCACGAGTCTGATGTTAGAATATCAAAATTCGATACTGGAGGTCCTCCAGGTATAAAAAAAATTTGCGAATTCCTGAAAAACGGCGAATCGCATCGAAGAATAAGTCAATTCATCGTTATAAAATATACGTCGGCAAAGTCGTTTTTCTTTTTTTCCAAAATTATTTAGAATCATTTTTCAAAATACCAATGAAGAAAATTTTTAACTCATTAATATTCACTTCCAGAGGAGATGCATGTGATGACGATATGGACAATGATACAATCAAAAACAAAGCAGACAACTGTCCAATGGTACCGAATCCTTCCCAGAACGACACAAACCGAAATATTGACGGTGGTGACGCATGCGAGAATGACTTCGATGGTGACAAAACCACCAACAACTATGACGCCTGCCCTAAAAATCCGAAAATCTCGTCCAGTGACTTCAGTACATTCAAACCGATTGCTTTAGGAGTGAAAGACAAATCCCAGGAACCAAGCATATGGAATTTATTTGAGGATCACATTGAAATCCTGCACCGAGACGAAAGTCGCGTAACGGCGGCAATAAGTCCTATGGCTGTGGGTGGACTAGACATGGAAGGAACCTTCTCGGTTGACGATTATTCAAGCTCGTTCGTAGGATTCATTTTTGGATATCAAGCCAGCAATAAATTTTACGCAATGCTGTGGCAGAACCTTCTTGACTATTGGGATTTGCCAACCCACATCGCCAAACAGCAGTCGGGAGTTCAATTGAGATTCGTAAACAGTACGACAGGTCCTGGCACCGAATTGGGTGATGCCCTCTGGCATATCGGAACAATACAGAATCAAACAAAATTGGTTTGGAAACATCCAAGTACCGTCGGTTGGCTATCAAAAACGAACTACAGGTGGAAGTTGTGGTATCGACCTAAAATCGGATTAATTCGAGTGAAGTAAGAGAAGATGCTGAATTTTTTTCAGTAAAAAGAAATAATTTTTCCTCATTTTTCCGTTCTAGGATTTATGAAGGCGATTCAGCTTTCGTTGATTCACTGAACATTTATGAAGAATCACTAAAAGGAGGTCGGTTCGGAGTCATTAGCCATTCTCATGTAAATGTGAAATGGAATAACCTTATTTACAAGTGCAATGGTAAGGAAAAAAACACTGAAAATCTTAAATTTTTATGCCATTCAAAATTTGAGCTTAAATTTTCAAGATTTTTTCTTGAAAATATTTTGAAAAAAATGCGGCAGTTCCCAAAGACCGCGCGTAAGTCCCAATAAGAAATCTTCAAACCGAGTTTTGATAGAAATTCTAATTTAATACAAATAATTTAAAGTTTCTTCAATTGATGCATATAGCAGTAAATCAAAAGTGCAAGACGTTAATCTTGAACATTTTATCTGAACGAAAGGACAGATGTAAAATTACCAACATAGACTCGTCCACGTGCCGCGATGTCACCTAAATTTATTAGAAACTCTATATGAAAAAAGAAAAGTGCGAAATAATTACTTTCCTTTTCTATAGAAAGAAACTATTCTTTTCATGCCGGAGGCCGACTCGATACCGGTGGCAGATAGAGACTTTCTGATCAGTACGAAATCCGTTTCAGACAAAATTATGAGAATATCCGTGCTTCTGTCTATCGGACTGTCCGTTTTACGTATCTTAAATAACTCGAGAACGTGTTGACCTAGTGACTTGAAATTTTTTGTGAATAAGTTTTATAAAAATCGTAGTTTTCTATCAATTTTTGGAAACGAAACGTGTACCTCCCATTCAATTTTTTTTAAATACAGTTTTTTAAAAAAATTTCAAAATTGATGGGCTTTTTGGAAAAAACGAATAATTTTTTTTTACATATAGATCTTGTGCCATATTTCATTCACGATGATCTGCCGCAGAAACTGAGAGAGGAAGTAGAGAGGGAATAATGGAAAAAAAATCGATCATGTTAACTATAAGTCATAATTTGTATAAATAATAAAAATAATTATACTCAATCAATTTAGTTTTTTTTACAAACGAAAATTATGAAAATACCAAAAGGAAAAATGCGCCGCAGGCGAAATCGTTCAAATATGTAATAATAATTTCATCAAAGATGCTCTTCCAAAACTAAGTCAGACCATGACAGAAACTCCAATCAACACACTCCATTTTGACTTTTTTGTATGATGGACCCATAGATATACTAGATCGCTCGATTTGCTGTCTCAAATGGTCCCATTTCAATACAGTTCAGTGAATCAAAACGAGTCAAGTAAGAGCAAGATAACCGTATGAAAATAAATATAGTCCTTTCGTTTAAACCGTGAGCTGTCAAAGGAAAATAGACTTTCGGAATGGTGTTGGCGCCTAAAGTTATTTGTTTGCGCCTAAAGTTAGTCTCTAACTTGTGAAATTTGAATTTCGCGGCAAACTAAATTTGAATTTCGCGGCCTTATACAGTTCAGTGGATGCGTTCAAGTACGATAAAGAGGGAAATACTTTTGGGACCATTTTTCAGCAGAGCTTTGTATGGTGACAGTTGTTCTATGTTATATAGTTCTGTGGATAGACCGAAATTGCCGCCACAAAATCGTACCGCCATCGCCATCTCCACCCCCTTGCTATGCCACTGACTCCCAATGGTTGAAATTATGTTGGTTGTGTGGTCTTTGAAGCTGCCTCTTATCTAATAACTGACAATTAGCGTAAGCTGAAATTTTTAGAATTTTACAAATTTCCTCCAAAATATCAGTTCGACTCAGTTTGTTTATCTTTATTTTTAAATATTTGAATTTTCCTACCTCTAGGAATTTTTCAAGATTTTATTTTGATAGTTTTCGGGCTATAGGTCATATTTGAATGTTTTTGTTTCTATCGACACCATTTTTTTTACTTCCTAATAAAAGATGAAAAACAGAATCAGTTCTAACCATTTATTAATATATCTCTTTTTTTATAAACTTTGAAACATTTAACATTTAACGAATGTCCTTCTTAAACAGCGAAGTCTCAATTTTTCCCCAATGATTTCCATATTTTATTTATTGTACTTTTTAACATCAATTACCAGATTTTTTGCTGATATAAATTCTAATTTTTAGATTTTAAGTTCTTTTTTCTTGGCAACATTACACTATTTTTATTACACTTTTTTTTAAACTATCACCTAAAATGTGTCATTGATATTTGTTGTCATACCAGCCCTTAATTCGTAGGTACGAGTATTTAGTTTTTTTTTTATATGTATTTGGTATTGTTTTACAGCAATATGATTGATAAATCCTTGAAACCTATTTTTTTATGTTCAATTTTTGTGCGTTTCAAGTTTGGTCAAAAAATGTAGGAAAACCTCAAGTTTTGTCATACATTTTCTTTTTTTTTCTTTTAAATAAAAAAAATTGTTTTTATATTTTCTACAATTTTTTTGTAAACATTTCAACATTGATTAGACATTGAAATTACTTTTTTTAGTTTCTCACATTAATACGGGATTCAATTGAAAGCCAATTTTTGTCTTTAGAATGTTCGGCTTTAAGAGGATAATTATAAATAAAAATAAAAATTTTTAAAAAAAAATAATACAATTATTAACTAGATTTATTATTAACGTCATTTATTATTACTTCAAACGATTCTCCAACATTTCAACACTTAAAAATAAGAACACGTTCAGAGTTATACTTTATATTTAGACGTATTAATAGCTAAACACGATTATTATAATTTTATTATAATTTTATGGCACAGTGGAGTACCCCAAACTACGACTAACGTTAATAAATACAATTTCCTAGAATTTGTTATTATCGCCTCTAAGTTTTTTTTTTATTTCTCTTGCATTATATGTTGTTTCTATCGAAATTAGATAAAAAGTGAATTTTTGAGTCAATCGTAATTGGAACAGTTTTTCTTAATCTACAATCATCTAAAATATGCGTTTTTTAACTACCACGATTTTTAATTACATCAACCTTTTTATTACTGGGATATGATTTTGAGCATTTTTTTTTTGTTTTAAATATTAGACAATAATTTTATTATTCTATTTTATACAAAAAAGTATTTACACACTTGAAATTTTAAGTGCTGAAATAATGTTCCAAAAATAAATACAAGTTCTTTTGAATGTTTGTGCATAGAAGAATATGGTTTGAAGCATTCTTATTAAAAAAAAAGCATTCTTATTAAAATTTTGAAGCATTCTCATTAAAATTTTGTCTGATGAAACTAAAGCCCAATATTCTAAGTTTTCACTTTAGATTTCAGTTTTTATTTGTTCACGTTCAGATGCGTTTTCTGTCATAGATATGTGAGCAATCATTCAAATTTTTTTTAGAAACTAAAAAAAATCATCTACACGTTTTTCAAATTCTAAAAACTGGATGTCCAAGAAAATATTGCTGTTGTAGAGCCAAAAAAAATTAACCATTATTGAAAATTTCAAAACTTTTAGAAACAAATATCTGTAAATGCGGTTTTTAATGTATTTTAAATCAATTTGATTGAAAATTTATGGGCTTATTCACAAAATCTTACTCGCTATCTATCCGCAACTTTAAATCTACGGCTTTGTCTTTAGATAATGTAATTTAGCTGTCAATTTCTCTGTAAATTTACACCGACTAAAATTTTGGACTAATGGGATTCAAAAACTCCGAAAAATGTGCAATTTATGAATAATATTCATTAGGTTTGAACAAATTTAAATTTTTGTATTAAATATATGCAAAAAACCGACTTTTAATTTGCTGATTTTATGGTTTAACACGTTCGTGACATTTGCTTTTTCAACTTTTTTTACATTTGGACATCGTGTACCACGGGTGGTACACTAGCGATTTGTTTTCTGGCGGTTGTGCGCCATCGGTGGTACACGGTGCGTGTTTTTATATTACTTCATAAAATACTGACAATTTATGTTAAAACTATGTTTTTATACTTACGACTGTCAGGAATATTCAAAAATCGATTGCACTATGCATGTACCACCAGTGGTACACGATGTCACGAACGTGTTAAAGTTTAGAACAAAATTTTAAATAATTTTTTGAATTCCAAACTGGATTGTAATGTAAAACTTTGTGGATAAAATTGAAACGTCAAAAATCCATCTAAACATTAAATTTTGGTTAAATTTTGTGAATGAGGCCATTAGTTGAGTCCAATGGATTTTAAATACATTGAAATCTCGGTTCATTAACCTCCTCCGTACTTATGGCGACTTCTGGCCAAATAAAAAATCATAAACCGAAGCGCTCACAAACCGAGGCGTCCAGAAACCGAGGCGTTCAGAAACCAGTTTTCACTGTTTATGAAAAAAAATACCCTCAATTTGAATTTTTGTTTTGGTTGATGATATTCTGATACTTGCTTTTTATTTGTCGTTTCTTTTGATTGTCAAAACAATTTTTTTGTTTTTAACAAAAAAAAATTAGTTACCAGCAGAGCATCGATTTATGCATTTACATATCTAACACTCTAACTGCCACGTGAGTCAAAAAGACCTGATACCTAATTGTACACAACGGCCACAATGAAAATTATTAAAGTGTTCGCTGCAACCGCAACGATTTTTTGTAGTTGCACACATTTTATGGTAATAAAATAACATTTAGGTATAATTTTGTTTCAATTTTTTTCTCTTAGTGCCTTTTTGACTGACAACCAAATATTCGAAAAAGGCTTAAAACTGTCGTGGCAGTTAGAGTGTTAATGGAGTTTGTTTATTTTTTTCTTCTTTGCTACATCTTTTATTCATAAACAAGAAACAATATTTTTTTCTCGTGCGTATTTCGGCGTCTATTTCATACGCAGGGCAAATTGCCGGGCATTTCATTTACAGAATAATTTGATTTTATAGCCCAATATAACTATTATCAAGGCCCTGTTATATCAATCACTGAAAAATTTAAAAAAAAAAGTCTAAAGCTTACTTACTATGACGATCCTCAATATTTAAAAGGAAAATCTCATTTAAAAAATAACTAGCAAGATATGAAATGCAGGGCAAATAAATAAAAGCAATTTTACGACATTTCAAAAACTATTAATTTTAAAAACAGCAGGGCAACGAGTTTCTTATTTTCTCATCAAAATCCACTGTTTTTGATTGACCTGCAAGCAGCATGGCAAAACTGGCCCTGCGTATGAAATAGACGTCGTATTTCGAGCATTTGCAAATCGTGGTTTGCCGGTAGTTCAATTTATATTTGTCTTTTTCAGCAACTTTTTAAGCAAAAATTATCAGGTGTAGTATAACAACAAAAGTTTTTTTTTTTTCTTTAAATGCGGGTGATTTTTTTCTAATTATTAAAAAGAATAGCATTTAAATCATAAACTAAAATTTTTTGTTTAAATAATCGAAAGATTGTTCATAACTTTCATAAGAATTTTCAAAAAAAAATTTTTTTTTTTAAATTAATTTTTTAATTAAAGAAAGGACGCCAACATAGAACTAATTTTTGAGCATTCCATAAAAAAAACATGATGTAATTTTTTTCACGAAATTTTTTATCATTTACTTCCATATCGTATAATATAATGTTTAGTGTCTAAATCTAGTACAACATGTATCTAATTACAAATAATTTATATATAATATTTATAACGTACAATTTGATTTTGTTTATTCGTAGAGACCTAAAAACGTTTTGTCATCATTGTTTTAACACTTACTTAAATTTACTTTTTGCATATAGTCATAAAAATTAGGTATGATGCAAACAAATTTGTAAAAAAAATCAAAAAATGACAATATAAATACAAAGTTTTAAATGTATTTTCGTCGTATAGAAAATTATAAATTAAAAAAAAAGTTTTTTTTTATTATTATTTTTTATCAAGTTTTATTAATGTTTTTTCAAATTGTTTTTTTTAGAGTTTTAATTATACTATTAAGTATATGTACAAGTTCTAATTGAACTTAGAAAATTAGTTTTACAAAATAATAATAACATTATTATAATTTCATTAAAAAGTAAAACTCGAAAGTTAAAATTTTTATAGAACAAAATAACAAAAACTCAGCTTTGTTTCAATCGTTTTGTGAGTTTTTGTCTTTCCTCCAGGTAATATTTTTGTTAAATAAAAGTTTTTAATTTGACTTTTCTGTTTTATTAGTTTATATTTAATCATAGATTTTATTTCTTACTAATATTAAACTTTATGTACATGAATCGAATTGATGCTTTTGATGATGTTTGGTACTACTTTATTTTTATTCCTTAATATCGTGATCGGGAGCACCCAATTCTAACAGCTCATGTGGTTCGGCATTCATCTAAGAATTACAAAAATCAGACAAAGTTTTGATAAAAATTTAAAAAAAAACAAATTACCATATCCGAGTTGATGGGAGCCAAATCATTCTTTGAGAGATGATTAACCAAAATTGTTCCTAGAGCGTCGCACATAACATTGATAGTCGTCCTGAATCGATCCCTAAAAATATAAACAAAAAAAATATTATTGATAAGCTTGTAAACAAAAAAAATATAAACAAAAAAAAATATTATTGATAAGCTTGTAAAAATATCCTTAAAAGTACAGTCATCTCTAGATTTATAACGTTTTTGGTCTCGCAAAATTCCACGATTTTGCTTTGTATATCAAAACGTTCTATATCCCGGTCTTGTATTTTTTAATCATCCAAATTATCTTAAATTATGTTTATTGTGGAAATAATAGAAGTAAAAATGTCTGACATATAGCAACCATTGGAATAAATTATAAAATTCAAAGATTTCAAATTTTCAAAAAAAAAAGAATTTTAAACAAAAAGAAAATTCAGCGTCGTACATCAAATTCTTGACGTCGCATAACCAGTCCGGGAAGGGAGGAGGGGGTGGTAGGAATAGCAACAAGATGTACTAACGCAGTAAGAAAAATACACTATTTTTCAGAAAAAATAAAATAAAGCCACCATATCTTAGCGTGGAATTCGTCAAAATAGTCGGTACCGACCCCTGTCGGGGTAATTTTGGGAATTGCACATTAAAGTGCGTGCGGCGCATTTTTTTTAGGGGTGTTACATAAAAAATATCACACATTTAAAGAGAAGAGCTTGCGGTTGAACAAGCTAGTGTGACACATTTTAGGCCTCATCTAGACGATCCAATTTACTTGATGTAAAATAAAATGGACCGTCCGATACATTGATTTGACTTGACGGTATTTGACATTAAGTAAATTTGACAAATATATTTGGTTGTCTGGCTTAGGCCTTGCGGAAAGCGTTTAAGGCCCGTTTGCGCGTATTATTCTTAAAATATTAAGTTGTGGTTTTTAAGTTGTACATAAGTTGCTAAGTTTTGTTGGTGCAAACGGCATGAAATGCCAAATATTAAAAATTTAGTTAAAATGAAATTTTGGTCAAAATGAAATGCCGTGCGGCGCATTTTTCTTCCTTGTTTTAGACATTGATGTGAATTAGACTTAAATAGAAACTATTTCAATTTTTTTTGCATGAAGTCATCAATAAATTAATCAAAAGATATCCAGTTAACAATTTCAAGAAAAAAATTTAAAGTAGTTTTCAGAAAACTCTAAGGCGCCGTTTACACCTGACACTCTATTCCGCAAATTTTATTCTGCGACACAATATTCATGTTGCACAGCCGTTTACATAACGATTTTATTCCTGAAAGATGCCGGAACTCGAAATTTTTTTTTAAATAAAACCCATAAAATAAATTCAAATTTTGCCAACTTTTGCTAAGTAAATTTATTGTCCGAAAGAGGAATAAAGTTTGCGGAGTAAATTCGCCAAAAAGTTCAAGAGAAAAACATTCGGCAAAAAGTTCAAGAGAAAATCGCAATGTAAACGAGGCCTAAAGTATATAAATTATTACTTCAAACTACAGAATATGCAAAAAAAAAAATATTTCAACTTACAGAAGCCAATCAATAGCAAGAATCAATGAGACATCTTGAGATGGCAGCCCAACAGTTTCCAAAACCATCACCATAGTGACGAGACCTGCCTGTGGAATACCTGCAGCTCCAATTGATGCAGCCGTTGCCGTTATACTAAAATGTTTTATTATTTATTTTAATAAAAAAAAACAAATTGAAAATTAGCGTATAATAATACCTGATGGCAACAATTTGTCCAAAACCGGGCACTTTTCCTCGGATCTGTGCAATGAAGAGAGCTGCAACGGCCTCATACAGGGCAGTACCGTCCATATTAATTGTGGCTCCAACTGGAATTACGAATCTTGTGACACGTGGATCTATTCCCATTTTGTCTAGGCATCCAATTGTGAGTGGCATTGTTGCAGAACTGGATCCAGTACCGAAAGCTGTTGCAAGGACTTGACCCAATTTCGCTACATATCCATATGGAAGTTGTTTTGTGCCGATAAAGAACAACAGCGCTATTGTACCTATAGAATAACATAAAAAACTGTCATTAGCTTTTCTTCTTAACAAGGCCATTAGAAATATCTTACCGAAGCCATGGAGAAAGAGACCCAGCATCACAGTACAGAAATACAAGCCGAGCTGCCCAATAACCACCGCAAGATTTTCCATTTCCACCAGTTTGGCAATAATTAAAAAGAACACACCAAGGGGTGAAATCCTGAAAGAAATATGAGGCAAAGTTTTAATAAATTATTAAATTAATGGACCTCTAATATTTTAAAAAACAATAATTAATAAATTTATTTAAAAAAACATTAATTAATAAGTTGCTCCTTGCAAATTTTAAAAACCGTTTGTACTCACCAAATCACCCATGACGTAATGAGCATCATAGCTTCGCTAAGCACTTGGAAGAAATCCTGAAGAAGTTTGCCCTTCGGACCCAGTTGTCCAATACAGATTCCCAAAATAATACTGAACATAACCATTCCCAGAACGTTTGTTGATCGGTGATATTCTTCCTTAATATCATAGTTTTGTAATTTTGCTAAAAAGAAAAATTAATTAATATTAGAGAATAATTTATTAATTTCCTCTTTTATAGAGCGAAAGTTTTGTATTCATGACGGAGACCGACTCGAGAACGGTGGCAGATAGAAACTTTCTGATCAGTACGAAATCCGTTTCTGGCAAAATTATGAGGATGTCCGTGCATTTGTCCGTCAGTCTGCCTGTCCGGTTTAAGTATCTTAAATAACTCGAGAACCACTTCTTTCTCCCTTCCCCATGCAAAAGCGACAGATTTTTGTATATGAGTACACCCAGAAAAATGTCCAGGTCAACTTTTTGTCAGGTTAACTCTGACCTTACAGAGGTGTCTGTAAGCCAGCTAGCGGTCAGAGTTAACCTATCTAAGATCAACTCGTGCAGCTCCCAATGCCCTACTTCACCTGCTGGTGGCTTAATTTCAGAATTTCTCCGACCACAGGTCAACTCAGTTTTACTTGCCCACATGCAGGCGAACCCGCGCCTGCCCGAGGCCAATTACGCCGTATATAGGTCGTCGAGTTAGCCTCAATTTTTCTGAGTGTATATGTCCCGGGGACGTGCAGTATTTGATGGGATTTTAGTACCTTTCTTAAATGTGGAAAAGGTGAAAAGTTACAGATCTGTTAAAAATCCAATGAAGCATCAGTATTTTAATATTATCTTTAATACATTTTAAAACGAAATTAATGTTATATTCCACTTTTAAACATTTTTCATATGCGGGATATTTTTTCAAGAGTTTTTGTCCACAGGAAATTTTTGATTACACACAAAAAAATGCGCCGCAGGTGAAACTTTTTAAATAGCTGCCCTCTTAACCCTCTACTTTTTTCATGCATTATACAGAAGTCGTAGATACAAATAAAACTTGATTTTAACAAACACCAATTCTAGATAAAATGCGCGGAAAAGGGTTGTCGGTTTTTTATGACTGTAGATTTCCAATGAGGAGTTCGCGAGAGAAAAAATGTTACAAACAATTCCTATAGAGCCATAGGCTTTATAATTTTTGATGGTACATAAATTTTTCTCACTAATAAATAGATTTCAAGTATTTCCGAAATTAATTTTACTTACTTTCATTGGTTCCTCCCTCTGGTAATGTGATTTTCGTGTGATACTGAAAGGATTAAAAAATTATTTTAGTCTATAAATTTTGCTAATAATTTCCAATTTATGATTTAACATCTAGGAAATTGTTTTTTTTAACAACTAGCGAATACTTTTACTGCTGAAAATGAAAATCAAGGTGAGAAATTTGAGAATTATGCTAGAAAAGTCTTGAAAATGAAATCCTCGATTAAGCAGCAAATCATTTGCGATAAATGGATCTTTTAAAAGGCCTTTAATGAAATCTTATTTCTCAAATGACTGATTGAGTAAATTATTTTATAAGTGCATATATTACTAGTTCTCAACATTCTACTTATTAAGGCTAATCGCGAAAATCTTTGAGTAGCGAAGCGACCTCAGTAATTTCCTCAGAAAATCACTGGAATAGCAAAAAAAATAGTAGAAATATCACATAGTAGCTATGAATGACTAACATCAAATCACATTATCCAATTTCATCAATTTATCAAGATAAGAAAAACTAAGAGATTTCTTAACGAAAGACTCGGAGAACTGAAATCATGAATTTGCAGCAAAGGCCCGTGCTGGAAATAAGCAAACGAACGGAAATTCTATAAGCAAATTCATTTGACTTTGTGTCACAAGAAAAAATTGAACCGAATAAAAAAAAACGCAAAACGTTATTAATAAAGACGTATAAAAGATTATTATTATTTGGGTATGATTTATAAAAAATTTAATTGAAAAACACACGCCTATAAACAAAATGATTCAACGTTTACGATAACTTCTTGAGAGTAAACAATTTTTTGGAACTCTTGTTTTTACAGATTTAACGTTAAGTAAACTTGATCTCCCGAAAATCACACCTCGTACGATAAAGAACTCATTCAGTAGACAAGTATTTTTGAAATTTTATCACAAGTTCATAAAAAAAGGCTAAAAATAAAAACAATTCGAGTAAATAAAAATTGAAACACCTACCTGGTACATTGTTGCTTGAATGAGGTTTTCTGGAAACATATTTCTGTAAAAAAAAATTTAAAAAAAAAATTAGTGAGCATTATTTAAAAAAAAGTAATCAAAAGGTACGGGTTTTTTTTGCTGCACTGAGTATTTTCGTCTAGGGACAATTCTAATTTTGGTCGAAAAAACAGAAGTGGAGAGAATATCAATGGTGCCAAGCTGTATTTGCACAAAAATACCGACATGGAATTATTAAACTATTACGATGGGTTAAAACAGCGTTTTCCAAACTGGGAGGCGTGGACTAGTCTAAGGGGAGGCGCGAATATTAGCCAGTATTGACAAAAACAAGTGCACGTGCAGCTAATACAATACGTAACATATAGGTACATATTAACTACTATGCTGCTGATGCTACCCTATGGAAGAGAGGCGCCATATGATCAAATATTTTTAAGGGAGCCGTGGTAAAATAAAGTTTGGAAACCACTTCGTTAAAACATCCTAAACGTTTTCCTAAATTACATTGAAATAGTATCTGTTATAATCCATATCAGTTCTTTATGGATAAGGGCAACAAAAAATTGGAAAAAACAACATTAAGGGTATTCATGGAATCTCGGAAATGCCTCGAAACCGCGTAAGTTTACCACATCGTAAATCACCCGTCAACACTGTATGGAAACCACCCTATTCAGGTTACGCGACTATTTTGGTTTTAAACAAGTTCGTAAAATTAGGCTGTCCATAAAATATTTCCGTCCCACTTTTAGTAAGGGGAGAAGGGGGAGTCTGCAATAGTGCTTTCTACTTAATACAAAAAATCGTGAAAGAGGAGGGAGGGGGTTCGAAATGCCGAAAATTGGCATGACGTATTTTATAAACACTCGCTTAAGCAAACGTCAAGTACGAAGATTTCGAGAAATTGTGTAAATCAGCTGCAATAATAAGAGTTTAATTTTAATTTTTCATCGATTCAATTAATTTTAATTTTTTATTCATTTTCAACTTCTTATTTTGAAAGTAGACTGCTGAACGGCAGATCGATTTACAAAAATTATTTGGAAGGTGCATTTAAAAAACACACCACGTAAAAATACGCTTGCATGAATACCCATACTAAAAATATTTTGATTGGTATTGGGCAAGTAAAAACTATGGGAAAATGTGTAAAAAGACAGGAATCTTTTGAATGTTCGACACAGTTCCTTTACTCAATTAAATCTTTGTAATTAATTTAGCCAAACATATACCAAATACTTATATCGGTTCATGACGCCAAAATAGTGACATATGCACAGTTACCAAAAAAGATCCAGTAGGCAATAAAAAATGCTCACACCGAAAAATCCGCACACGGGAAAATGGCCACTTTGGGACTTTTTTTGAAACTACCGTAGAAATAGGGTAACTGAAAATTACTATTTTCCAGAAAATTGCCAAAGAAAACAAATTTTAATACCAGATGACCCATTTAGACTCTTTACGCTGGGCAAAGCAACGAAAATTTCTTGTGAAAGGATCCTAGATTCCCACCCTCTGATTTTAAAAGAAAAAAATTAATTGAACGACTTTTGAAGATAAATGTAAGATCCTTTACATAAAACTTGTCATAGTAAGTTTCCCCTCGCTTTTTCATTTAGAGTGTCGCCGTCAAACTTCCGCAACCCTTTTTCTCTGACTAATTAAAAGTGCTTACTAATTTTTAAAAATCAATCCACATATCGTGATTCATATTTTAGAAACAAGAAATTGCATAACCTGAGTTACAAATATGTAATTTAAAACAAATTTGCATTTAAATGCAACCTCTTTACATGTATGCGATTTATTACATCCAGATAAAATTTACAGCCACGAAAAACATTTTTTATGATGCAAAAGTGTCACCTAAAAAACTCAAAAACCTGAACACAAAATAAACAACCGATAAAAAACCACTTCTCAGAATCAATCGACGACGTCACATTCGATGGAAAAGAATCGAAAAAAAATTGTCGATGTTGATGATCTCTGAAGCCTCTCAATGTTGTCACATAAATTTCTAGACCCCCAATGTCATTAACTTGGCCATGTGCGGTCATAAAGGCCACACAATCCTAGTAGAACGACGTTATCTACATATTATTGGCCATGAATTCTTAACGTTATGCAATATTGAAAAATGTAGGTGTGGAAATTTTATGTTTACTGAAGGCATAAGTAGACGTCGATCGGCTAGCAGCAGCTCTATGGCGTCACGAACGAGAAGTACTTAATTCGGAACAAGTTCCAGTTACCTGACCAAGACTTATCTTGGAACTTGCCCAGCCTTCGTAGGAAAAATCATAAATACTTGTGTTAATTATTACATAAGATACTTTTTAATTTTGTTTTTTACTACGTCTGTTTATCACTAAAAGATATACGACAGGCAGTTAGCAGCAGCAGAGAAAAAACAGTTTCTAGAACTTAGGTCACATTTTTTACATAAAATAAACATAAATTAAAAAACAAAGATTAATAGATTGTTGATTGTTGTTAGTCATGTGATGAATTTTATGGTCTATAAGAAATTATTTAATCGAAATACAATCAAAATCTTGTGATGAAGATTAAGCAATTTAAATGCTAATTATAAATGGTGGAATAAAATTTGAAAAAAAAATTCCACTGTAAACAACGTTTTTTTTAAAAGCTTTTATTTAGCTTGTTTTTTGTTTGTCTGTCTGTCCGTCAGGGTTAAATCGTGTAATCTAATTTTTACACATTTCCACTCATGACTTGAAATTTTGCACACATACGTAACTCCAATGATAATGCAGTATGTGTGTATGTATGTGCGAGAAAAAAAACAAAATTGCGGTCGGCAGACACCATTTTGTCGAAAATGAACAAAGAAACTACCCACCGTGTGTGGTATCAAATGAAAGAGTTTCGGCGGACGACAGGCGCCGTTTGTCCATATCGAGCAAACGTAGTACCCATCATGTGAGGTATTAAATGAAAGAGCTTCGGAAAAGAGTTATCATGGTGTATTAGAAACTCAAGAAAAAAAAGGTAGACGCATAATGCCATTTTGTTAAATCGTACAATATGTAGAACCCACCATACGAGGTTTTTAACACGTTCGTGACATTTGCTTTTTCAACTTTTTTTACATTTGGACATCGTGTACCACGGGTGGTACACTAGCGATTTGTTTTCTGGCGGTTGTGCGCCATCGGTGGTACACGGTGCGTGTTTTTATATTACTTCCACAAAAAAAAACTACCGCACTAGTTACTCGCGCGGTTTTAAAAAACTGTACATGTACCACCAGTGGTACACGATGTCACGAACGTGTTAAGTTAAAAGGCTTGAAAAATAAATCAAAAAGCCGTATTTCGATCTCGAGAAAAAACAAAATGGCTGATGCATCATGCAATTTTTTCGCAATCGGAACGGTGTGGGACCTTACATGATTAAGTGTGGCGAAAGACAGACGTCATTTTTGCTTTTTAGTCTTACTAATTAAATACAAAGTGACTAAAGCTCATATTCTAAACACATTCTGTCTCTACAGATATTTCAATACGATACACCGTTTTTGAGAAAATCTCAAATTTCATTTGTATGGCAGAGGGGAGAAGTAATCCTCCAATTGATCTTTGATGTATGGAGGAGTTATGTAGAATTATATTCTAAACACATTTTGCGTTAATAAATTTTTCAATGTTACCGACCGTTTTCGAGAAAATTGTAAAAAAAATTTTCGTTTGTATGGGCGCAAGGGGCAGGAATGGCCTGATTTTGCTCATCCGAGGACTTATCCTTGCCATTTACGGGAAACCCAGCAATACAAAATTTCAAGTCTCTAGCTCAATTCTTTCGAGAGTTATGGTGTTCACGGACGGACACACATACGAAGGGATTGAAAGGATTGAAGTCTTTTGTTATACCAACCATCCTGGTGTGATTGTGTGATTGATTTTTGTGTCCAACGATTGGTTCGATGCGTTGCAAACGCTATATTAAATCTAATATACTCCTAAATGATAAAGCTTAAAAATGACGGAAAGTGGACGTTGTGCCTTAAATTCGCTGCGATTCCTTGATTTTGTAGTCGCGGCGCCCACTTAGAGACCTCTTGTATTACCTGGGTAGCAACAAAACTGTAAAAAAAATAATAGAATGAGACATTGAAAGAAATTAACACATCTTTCCATATGAACAAGAATTCTTTTGATAAGGATTGCAAATTTGATGCCGTTTTCGAATGACAGATCTAGAGCATCTCTACTCTGGAATCGCAGAGTGCCTACTCTATTTGATTTAAAACCTCGAGCAAAATAACAGGCCAATCGAATACGCCATTAAGCTCAAAGGAATAAGGAATTTTTTATAATAACACCCTCTCGAAATGGTGTGGCAATCAAAAATGTTGGCTCTAATGTTTTATGCAAAAAACTAGCCACCACCTTGGATTAAGCACAACCCATATAATTGCCAGTTAAAATGTCTAACTTAGTCATGATCCAAGGATTAAGAACAACTCCCATAAATTAGATATATTGGAAAAGGTAAATTACGGTAACCATGCGAAAATGAAAAATAATACAAGGTCGAAAAAAATCCCTGATAAGCGTTCAACATGCACAATATAAAAATTACAGGAGATAATCACTTTCAACGATGCTAGTGACATTTAATCCAAACGATTTACATATTCAGATGCTTAAAATCAGATCATGGCCTCGCAGAAGATCAATGTGTTGAAAAATCATTATCTTTTGTAAAGTACAGAAACAATTTATTAGATCATATTCCGTTTTGACCTGAATTCTTGAACCTTGATAATGACGTAAAATTGATAAGGGTTTCAACATAATTCCCATTTAATTTGAAATCCCCTCTTAATATTTTACAACCAGTCAACAAAGTAATGACGATTTTTTCACACGAGAATAACATATAAAAGTGGACCCGTTTAGTCAAGATATATTCAAATTTCTTGGTTGTTTCCATAATCTCGATGTTGTTTCTTATTAATTGTTTATTAATCCAAAATGTGACGTAAAATTTTTCACATTCTTTTCAGTTATTGACTAGAAAGTAGATTTCTGAGAACCACTTGAGAGAGAGAAGAGCATAGACCTTCGTATGTAAATCTTAAAGTGGCCCATATTAATAAACTGTGAAGAAAAAATTATCAAGTTAGGCGGAATCAAGTGACGTTGAATGTTTTTCGTTAAAAAAATTGACATCTTGTTTGTTTGTTATTTAATTTGTTGTCTAATTCACTCAGATTAATTGATTGAGGAAGGAGAGAATAAAAAAAAACGTTTTTGAAAACAAAGACATTAACCCAGAAATGATATTCCACAATTGAGACATGGAAAAAAAACTTTTCGAATTGTTAGTCAAAACAATTTCTTACAGCAAAATCGAACAGGAAAAAATCTTTTCAGGAATGTTATTAGGGAATTAATTCAAAACAATTCATATTGGTTCATTTTACAAAGAGAAAAAGAATAGGACAGATTCCTAAAAAACGGTGTACAAAAGAAATTTGAATTGAAAATTTTGTAATAAATCATTTTGTTTTTTCCCCAAACATCCTAATACGAGGAATGTCTGTCTGTCTGCACAAACGATCTCGAAAACCCGCCTAACGATTTTCACGAAACTTGGAGGTTAGGGATTTTCGGGGACAAGGAATCGATCTAGATAGGTCTCACCCCTGAGAAAATTCCCCTCGATACCCTTCGCCTGGTATCTTCGATTTGGGTGGTCCGATCTTAATGAAACTTTACGGTATTAATAAGGGGGCTAAGGGCTTTCGATTTTCCCACTATAAACCTAACTTTTGCCTCCCCTCGATACTCCTCGCCAGGTATCTCGAAATTGAGTTATCCGATCTTAATGAAGCTTTACAGTATTACGAAAGGTGCTAAGGGCTTTCGAATTTTCCACTACAAACCTGACTTTCCCCCCCCCCCTGATACCCCTCGCCTGGTATCTCGAAATTGAGTGATCCGATCTTAATGAAAATTTACAGTATTACAAAGGGGGCTAAGGGCTTTCGAATTTTCCACTACAAACCTGACTTTTCCTTCCCCTCGATAACCCTTACCTGGTGTCTCAAAAGGTTTCAAAAATCGGTGACAGCGATTACTCAATAACCACTCAACCGATTTCTATGGAATTTTGTTATCGCGCGTTAGTTTTAGTTCTAGCTTTCTAGTTCGGGAATTTAAAAACTCTGGAAAAGCTCTGTAAAGATAATGTGAACTTAGTTTTTCCCCAAAAATCAGCAAAAGTAGGTTTTTGAGGTCGCCGAGCATAGCTCGGTCTTCCTGGTACTATGCTCTTAAAGGTAAGTAATTTTCTATAGGGGTTTGATTCCCGCATGCTCGTCCGTCCGTCTGTATTTCTGTCTATCTGTATGTTTGCCCATATGCCTGAATGTCTGTCTGACTTTCTGCCCATCTGTCCGTCCCTCTATCTGTCCATGAAGTTCGAAATGATTGAACTAGAGACTTGAAATCTTGTATAGTTGCGTTTCTTATAATCTTCAGACTAATTTCTTGAACGGAAAAAATCGGACCATTTCTTCCCCCCTCCTTCAAACAAGCGAAACAGTTTTTTGCAATTTCCGGGAAAACGGTTAGTCACATCGAAAAATTTATAAGGCAAAATTTGTTTAGAATGTGATTCTACATAAACCCAATTGGAGCAAATGGATTTTTTCGCAGTTTTCATAGTTTATGGGGTCACAAATTGGTTGCTGCTACAGTTAAGAACCGCTTCCGCGAAACTCTTTTGTGACTCTAGTACCTTTTATGACGAGGTTTGACAGGGGAGGGGGGGGGGGCAGATCAAGTGCAAAGTCAATGTATTGTATTCTAAGTTGTAGGTATGATTTCCTTGGTTCAGAGTTGACTATTTATACTTTGGTAACATTGTTATAAACGAGATCGATGAAACAAAAAAAGCAACAACTTTTCAAGTGGTTACAAAGTTACTTATTAGCAACGGTTTTATTGTGACAGGTCACAAAGCAACCGTCGCATAAACGGATTTACCACTGTCAGATTGTAACCTGAGTTGCAAATAGTTGCTTGGGTTATGTTTTGGTATGCAGAGTTTTCACAAGTAATATCTCCAGAGTGCATTTACTAAACTTACATCTCAGGCAAAAATTCAAAGAACTTATAAATCATGATATGAAACTTTAACAACAATAAATTCCTTACTTTTCACCAAGAAAATATACTTATATGAATTTATCAAGAACAAAACACTACAAAAATTCCGGTAAATATTTTCAAAACTTTTTAATGATGCCTTAATAATTTCCTAGTAATTCTATTTTATTTTTAAACAAAACTTGATAATACTATCTTGTTTATATATTATTTACTTTATCAAGTGTAAAATACTTTCACAAATAAATTGCATTTCATAGCGGAAGAATTTAATAAAAACATTTTTACAAATTTATGAAAGTTGAAATTTTTCGTCAATATTTCGCCTTTATTACATTAATTATGGATTGATGATGGAATTATAAAAAAAATTAAATTTTAGGTTCGATCCATTAGGACTAAATTAATATTTTGTAGCAATTATTGGGATCGATGTCTTGGGGCTATAAGACAACTTCGATTCAAGAATTTCCTCCACCCAATAATTTTTCATTTAATGACCCTTTTAGAAAATCATAATTGAATTCAATTCAGTTATTTTTTTACTATCCCTTAGTAGCTGCAAGATTCCTGTCTTCTCAATTGGAAACTTTCAAGGGCCTTTTTAAAATTTTATTCCTTAATGGAAATTTCAATACTCTAGAAAATATTCTTAAGTGGCCCTTAGACGTGCAATATTATTGTGCTATATTTCAATATTGTGCAATATATTGACCGTCTAGGGGTAATATTGAACGGTTGTGCAATATATTGAAGGAATCAAAATTGGTTTGATTTTTCTTGCACAATAAGGTTTTATTGTATAGTCTGAGGGCGATATTGTACAATATTGGCTCAGTATCGTATGAAATATCGCCGAGAGTACAGCTAGCTATGGCATTGGTTCGCTTATTTTTAAATCATTCTTTTTTTTAACCACTCCTTCAACCATCTGCGCTTTTTTTCAAACTTATTTTTGAAGTTCACAGCCAGTGCAATGGCTACACAACTAGCTTCAATGTCATTTAGAGACATGTTGACTGCTCACAAATCAAACGTAAAATCATTTATTGTGCAATAACATTGCATCGTCTAGGAGCATGTCAATAATATTTTACAATATATTGCACAATAATATTGTACGTCTAGGGACCGCATTACAATATTAAATCAAATATTTCTGAATAAAATAATGGTGTGAACTATGATTTCAATAATTTCAATACGTAAGATAATTTTTTAAATAATCTAGAAGCTTATTTGCGTTTTAAAGAGTTTGTAGGGGAAGGGATCGTACCTTGGAATGAAATTTTCTTTTCTAATCGATATAATAAAAATCTATCCATAATTTAAAAAAAATCATATAATGAAGCTCTAATAGTTTGTGTATAAATGGTGATAGGCTCCACTGTTATTGATAGAAAAATCAAGTTATGCCACTCACCGATCCAGCGTACAACCACGACTGTATCTCACACAGCCTGAGGAGCCCATTTTAATGTGAGACCACGTCCGTTTCATATGGCAGTCAAGGTGCTAATGACACTCGGACCAAGATACGATCGGTTCAAGATACTAGCTCTTACCCCTTATTCTCAGAAAAAAAAGCAACCCAGAGAATTTTAACCCACGTCTAATACATGTAAAGCATATTTCTATTTCTGTCTATAAGGCAACTTCAATCTGTATACACGAAGACGACGAAAAATACTGTATTTATGCGGCATTTTCAGGACTCTGATATCTCAAAATACATAAATTTTTGTTAATTTTGACTCAGAAAACCAAAAAAGGTCAGAAAACCAAAAAAGGTCAGAAAACCAAAAAAGGTTGGTAAAAAACCAACGAAATTCATATATAGTCGTAAAAGAAATATTTTCAAATATAATTTCGTGTGACGAATAGTTTGATATTAAGCCGGTAAGAAGAATTTCAATACATTTACAAGGCCACAGACAACAATTTAGATCAAAATTCATATTAAACGTTTATCAGTCTAAATTATAGCAAAACATAATCACACAACGCATCATTTTACTATCCCATGAACTTAAATCTAGAGTTAGTGCTCGACTAGACTGTTGTGCGACATCAACACTCTGAGCCGGTCCAGTTGACCTTAATCACCCGTCTGTATTCATAATCAAGACTACCAGAACTGGACACCCTGCAAAAACCGAGGTTTTTTTTTCTTTTTTGCAGTACATGTCCAACTGTCTGTTCTGCAACGATTATCTGTATCCGTGGTGGTACTGTAAAATACCTTAGCATGAACACAAACTCTTGGATGATCAAACCAACATTGGCTTACAAACCATTCATAATAATCATAATAAAAAATGCTTTGACTATACGAGAATTTTGAGACTAAAAAGCTGTTGTGCTAGAACACGCACAAATACGTTGTAGAAAATATACAAAACATAGTCAAGATTTATAAAGCTAATAATGCCATTAGATTAACAATCATAATGCCATCTACATCATCATCATAGTCAACCATGAAGATTCTGTCTGAAATTCTATCATATATGAATATACAATATGCAAACATACAAATATCCACCATAGATTCAGATCCACCAACTGTTAAAACTTTACTTCATCTATTTGTATACTTTTTGTTTAAAATTTCGTATGTTTCTAAATATCTATCTATTTATCTACATAGTAATGCGCCCTATCGGATAACATTAGATTTGTCTTAATTAACCAGTCGGTAAACAAAGCTTTTTGACGCACACTATATTCAGTGTAATTGAAGATTACATTTAATTACAACATCAACAATACGACTCGGCTATTGCAAAAAAAAAAAACAAAAATACCATTAGAAATATGCAAACTGTATGTGCAAAAAGATAGACTAAAAATAGCTAAGCATTTTAAGAACTGAAGTACTTATTAGATATGGATCAAGATGAACACTTAAAGTAGTGTCAAGTGTAAAATATTTCAATTGAATTTAATTGATCCGAGCAGAATGTTTACAAGTGTTTTGAAACTAGACTTTATCAATCGATCTATTAAATAATAATTTTAAATTGAAATGCATTTCAATTAAGCACAGGATTTTTTACAATTTTTTTAATTACCCAACGATTAATTGGCCGTATTAATTTTTACTATTTATAATAAAATATAATAACAAAGTATAATAAACTATTTTGTTCAGGAGAAATTTCGACCTCTTGTTGTTTTGCCTAAAAAAATGGTGTTCAGGAAAAATTTCGACCACTTATAGTTTTGCCTGAAAAAAATCCAACCCCAGCTGAGTCAATTGGAGCATTATTTCAACAATGTCAGTCTGTTAAGGTAGAACCAGAAACATACGTCCGAGGGTGCGGCATTATTTTGTTTTGGCATCTAGTAGTTGTCACCGCGTCTAAAAGTAGAGACTGAGCCTACTCTACGCGGCAGGGACGCGGCAACGCGTCTGAGCAACGCGCAATTATACATTTACTCATATAAATGCGTAGTTTTTACTTTCACCGCGTGGGTGCCGTACGCACGCACGCGTAATTGTGGTTCTAGCTTTAGTCTGATAGTCTGTCAGTTTAATAGTCTGTCAGTCTGTTAGTCTGTGTACAAGACTTCTTAAAAGCTATTGAATTAAATCAAGAAACTTGCGATTTTTGCCGAAATCGTATTTCTCTATGTCAACATCATCTAGTTCCGTCTAGTTGAGTATCAAGAAACATTTCAACTAATATCAGTTGTGATCAACACAAAATTTACCACCGCAAAATTTAGTTTCGAAAAAAATACAAAAAAAAATCAGATTTTTTCAAAAAAATGCATGGGAGGTACCCTTTATAGGTAACGTTACTTTTCCAAAAGTTGACAGAAAACTGTGATTTTTGCAAACCTCACATACAAAAAGTTTCAAGTCTCTAGCTCAACGCGATCTGGCGTTATTTAACACGTTCGTGACATCGTGTACCACTGGTGGTACATGTACAGTTTTTTAAAACTGCGCGAATAAATAGTGAGGTAGTTTTTTTGTGGACGTAAATTTTTATTTCTAAATTATATATCAAGAAGTATATCAGTGCGAAGTAAAAGGTAAGTAAAATAACTATAATAGGTAGTTTTTGTAACTTTAACTTTTTTGTCGTGTACCGCCAGTGGTACACGATGTCACGAACGTATTAAGATACATAAAACGGACAAACAGACTAGCAAATATAGAGACAGGTAGATGAACGAACATCTTCATAATTTTGCTTGAAACGGATTTCGTACTGATGAAAAGTTTTTTATCTGCCCCCGCTCTCGAGTCGGTCTCCGTCCTGAATACAATACTTTCCCTGTATAGCAGAGGAAAGTAATAAAATTGTCACAATTTTTGATTTTCTTAAATTAATAAAACTGTTTCTTGATTTTGAATTTACATTTTCTGCATCGCGGCATTTTTCCTTACTAGAATCAAGAAATAATTTTCTTGAATTTAGTAATGAACATCAATTAAATTTTCGGTTAAAATCTGAGATTAAATTCTAATCAAAACTGGATTTTAGTAGACCTACATGTAGCGCAATGCAATATTCTAATCCAATAATTCTTTTTTTGGATTAATTTAGTACTAATTTTGATTAAATTGTAGGCATTAATATTAAAAAGAAAAATAATTAAAATATAAAGAGAAAAAATATTAAAATATTTTCACTAATTCGCCAGTATTAAAGTCTAATCCAAAATTGTATTAAAATTTCGTCAATATAATTTTTGAATTACTCCAGGTACTCAAGGATTTTTTACCGTGTACGAGTAGAACACAGAGCTTTTTTGAGCATCAAATTTTTAATGTTTCAGCTTGTCATTTTTGCTAATATGACCCTTTCCTTGACTTTCTAGTTACATACTGAGATCTAGCAAGTGTTCGGTTTTAATGGCCGTCCAGCGCTAAAGGACTTTCCCCTACAGCAAAACTTAATCAGATCACTCTTTTCCACGCCTCCATACAAATGAAGAAGTAATTTTTTCGATATTTTCAGAAACATTTTGCTTATATTTTCCTTCAAATTCTATTTTATTGCTCTAACAAACTTGAGTTCCGGTTAAATTAAGTCATTGTGACAAAGAAATTCACTTATAATGAATTTTTTTTAATAGTATTTCCGTTTCTAGAAATGAAAAATTAGTCACACTTATTGAATTTATTAAATAAAAACCCTGGTAAATTAATTTTCCTGTTTTATAATTTAAAAATCATTCAAATCATAACGAAGTGTGAACAATATTCCTTTCATTATATTAACTCAACGAATAATTTGCTGAATGCGCTAACTTGAAAAAGATATATATTTTTTTTTGTTCACCGTTCATATTTAATCAGATGCATGACATATGCAAAACAAACGAACGGATAAGCATATGAAACGTAAACGTAATTCAGTATCTTATAGAAGTAAATTATTATGTAATTGACTATTAAATGACAAATATGAACGTGAAACCTTTTTAAACAAATGTTTTCCTACCGAGAATTCACTAATTTATAATACAACTTAATCATAATTCATACAGCAAAAAAAAAAAAATAGTACACTTTAGTAGTTTTTCAAGCATATATGGGAGTCCGTGTCGTCCCAGTAATTCGCCCTATGGAACTAACTTTAATATAAATTTATTTATAAAATCGCATTGATACCATGTTAACATATGTGAATTAAAAGAATATTTATATTTGTTTTTGTATTTCCTATGCAGACCAAATGTACTACAAAACTGTGAATAATACCATTGACGAGTGTGTGATGATGTCAGTGATGAAAGTATCATCATAAAAGGTCGCATATGTGGTACAAAATCAGGGACAGGGAACACAGATTCTCATATTCGTATGTGTCCGAATGGCGAGGCAAAATACGTCGAGAAACATGAGTGGTTGAAGAGGGATGGAATTGAAAAGCGGAAAATGAAATTACTCCATATCAACAATGCGTCAAATTGGGGAGAAAAATGTCCAAGTTCAGACTTAAATATTGAAGAGTATATTATTATAGGAAAATCTAGCTTTTTTTATTGAATTCTACTTGGTTCGTAGCTTTTACAGTTACATTAGAGACACTCATCAAAGGGAAAAAATATCCCGGACTAGATTTTTAGAGATCTTTCCTTAAATCGTACGTGTGGTATTTTCTTCTATTAGCACTTAAATATATTCTCATCAACTTCTTAGAAAAACATAAGAATAAAATTACATCCACTAACCTTACTAAATCCAATAATGTGTCCTCCGTTAACACGTTTGATGGTACCTTGTGTATTGTCGTCTCATTAATTGAGGCTTTCACACCTGGCTTTATTGTCGTCACCAACACTATTCCAAGGATTACGGCACAGATCGTTGTTACAAAATAATAAAGAATCGCCCTAGAATTAGAAGGATTTGAATAAATTTGTTTGTATTTGGTTATTAATTTCAATTAAACGATATATTTCAATGACAATAAACCAAAATCTTTTTTTTTTACCAAAATCGTAATTTATTTGATTCCGTCACAATATTTAATAAATATTACTAATAATGAAAATACATTTATCCGAACAATTGTAAGAAATCTCTATACATATTAAGATCTAAGAATAAAAAGCAATAGTGCCTTTCAAGAAACACAAATTAATATTGAAAGATATTTTTTGATATTGTTAGCTAGAACCTACGCCCCACAACGCTCCATCCTCCTCGGCCTTAGGCGTTGCGCTGAAACTACCTGTCTACTGGAAAAAGCCTAATAAAAATCGCATGAGCCGTCCAGAAGATACCAGGGAAGTGATTACAAGGAACGAAATTTTTTACAGCATGACTTATTCAGTCTTGGAAACCAGATTAAAATTGTTTCAGCGGTCTAGGAAATAGCAGGGGAGGGGATCAACTGGAAGAAGAATGGGTATTTTTTTTATTTTCAGATGCTTGTTTGTGGGATTTTTGTCCAGCACAGAAAACCGCGTCCCAATCGGTCGAACGGTTCAAAAATTGTCAGAAAAGGGGTACCTAAGTAGAGGGGGCGGTAAATAGATATAAAGTATGCTATCGTTATTCTGCAAGTAACTGTACACGTGTACCAAATTTCATCGATATTGGCTGAGCCGTTTTCGCGTAACGCCGGAATAAACATTTAGACAGACAGACAAATATAAATTTAAATTATGTAAATTATTTTTGGTTGCAGTGTCGATCAAAATTTTTGACAAAATCCAACATTGGAAATTTTACCTCCCTCACAATTTTATTACATGTGGGTGACCATATGTCCCAGAATGACCGGGACAGTCCCGAATTCAGGCATGGCATCCCGGCATCCCAGAAACTAAACTTTTATCACAGACTTTTCATATTGGGGTGATAGTTTTTCAAACGCAAAAAAAAACTATCACTAGATATGCAAAACATACTCGATTTCGGCCAGATGTTGCTTCAAAGCATATTTTTTTTATGCCCGCAACATATTTTATGAGCAATTTCCTAAAAAAAATACATTATCTGAAAAGATTTGCCCTGCGGCGCATTTCAGTTTATTAGTATTTGTACAATTCCCATGGCACTATTTATAAATCGCAAGGAGCGCAAAACTTTTAGTTAATTTTAGCGTGGGACTATGAATCCCTTGATTTAAATGACTGTGCCGCATTCTGTTTAAAAAATTTCTCCCGCGGCGCATATTTATAATTTTTTTCTTTGTTTTTAATCTAACTCAAGTTCTATTTTTTATATAAAATTTATTGTTAAAAAAATATGGTCCTCCTACGTACATGTAATAGATAAAATAATTCCTCAAGAATGTAGCGATTATTCAACTAATTAGGGGTTAATTATAATTTTTCTATTTAATAAGTTTTGTCAATGGACTTCATCTAACATTCTATAAGTTTTATTCGTCAATAAAATTTTGATAACTTATCAGATAATCGTTAATTTGAAAATCAAACGAAAAAAAATTGATATTCAAAAATGTGATAAGACTTACCGGAGAGCAATTCGTTTCGACATACTAAGATCAAGTGCGCCAATCGCACTCGTGATTGAAGATACGAGAAGTGGCACGATAAGACATTTTAACATACTGTAAGAAGTAAGAAAAAAAATATTTAAAGATTGCAAAATAATCGGAAACAAGAATTTCGGGAACATTTTCAATGGTCTAAAGCCATTCCGGAAATTCCTGTTTTTTTGGAGTGGAGGAAAATTTCACTTACTTTAAGAATAAATCACCGGGATATGAGATATACATGGCTATACGTCTTGGGCACCCATGTGGATATAATGTGTATTTAACAATAAGTCCGGTAGCCACACCTGCCATCACACCAATTATCGTTAATATCGTCAGCAGGTTATCTCTAACGAAGGCTTGCGCCCTCGAACCGTTCTTCGGCCGTGTCATCTTGCAGTTTATTCCGTTCTCAATTTTGTACTAAATTTTAAATATTCCTAAATTAAATCCAATTTAATTTAGAAAAGACGTTTTCCTTTTGTGGTTTCCAGTTTTGCCGATTTATAACTAGATTTTTTTGTTGCTGCCAGCAGTAACTGAAAATTAAATGTAATTAATTAGATTTTTTAATATTTTTTTTTAAAATTGAACAAAATTCTTAAAAATTTATTCTTAAGGGGCCATTTACATGTGACAGAAAATTCCAAAAGTATATTCCGGAAAACTAAAAGCGTTTTCTAGTTTTCCAGAATATACTTATGGAATTTTCTGTCACATGTAAATGGTCCCTTAAGAATAAATAATGTTCCCTTAAGGAAATTTTTCATACAATACCGCCAGAATAAAATGAAATGAACTTATTCTGCGATAGATAAATAGAGTGTCGCAGAATAATTTCTAGGAAAGAAATTCCGGCAAAAAAAACAAATATAAACGGTCCCTAAAATATACAATTGGTTTCTAATACATGTCATGTAACAATAATGAAAATGCCAGTTTTTTTAAAATATTTTTGGATTTTTTTTATACAGGAAAAGCTCGTTATTGCAGCACTTCGTAAACGGGACACCTTTTTTCACGAAAATCGGGACCCAACAACGCTGGGTCCCAATGACGTCTCGATTATAACGGTTTCAAACTATTTTAATGGTACAATCTGACTAATAGTAATCAATAATTATCAAAAGAAAATAAACATAATCTAAATAAACAGCAAGATTAGCAAATCACTAGCATTTAAATTATTTTGATCACATTTATAAATAATAATAAAGATCTATTTTCAAAATCAACAATGGTTTGATTGTGTATAAACAACAATCTAACAAATATTTTTTTTTATTAATATATTTAATAGTTTTTATACTCTATGTGAAAATCATATATAGGAGTATATTAGACGCATCATACCAATTTTCGGAGACAAAAATGAATTGCTCCACTGTGTTTGGTATGAACAAACGATTTGATTTCCGCATGTCCAGACGTCTGTCTATCCGTCCGTATGTCCGTCCGTCTGTTTATCCGTCCGTCTGTCTATCCGTCCGTATGTCCGTCAACACCACAACTCTCGAAAGGATTGAGTTAGATACTTCAAGTTTTTTTACGCGTTTCTCGTAAATAGCAATCCTAATATCTTGAACGAACAAAATCGAACCATTCCTTACCCCCTCTCCACCATCGCAATTTTCTCTAAAACGGTTAGTTGTATCGGAAAAATTATTTAATAAATTTTAGATCAAATTACAGCAAAACCTGATTATAATGACATTAAAGAGACCGAAAAATTGGCTTGTATTGTCATAACAAAACTAAAAGAAAACACATTATGAGCTCTAACTGGTGCCTAAAAATGTCGTCGCTATAGCCGGTATCTTATATTAAAAGATTGACACTATATTTCAATAAATTATATGACTGTTTATTGCAACCATTTATAATTTGTTTTTCAATTTGTTTAACACAAAAACTTGATACTCATTAATATATTTGATAAAAATTCGTTCTAAAAACAAACACCAACCGTCTTAAAACAACCGCCTAATGTGACTCACAGAAACACTTGGAAAACTTAATAATAACAATTACAATTCTTGCAAAAGTAACACAAATATTTAAGTTTCGGAAAGTAAGGCAAAAATCACAAATATATTAAATAATTACAAATAAAATACTTTGCAATACTTTGAAAAAATTAATATTTCGAAAAGGCCGGACAGTGATAACAAATAACGATTCTTAAAAATTAAGTATTGATCGTCCAGTAAACGATGTAAGACCGGTCAGCTCTAAGAAGCAACTGAATCAATCATGAGGCACGATGATTCCAGCTAAGCATTTAAATCAACTTTAAAACATACCGAAACAAAAAAAATTTAAATAAAAAAAATCATTCATGATAGCATATATTACAAAACATTTTAATATTTAGTATTAATTTTTTTGTTTTGTTTTTTTTTTTTACATCACTGGATGGAGATAGAGACCCATCATCTGCTCGACTATCGGCAAAAACTCTGGAAAAAGCCATTTATGTCTCAGATACATGTATATGTAGTGAATCGGATCGAATTGGCCGGCTATCTATTGAATGTTAGCTGGGAAGTATTTGAGTAAATGCTATAAAACCTATAGAGCCATTCTATTAAAGTACACACTATATCAATTACACCGGATGATGGCAATATAAAAAATGTATCTTCATCTAAATGTTGATATTTATTTATTTTTTGTACATATATGTATAAACAAATAGCACATATACATATTAGATTTTTTTTTCCACTTGGTAAAACATAAATAATAAAATGTCATTAAGAAATAGTAAAGTATTTATTTCGCATATGTGTATATTTACATGCGTAATTTTTATCAACTTGAGATACATCTGTTTGACACCGTCATACGACACGATTCTTCCTTTTGCCGTGATCTTTAATCAATGATCACCTTTTTTATAAGGAAAATATCAACTAATCATAAAAAATAAATTTGTTTTTTGTCGCTACGCCAAATTCACATGACATTTCATGAAAATTTATTTCGGAATAATAAAAAAAACGAAATTTGCAAATATTTCTTGTTATATTCTATTGTAAAAAAATAAATTTGGCAATCTTGTTTTTAAGAAAGTCAAAATAGAAAGTTTTTGTTTCTACGAAAATAGATTTTCCATCATTTAAATTTTCCTTGACCGCAGATTTGTTATGAAGTGACGTTTTTCGACAAATTTACGTAATTTCTTAAACAATATTGGGATTTTCATAGCCATATTGCTTTTATTAGATCACTGTATGTTCGAATATTCTTTTATAATTTTCATACATGAAATAATGTCATGTGTTTCCGATAGTATACATACTTAAGGAAAAAAAGTTTTTGTATTTTTCTTATTGCTATCCCACAAAATGTCTCCAATTAATTTTTCTAGAAATTGTCATAAAATTTCATCTTCTTAATAATTTTTACCCTTATAAACATCACATTATTGTCACGCAAAAACCAATGGCCGGGCTAAAAAATAATAATTAACCTCTTCAAACCTGATTTTTTTCTAGAAGGAACAAAAATCTGTGTTTTTTCACTTAATTGGAGTGAACTTCATTCAAAATGCGAAATATAAGGAATTATTTTTTGATTTTTTTTTTAATTTTCGTCAAAAAACCACCAATAATGTTATGTGTTTCCGATAACACGCATCGATGGAGGTGATATACTACTTTTTTATAAGAAATATGTTAAGGCCTAAAACATAATTATGATTGAAGCCACCAAAGATTTAATAGTTTAGTGAGATATTGACAAATTAAACCAGTGTACATTGTAATGTGCGTAGGGTCTGAAGGGATTAAATATTGTTTAGAATAAAATAAAATCAATTTGAAATTTTCAAAAAAAATGTGGTATTTTAAAAAATTGGTATGGGAGGTACCCTATATGGCTAACGTTTCTGTTTCAAAAATTGATCGAAAACTAAGATTTTCGTGAATCTCATTTACAAAAAATTTCAAGTCGCTAGGTTAACGCGTTCTCGAGTTATTTAAAAAACAGACCGACAGGCAGATGCCCGGACATCCTCATAATTTAGCCTGAATCGGATTTCGTACTGATTAGAAAGGTTTTATCTCGAGTCGATCTCCATTGTGAATGCAATAGTTCCTCTCTATATTAGAGGATAATAAAAAATGACGGGCAAAGTGCGAGATTTTGATAAAAACGATAGGTGCCTCGCATTTTGGGTCTTCAATAAAAGAGCTGTATTGAAAAGGAAAACATAAATTGTTAAGGCCTGTGTCCACATGGAAGTTTATTTGCAGAAGTCGCTTCTAGAAGAGACTTTTGGAAGTTTTTCCCGTGGAAACACTAACTGCAAGTGAACTTCCAGAAGTTGTAACACCAGAAATCTCTTCTAGAAGCGACTTCTGCAAATAAACTTCCATGTGGACACAGGCCTTAACAATTTATGTTTTCCTTTTCAATACAGCTCTTTTATTGAAGACCCAAAATGCGAGGAACCTATCGTTTTTATCAAAATGGAAACACTAACTGCAAGTGAACTTCCAGAAGTTGTGACACCAGAAATCTCTTCTAGAAGCGACTTCTGCAAATAAACTTCCATGTGGACACAGGCCTTAACAATTTATGTTTTCCTTTTCAATACAGCTCTTTTATTGAAGACCCAAAATGCGAGGAACCTATCGTTTTTATCAAAATGGAAACACTAACTGCAAGTGAACTTCCAGAAGTTGTGACACCAGAAATCTCTTCTAGAAGCGACGTCTGCAAATAAACTTCCATGTGGACACAGGCCTTTAGACGTTGTGTATCAGAAAACATAACAAAAGCTATAATTGCCAATCTGGCAATTATTGAAAACCCGTATGGTGATTTAAGTGAACAGCGAACAGTTGTATCAAAATTCCACTTTGAAGTCAAATTTTCCAATAAGATTTTTTAAAATTTATTCCAATCGAATTTTCATGTATGGGAGTTTTATGTAGAATCATATCCTAAATAACTTTTGTTCTTGCACTTTTTTGATAAGATGCACCGTTTTTCAGATATTCGCAAAAAACATTTTCGTTCGTATTGGGGGTACCCCCTCTAATGGTCCATTTTTGCCCATTAACGAACTTAGCCTCGCATTTTACGAAAAACGGATCTGCGCAAAATTTCAAGTCTCTAGCTCAATCCGTGCGCCCGCAATCCGCGCCACAGACAGACGGACAGACAGACGGACAGACAGACAGACGGACAGACGGACGGACATGCAGAAATTAATTATTTTTATCATTCTAAACACACTGGTGTAATTCATTTTTTTGTGCGATGACGGGATCTTGGCGTTAAAGCAAAGTTAATATACCCTTTGGTTTCACCATACGGGTATAATAAAAGCGAGATAAAAGCATAAAAAACACAAAAAAATTATTTATCTTTATAATCTGATACACAACAAAAAAATTAGTGCATTTTTTAAAGCACTTTTTAGTTACATTTTTCTAGTAAATTTTTTTAAACTTTTAGAAAAATGTAATTCTGAGTTTTGATTTATTTTCTAGAATACATTACCAAAAACTGGTCGAAATTAACAAATAAATTTTAAACAAAAACAAGTAAAAAAAAATCAGTTTTTCAAGTGTTTCAATAAAAAAAAACAATCATGATAAAAATTTAAATATTATTGATAGCCCTTAACGACTAAAAATTATAAAATTAACTTGAATTGAAAAAAGTTGTTTCTAAGATCATAAAAATAACAACCGCACATTCTAAAGAATTAAACGAATAATAAATATCTTTATGATCGTTTATTGTGAAATTTGAGACCTTAATAATTGACACGACCTTATCTAGATTACCCTGCAATTAATTCTTTTAATTACTGTGAAGTACGATATTTACTGGTTAATTTTGATCATCCTATGACGTAGATTTTTCTTGTTTTTCTTTCGACACATACTTGAATTTTTACAAGCAAAAAACGAAATTTTAATTGATAAGGCATTGAAAAATAAAAATTTATGTTTTGATAACCTTTGCCTGATATTTTTGTAATGCAAATTAGTTAATTGGAAAATGCTATCATTAATTTTCACTACGACAACCTTTAAATTATTACTATTGCATTGAGTAAGTAAAAATTAATTTCGCTATCTTACCATCGGAGGATTAAGAAATTTTGGTGTACAGCAACGCATGAATAAAAAGAAATCATAAAAAAATGTGTGTGCAGATAGTAAAGCCAAACATACACGTTATGGTTGTCGAGAGTGATTTTTCTACCTGTTAGCCTTTTTCGCACGTGCGATGAAACTGTCGCCAGGTCTAAAAAGTTTTATTACACACATGTGCGAAAAAGAGATACCAAGTAGAAAAATCTCTCTCGTAAACCAACTTATTAAATGGCCAAAAAAAAAACCTCGCAAATTCTCTTTTTTTGCAAGCATTTGAGATGTTTTGATTTTTTTTTTCGTGTTTCCAAAGTTAATATTGACTTGTTAAAAACTTTTCTTGAATGTCTCTGCCGGGAGACTCGAACACGGGACCTCTCGAATTGTAAACCATTTGCCTTCCCAATAGGCTGTTGAAGCCAATTGGCAAGCCTCTTCTAAACGTGAACGCCCTTTACAATTAAATAACTCCTAAAAGGAGTTGTAGTGAATTTTTGACTCCTTTTCGGAGTTCATTTAAAATTTAGGTCAAAACGGTGTTAAATTGAATATTTAGCTCCGTAAAATAAAAATTTAAAAATAACTCCGCGCTACGGTGTTAAACTTTTAGCTATGTTTTCAGGCGGAGTTAATTCGTCCCCGGATTTTTTCGAGAGTGTATGTGTGACCAAGTAAAAAAATCTCTCTCGTAAACCATACTATATGTGGCCAGCTAGAATTGTGGGTGAAAAAACGATATTTTCGTCCCTTACACCCTCTTCGACCTCCACCAACCTGTGGTACAATTAAGCTTCCCAAATTCAGATTTCACGCCTATCGGTGAAAGCATTTTAGCGCAGAAAACTAAAAGAGAAATTTAATTATAACTAACAGGTTGCAGATAAAAAAATCATACTTCGGTGAGCAAGAGAGGGCGGAAGGAGGGGTGAAGGAGGGGTGAAGGAGTGGGAAGGAGGGGGAAGGAGGGGGGGAGGCGATGTGCTTTAGTGTGACGGCGGTACTAATCTCTATAAAAAAATCGCGGAAAAGCGTGAAGGAGGGACGCGGTCGAAAATCCGAAAATTAGCGTGACGTATTTTTTGGACAACCCCTACAAGTTTTGGTGTAAAAATATTTTTATTCCTGGCCCATATTTTTATATAAAAAAAAGCAAACTTCAATAGACAAAACATTTTAATAAAAAATTAACTTATTAGAAAAACATAACAAAAGCTATAATTGCCAATCTGGCAATTATTGAAAACCCGTATGGTGATTTAAGTGAACGGCGAACAGTTGTATCAAAATTCCACTTTGAAGTCAAACTTTCCAATAAGATTTTTTAAAATTTATTCCAATCGGATTTTGATGTATGGCAGTTTTATGTAGAATCATATCTTAAATAACTTTTGTTCTTGGACTTTTTTGATAAGATGCACCGTTTTCGAGATATTCAGAAAAAACGATTTCGTTCGTATGGGGGGTACCCCCCCTAATGGTCCATTTTTCGTATGGGGGTGCCCCCCCCCTAATGGTCCACGAATTTAGCCTTGAATTTTACGAAAAACGAATCTGCGTAAAATTTCAAGTCTCTAGCTCAATCAGTGCGCCCGCAATCTGCGCCACTGACAGACGGACAGACAGACGGACAGACAGACGGACAGACAGACGGACAGACAAACGGACAGACAGACGGACAGACAGACGGACAGACAGACGGACAGACAGACGGACAGACAGACGGACAGACAGACGGACAGACAGACGGACAGACAGACGGACAGACAGACAGACGGACAGACAGACGGACAGACAGACGGACAGACAGACAGACAGACAGACAGACAGACAGACAGACAGACAGACAGACAGACAGACGGACGGACATGCAAAATTCAATTTTTTTATCATTATAAGCACACTGGTATAAGTCATTTTTGTGTGTGATGACGGGATCTTGGCGTTAAGGCAAATTTAATATACCCCTTGGTTTCACAATACAGGTATAAAAATGTCATTGCTAAAAACAGAATATCAGAATGTAATATAACACAGAAATCTTTTAGGTTTTTTCAAAGCTTAATGACAAAAATGTGTAAACATGTAAACTTTCTTACAATAAATATTATTATGTTATACAATCTCTTTAGTATGCTAGACTAAAAGTAATTTATTTCAGGAAATGTCAGAAAATTTGACCCAAAAATTCCTAACGAAAAATATTTCAAGCAGACAAAGCCGGGTATAAATTTCAAAATTATATGAAAAAAACTTTTTTTTTGTGGAAATATAAATTTTTTGGCCAGCTAAGCTTGGCAACACTTTGCGAGTATTACCTAAATAATTTATGCGCTCAACATAACATCTGTTTCCTCTTCATTCCAGATGAGCAGCAAAAAAAGTGGTTATCACATCACTTTAGTTTCATTCTAACACGAAAAAGTTCCAATTAACTCTTGCCCAACTGCGTTTTTCGAACAATTTTAAGTTCAAGGTTACGATGGGTCAAATTCAATTATACTAAATTTTTTTATTAGATTTTCATTCATAAAATTGTGACTATTAACTAATTAAATTTGAAATCATGTTATGCTTTTTAAGATTGTCCCCCAATTGGAATAAGCACATGTTTTCTATGTTTTTATGTTAAGAACGTTTGACTTTTTGCTGTTGATTGCAGTGAAAAAACTATTCACAGAACTGGAAAATTTTAAATATAAAAAAAACTACAACCGCCGGAAGCGATTTTTAATGGATATTCTTGCGACCATTTGATACCGATTTATGGAAATATTATGTAAAATAATATTCTAAACACTTTTTTCTTGATAGATTGGTACATTTTTGCCGGTTCAAGACTTTGACCTAAATTTTTCAAAACAAAAAATTCAGCTGTGCAAAATTGAAAGCAAATTCCCCTTCCTTGTTACACCCTTCCTTCTTACAAGATCTTTACCGGTTTTCCCTTGTAAACATTTAATCGTCCCTCCCTACTCTGTGGACCCCTTTCCTGCTATTTTCTGAATTCTTGAAGGGATTTCGATCCAGTTTTCAATATTTCGCAGGTTGTCTGTCCTCCAAATACAAGGATTTAACACGCGGCGAAGAACTATTTCTGGAATTTAAAATTATCGAAATTTTGAATTCAGAATGGTATAAATTCTCTTAATTAAGAACTGAATGTGACAACTGCACTTTTAGATCAATCAAGTAATTTTATTCGCTTGGAAAACAGCGGCCAATGTTCCGATAGTAAAATATCGTTTCACATTTTCAAAATGAATCAAAAACTAAAACGTATAAATATATCTCAACCTTTTAATGTTATTTAATAACCAAAATCTGAAAAACTGAAAAACCGAAAATAGTTTCCGATAAAATAAGAAAGCCATCTTACTATAGAAATTCGAAAAATACCCCCAATATTTAGCTCAATGCCACTAAAAATAATCCACAAGTAAAAGTTGTAAAAATAATCTACAAGACATCAGTAAAAGTTGTCGGGAAAAAAACACATTGACCAGAAAATTTAAAAATGAGAATATATATTTAATAAATTTGCATTAAAATTTGCAGTGAAAAAAAACGTTTTTTTAAAAAATCTTTCCATGTGTATGAAACTGTTGAGATCAACCAATACATACTCCAGGTAGACATAATCGACGTCAAAAATAGGCCAAGTGCCAAAACTCTGGGAGAAACACATTTATGTGACAAGCAAAAAATACATTTCTTTAGACATACATATATAAAAAAAATCAAAAAAAGAAGCATAAAATATTATATCGGTCACTGTGAACGCAAATTTTCAGTGGAAAATTCTTGATTTGTTCGCGTCTGTGAATTGACGAAAATGCTCAGGTCCACTTGTGGAAATTCTTCAAAAATTTCACGGTTGTTCCAATTTATTACGAGAGCAAGAAAACAGCCAAAACAGACTTGACTTGGCGACCCACCGAAATTGTCCCAAAAATACAAGAACCACTTTTCCATCGCACACGAGGTTTTTTTCCACATTTCCGCAAAGATTTCCCAGTCGAACAAAAAAAAATCTTATACTTAAAATAAATGATTTTCTTCGAAATTCGTATTCGTATTAAATATGGATTCCATTCGACGAGCGGAAACTGGCTCATGTCCATATTATATAAAAAGTGGACAATATAATTTATTCACAGTGAGAAGAAATTTATATTCTTTTTATATTCTCCAGAAAATAATCAACAAATTTAGATTCCCATTTTAAGAGTCGCGTTTCAAAATGTCCACTTTATCTAATTTATTGGCGCAAGTCCAAGGTTTTTTTTATGTTGCAATGTCACAATTATACAATCAAAATATGTGATAAACGTGACTATTGTCTACTCACTAGACAGATTTTAAAATAAAAATCAAACAAAACAGAATTCGGTGATTTCGTTGAGATTACAAAGTATATTCAATTATGAAATTTCTAACATGTCAGATCGAGACGACCTCCAGAATTTCGTGGGTTAACGACTTGAAATATTTCTAACAATTTATAACATATTTTTCTAGACATGTTTTTATTTTGTGAAAACTATCGGAAAAAAAGATTTTTTTCTAGAATTTTTTTTTATTTTTTCGTCAAATTTTTTTTCCTGCCACGACAACAAATACTTTAGAAAATTTTCATTGAAACGAAGGTTTTTTTGCTCTATTTTTTATCGCGATATAATTTGCCAATGAATTTATAAATTATAAAATCCCTAGCAAAATATTTATATAAAAGTGAAATACCTAACGTCAAAAAATCGCAATACACAATTTACCCAGCAATCTCTTGTAATTGACCATTGATGTCCATGAAATGTCAAAAAAGGGTGTAGGATACCTTTATCACCTCTTTGGTCCTTTCATAAATTGAGTTCAATTAACCGTGACAGATAGATAAGCGAATTATATCCACATGATTACTCTTTTTATTTAAATTAACAAAAGCGTTGTGAAATTTAAGTTACAAATTATTTAGTTTTACCTAAGGTGGCTATAGATTTAGAATATGCAGTCCCGGTGTTCCAGAAATTTAATTGTGGTTCGGGATTTTAATACTCTATATGATATCTCATATAGGAGTATATTAGATTTAGTTTGTACCGCATCGAGCCAATCATAGGACACAAAAATGAACTACACCAGGGTGTTAGGGATGGCAAAAGATTTTGATTTCTGCATGTCCGTCCGTCTGCCCATCTGTCTGTCCGTCTGTCCGTCTGTCTGTCCGTCTGTCTGTCCATCTGTCTGTCCGTCTGTCCGTCTGTCCGTCTGTCCGTCTGTCCGTCTGTCCGTCTGTCCGTCTGTGCGTCTGTGCGTCTGTCCGTCTGTCTGTCCGTCTGTCTGTCCGTCTGTCTGTCCGTCTGTCTGTCCGTCTGTCTGTCCGTCTGTTTGTCCGTCTGTCCGTCCGTCTGTCTGTCTGTCTGTGTGTCCGTCTGTCTGTCCGTCTGTCTATCTGTCTGTTTACCTGTACGTCCGTCTGTCTGTCCGTCTGTCTGTGCATCTGTCTGTCCGTCTGTCTGTGTGTCCGTCTGTCTGCCCGAGAACACCATAACTTTCAACAGGATTGAGCTAGAGACTTGAAATTTTGTGCAGTTACTTTCTTGTAAATGGCGAAGCTAAGTTCTTGAACGGGAAAAATTGAACCATTCCTTCCCCTTCCACGATGCAAACGAAACAGTTTTTTTGCAATTTTCTCGAAAACGGCGAATCATATTGAAAAATTTATAGAGTGTATTTAGAATAGGGTTCCACATAATTTATCCATACATCAAAATCTAATCGGACACATTTCATCTGTATAAATTTTTCGATACGATGCATAGTTTTCGAGAAAACAGAAAAAAATATTTCATTGGATTGATACAATTGATACAAAAACATAACAAAAACTATAATTACCAATCTGGCAATTATTGAAAACCCGTATGGTGACAATCGTATCAAAATTTGAACAGTTGTACCAAAATTCCACTTTGAAGTCAAACTTTCCAATAAGATTTTTTAAAATTGGTTCCAATCGGATTTTGATGTATGGGACTTTTATGTAGAATCATATCCTAAATAACTTTTGTTCTTGCACTTTTTTGATTTGAGATATTAACAAAAAACATTTTCGTTTGTATGGGGGGTACCCCCCTAATGGTCCATTTTTGCACATGAACGAACTTAGCCTCGCATTTTACGAAAAACGGATCTGCGCAAAATTTCAAGTCTGTAGCTCAATCCGTGCGCCCGCAATCCGCGCCACAGACAGACAGACGGAAAGACAGACGGACAGACGGACAGACGGACAGACAGACGGACAGACAGACGGACGGACATGCAAAATTCAACTTTTTTTTATCATTCTAAACACACTGGTGTAATTCATTTTCTTTTGTGTGATGACGGGATCTTGGCGTTACAAACGGTAAGGCGAAGTTAATATACCCTTTGGTTTCACCATACGGGTATAAAAAACGTCATTAAACAAATCTCATAAAATGAACAACGTCTATCTGTCTGATTGTCTGTATGTCCGCTGGCGGCAAAACCACTGGACCGATTTTTACACGATTTTCCTTATATACAGCTTAGACATCTGGCCGGCGCTTTGGCTATATATTTTATCGCCACCGTTGTCTGCTACCCACACAATCATTTATCTCTACCTCAAACCTGTGAAAAATTACACAGTGATAATATATACTCCGAACTCACTGACAAGTGGCTGATAAATATTTATCGCTCCTCTGACCCCCTCCCCTACTATTTCCTAACTACTGAATCGATTTTGGAGCGGTTTTCTCCATTAGACCGGTCATCCCTCAAGGAAATTTCAGTCCACTAAAATCAAACCCCATCTCTTAAACAATGGATTTCGAAATATAAGCCCCTTAAATTACGGATAATTTAAATCTTTAGTCTTAAGGATTGAAAAAATTTCCACAAAACCCACGACTTAAATTCTAAGTGCTGATTAATTTGTTAATTCAATGTTATCCACTCGATTTTTATATAGCGATCCTTAAATGATCCTTGTTGGGCTATAAACTAAGAAGAAAACAAGCGAATCCCGAATACTATCTTAAATGTGAATTCCTTTCTTTCGAAAAAAATCAAATAAAAGTCAGTTAAGACGGAGATGGGGCCCGTCTTCTGGTTTGGTCATATTGATTTTATTATCTTACAGTACTGCCTTGTCTATATCGTACCCTATAAATGCAAAACACATCCATGAAAATCCTTATCTGAGTTGATTGTATTCTAGTCGTCCTACAGTCCACTCCCAGCCTTAAATCGTCTGTGAAAATTTTCTATTCATGCTTTCGAGAAGTTGTTAAACACAAAAAGGACTTGATACGATGACAACAAGAATGAATAAATGAATGAGCATTCAAAGTGACGGCGATGCGTCTTGTTGGATACTTTTCTCCCAAAAGAATCCGAAAGGGGAAGCGAAAAAATAAATAAAAAATCAAGGAGAAATACTTAAAGAAATCCCGATCTTAACAAGAAACAGGACTCCGAGGATTCTTTCCGGCTTTCCTTGTTAAGTTGTTTGTCTCCATTCTATTTTTTCCCTGTGGAAAGGCAAAAAAAAATGTCGTTTCCACTTCGTCCTTAGCCTCGTTTCATTGAGTCTTTTTATTACACGAAAAATATCAAACCGTCGGCTTTTTTTCTTGTAATAATGACGCATCAACGTCTTAAGATTGAAAAATCTCAAAGTACCATTCAATAGAAATTTGCTTCACAAAGTAAGGATTGGCAAAAATCAATGCTAATAAGAAGTGTTGATGGCTTGTCAAAATTTTATGTAAAAGATTTTTTTTTTTAGATTTTACAGCAATCACTTGTCATCATCGGAAGATTGTTCTTTTCGTGTTTGATAAGAGAAATCCATAAAAAATAGATATATATTTAAGTGAATTCAATCTACGAAAAGGATTTTATTGCGTTTCCATCGTCCTTTTATTTGTCATTTGAAAACAATACCAAAAAATCAATTTCTGGTTTTGGCAAATGGCGAGACCTTCACATTAAAAGGTATTTCAAATGGCGAGACCTTCACATTAAAAGGTGTCTGTCTGTCTGTCTGTCTGTTCCTTTTTCACGCAAAAACGGCTGAGCCGATTGACTTGAAATTTGGCATGAGTGTCTGTGGTAGTTCTGGTTCCAACATAGGCATAGGGAAAAGTAGCGCGATGGGTGGGGGGAGTAAGGGGAGGGGGTAAAGTGATCTCGAAACTTAGTTTTTCCGCTATGTTACTCTTTCGCGGGGAAACTACTGAACCGATTGGCCTGAAGTTTAGCTCTAACATAGACCATATAAAAAAAAATTTAAAAAAACTTAACCCGGCAACGACGAGTATGCAAGCTAGTTAAGTATAAGAGATAAATCTGCTAAATGCCTAACAGGCCTGTCAAATTTAATTACCACCAAAGCGAGGGCCACAAAAAAATATCATCTTGATGAGCCGCAGGCAAAATTTCTTGAAAATCTACCCTAGGCACAAACATTTTATAAAATGAACTACAGGCGAAATTTTTCTGTATGCTTGGGAATTTTGAAAGACCGATAAGAGAGAAGAGATCTGTCAAAATTTTTGTTTGTGATTACCTAAAAAAAATGTTTTTTTATTGGAGTTCTTCAGCACATAGGCAGACATTATAAAAAAAATCCGCTACAGGCCAAATTTTTATTTAAAAAATTTTTTTCAAATTATTGCGCCGCAGGCAAATAATTTTTACTCCTAAGGTCAAATACACGCTTAAATTAGGGTTTTCATACCGTCCTCTATTTTCCCGTACCCTATCCTCTTTTTCCCGTACCCTATCCTCTTTTTCCCGTACCCCATCCTCCCCCTGCCCTTTTATCTACGTTCATATCAGAAATTTTAGCTTTAAAAATGTTTCGCAAATTTTATGAAAAGAAAATCCGGCTTCCAATTGGAATTAAGACATTACAACAATATAATAAGTCAATTAAACCTTCTTAAAAAATTTCAACGTAAATTTCAATTCATTCGAATGTCGACTTAAATGTTATTAGCATCATTCAATTCATCAATGAATTTGTAAATTGAGTTTTCAATGAATTGGTCTTGGTGTAATAAATTATTCATAGCTGAATTTAAAACGAAAAAGTAATTTAACACAATTTGCTATATAAGATTGTTTAGCGAGGCCCAAAATAGTGGTCGGATCTTTTAAATATAGATTTCTTTTAGTTTCTAACGAAATTAAATATAAATATATAATACCTTTTGAAAAGCCCCTGAATTTCACATTTACTTTTCCTGGAAAACTGTCTCAATTTTGAGTTACATTTTGTGAAAAACTTTTATGATTCACAATTTTTAACAAAATCGATCATTGAATTAGTAAATAATTTTGTTTAGCACTAGTATCGGTTATTTGTAAGTAGAAATTAATTCGACAACAACACAAATTATCGATATTTTAAAGCTCTTTTGAGCATCTTGTCAATCATTCATTAAAGACTTGTTAATTGAATCAAAAGTGATTTCCAAATAATTTTATGATTAATGACCGTACACACTAAATATCATATTAAGAAATCAAAATCTCGTTCAATTTTTTATTTCAACATCTGATATCTGTTGAATCTTCTAGACTAATTTATTCACATCTTTATCAAGATTAAATTTTCGTGCATTTTACTTCGTGTTTTTCGCAGAATCGAGACGATTCTTTTCGCAAATTAAATTTAATTTGATACTTGATTTGCTATTGTTTTGTAGATGCGATGATGGCATTTCACATTCTTAATAAATTTACAATCTAATTAGGACAATAAGTAAAATCTGGTATTAAAAAATAATTGGATGATTATATTTTTTTTTTGTCTGAAAATTTCCTTGAGTGGCACACTTACCTTTTGGATTTTAAATGATGGAATTATGTATACAGGCGATGAGTGAGGTTGCTATTCCAATGAATCTGAAAGCAGAAAAATAAAATCAGTTAACATCTTAAGAACTGTTACAAAAACATTTAAAATATAAAAAAAAATTTGTTGTGGACAGCACATGGCTTTCCTCTGCAATATTTAAAATTTCGGATAAAATACGAAAGGATAATATTTGTTCAAACACCTCAAGAACCGTAAGAGATACGTAAAAACCGTAAAAGCAAAAAATGTAGGAAATTTTACTTCCATTGAATTTGGTCTACCGCATTTTTTTCGCAAAAGCGAATTGAGTAAGAGATATTTTATAAAAGTGTATTTTTTTCAAAGAAAAATTGTATGAGAGTCACCTATTATAGTTAACGGTACTCTTTTAAAAGTTGATCGAAAGTTACGATCTGAGTAAAACTTTTCTAAACAAAATTTCAAGTCGCTAGCTCAACGAGTTTTTGATTTATCGAACAGACCGACAGATAAAGGGTCTTTCAATAAGGACATAAAAATTTTGTATTTTAATAAAAACGCAACCTAAAACTTTTATTATGATCTGGCAATGCTAAAACGTCAGTCAAGGTTTACATTTTTAGCATGGTGAAGTTCACGAACGAGCAATGCCACACAGCTGGTCAAACAATTGATCTATTGAAGGAGAAGTTCGGTAATTGTGTTATCTCGAGAAATGGTCCGGTCGAACGGTCACCTCGCTCATGTGATTTAACACCTTTGGATTTCTTTTTATGGGGTTATGTTAAGTCGTTGGTTTATGCCAACAAGCCAACAACGCTAGAGGAGCTCAGGAACAATATCGAATGCGAAATTGCCAACGTTCCGGCCGATACGTGTAGAAGAGTGGTCGAAAATTGGCTCCAAAGAATCAATCTGCAAACGTGCTCGCGGTGGCCACATGAACGACATCGAATTTCATACTTAAATGTAACATGTCCACTACACCTGGAATAAATTTCAGCCCGATATCTTAATTATTCTGTGTTTTATTCAAATACAAAATTGTTATGTCCTTATTGAAAGAACCGATAGATGTATGGGGGTCCTCATCATTTTTCCTGAAATGGATTTCGTACTGATCAGAAAGTTTCTATCCGCTCCGTTCTAGAGTCGGTCACCCTCATGAATAGAATATTTTCCTTCTATAACTACGCAGACGAAAGTAATAAAAAGATTTAGTTTAACTTTAAATATTTAGGCCCGTTTGTGCATAGTATGCTTAAAAAATAAGTACTGCTTAACCTACTTAAACCGTCTAAATTCTGGGACTTAAAGAATTTAAGTTGATCATAAGTTCCCAAGTTTCGTTGGTACGAACGACACCTTAATAATCTCACTCGAGTTAACTCGAGCACGGTCAAATGTAATATCATCGGGACGTTTGCTCAATTGCAAGTTATGAATATTTTAACTAATAATAATAATATGGGGTGGTACTTTCTCGCTCCCTTGTCACCGCGACCTTAAGATCTATTGTGACTTCCCCATTTTTACGTTAGCCACCCCCCTTCTAGATCCTTAATGAATCTTAGAATGGTTTTGACTGGAGTCCTCTTTATGTCTTCTGGTTGTAATTGTGCCTTTCCCATTAAGGACATATATTTTAACTAATTCGCCACCACTAAAAAAAAACTTTTCATTCGGGGATTTAATATTCTGTTGAGACATTTTTACGAAGGGAAAGGGAGGCCGACAGTTATCGAAAATTCGCTTAATGTATTTTATGGGGTGCAATAAAGGAAAAAAGACATCAAACATTTTTTTTTTTTTGATAATTCTCCTTCCTTACCACCAGGGATCAAACTCCACGCTTTTATGTCTATCGACCTACATCCCCTAGCTAAAACCAAGCCAAAATGCCTTAAAACGGTTAGCAAATAAAAGGGAAGGGGGAAATAATTGCTAGTAAGAGAGGAAAGGGTATAGATTTGAGTTAGCAAGAGATGTTCTTAACGGACGGCATATGGAATGGTGATTTTTCAATCTTATTAGAATCTATTGTGGTTTTTAATATTCAACTAAATAATAATAATTTATTAGTTTCCCTAAGAAATCTGCTCTAATTTCAAACGAGTTAAGTTTCAATTTCATTCACTTTAGTTCTAAAATAAATTATGCTTGAAACCCAATTTAGGGTAAACAATTTTCAATTTTCTTCACCTTTGTCTCGTATTTTTCGCATTTAAGGTAATAAAATTGTACGTCAGTCGTTGTAACGTTAAGAAACTAGGGTAATGTTACCATTTAAGGCAAGATGTTGATAGCAGTCGCTAACTTCCTAATTAAAAAGTGAAAAATCCAAAAATCTTCAATACAGAAAAGTCGAGAAATAAGAGATTTGAATCCCCAGTCGCATTTAATTTTCTAAATAATAAAGTATCTCTCATGAAAATGAAGAAAACTGAAGGACTGAGGGGGATGGCTACCACCATTATGACTATAATGAATATAATGATGACAAAATGAAAAATGAATTTTGGTAATTTAACAAACGACTAGGCATTAGGGCGAATTCGTTATTGTCTCAGTTTCAGTAGCAAAAATCACGAAGACTTTTACTTCAACATCTACTACTATTCTGGTCTATCTAAGATTCTATGACAATTTAACTGATGAACATCGTAATTTAATATTGATGACACGGATTAGGTACAACATAATTAGGCCAAATTCATTTTTTTTTTCACTTTCGGCACGTTACTGAAATCATCACATTAGATTCAAATTTATAACGAAATTGAATTTGAAACCAGTGATGGAAAATGGGTTAGTCAGAATTGTTTAGTTTTGATTTGGAGCAAAAAATTAAGCAAAGCTTACAGCTGATTTTTAAAAGTATGCTGAAATTGAAAGAGCTTGTAAATTGCCATATTTATTATGGATCAATACTTTTGAAAAAAAACGTGATGTCTTTAGGACTTCTATTTTGAATATTTAAATTTCAACATCAGATTCGTAATCAGCGACCCGGAAAAACTCCGACTGAGATTTCTCAGCATCCTTCATGACAAAAATCAATGTTTTAAAACACCAACCTCTTATCTATAGACTATATAGATTTATCAAGGGGTAAGAGCCAAATCTGCTAAGTGTAGGGCTGTCAAACTCAATTACCACCAAGGGCCACACTGAGTTTTCTACATCAAACCTCGGGTTGGATCACAAAAAAAACGGTAAGAATTATTCAATATTAGCACTGAAATTTCACTTAAAAATTTATATATCATTAAAAAATAAAAAACAGATGCGCCGCAGGCGAAATTTGTTGGAAAATCTACTCTGAACACGAAAATTTGATAAAATTAGCTACTGGCGAAATTCTTCACATATCGAGTCTAAATATATACCATTTATTTATATATTTAGACCCGATACGTGAAGAATTTCACCAGTAGCTCATTTTATCAAATCGCAGTTCTTTTCCGTTCAGACTACTCTGAACTGCAAGGCTGCCAAACTCAAGGGTTAACACGGCTTATTATCGGTGGTAGGTAAATGTTGTGGTTCGTCGCTAATTTAACTCGCGGCTGGCAGCGGAAGGCCAAGAGGCGGCTAAGCCAAAACCTGTCGCCCCCACTTCACCCCATTTCTAAAAAAAATGATAAATCGCATTTTTTTGTATGCTTGGAAATCTTGAAAGATCAATTATACAGAAAAGTGTTGTCTGAATTTTTATTTGTGATTATCTAGTTAAAAAAGGTTTCTTCACTCTTCGGTATGCAACAAAAATTGCAGCGCAGGCAAAACTTTTATTTAAACAAATACATATATAGGCAGAAATAATATTAAACATAACAAAAGCTATAATTGCCAATCTGGCAATTATTGAAAACCCGTATGGTGATCTTCGTATCAAAATTCGAACAGTTGTTCCAAAATTCCACTTTGAAGTCAAACTTTCCAAAAAGATTTTTTTAAATTTATTCCAATCGGATTTTGATGTATGGGAGTTTTATGTAGAATCATATCCTAAATAACTTTTGTTCTTGCACTTGATAAGATGCACCGTTTTTGAGATATTCACAAAAAACGATTTCGTTCGTATGGGGGGTACCCCCCCTGATGGTCCGTTTTTTCCCATTAACGAACTTAGCCTCGCATTTTACGAAAAACGGATCTGCGCAAAATTTCAAGTCTCTAGCTCAATCCGTGCGCCCGCAATCCGCGCCACAGACGGACAGACAGACGGACAGACAGACATGCAAAATTCAACTTTTTTTATCATTCTAAACACACTGGTGTAATTCATTTTTATGTGTGATGACGGGATCTTGGCGTTACAAACGGTAAGGCAAAGTTAATATACCCTTTGGTTTCACCATACGGGTATAAAAAATCCGCCACAAGCAAAACTTTTATTAAAATAATACATACAGGTACAAATCATTGCGGGCCAAAAATTCTAACTCGCAAGGTCAAATACGCCTTTAAATTAGCATTTAACACGTTCGTGACATCGTGTACCACATGTGGTACATGTACAGTTTTTTAAAACCGCGCGAGTAAATAGCGCGGTAGTTTTTTTGTGGAAGTAATATAAAAACACGCACCGTGTACCTCCGATGGCGCACAACCACCAGAAAACAAATCGCTAGTGTACCACCCGTACACGATGTCCAAATGTAAAAAAAGTTGAAAAAGCAAATGTCACGAACTTAAAAAAGGATTTTTTTTGGTTTTTCAGAAAACGTATTTTTTTCAAAATTATGTAAAAAAATCCGTGTAAATGGAGGGAGCACTGTATAATATATTATTTCTATATCAAAGGTACTGTTGCAAAAAATTTGCCTTAAATTGATCTACTGCAATTTTTCTTTTGATCTATTATTCATACTTTTTCGATATAATTCCAATAATTTAAATTTTTCACAGTAACATCATAAGAATATTAAATTAATTGGCCTCTTACAATTTCCTTCCATCATCAAATTATTTCAAAATGAAAAATCATGTTTTCATTAAAATTACAAAGCAAGATCCGCAATAAAGCTTACTCGAATTGTTACCTTTTATTGGCCATAATTGGGAAAATTACTTGCATTTCATATCTCACCGCCATAATTCTGCCAACTTAACAGTCATGGGTGGTCAAATAAAAATCAACCACCGAGAAAAAAAAATTCTCCAGAAATTGATTTCAAAGAAAAATCCCTAATTGATCTTCTAGAATTTTACTTTTTTAACAAAATTGATTGCAAGTTTGAAAAAGTTGAAAACATAACACAGTGACGCTCAACGTTATGTTAAAATATTTTTTTTTCGCTTTCCTAATTAATTAAAGCAAATCGTTAAGGTTCGATCAACACCAGTTGCAAGAATTTATTCTCTGCTTTTATTCTGCATTCTGGTCTCGTGTGTGCAATCATAAGTCAAAGATTTTAAGATATCGCCAGTAAAATTATGATTTTACATAATCATAATATCATGGAAAACAGTTAATCGAAAAGCAGTATATTTTTTCGTTGAATATATCTGCGGATTTATTTACATATCATTCTTTCATTCGGGGCGTTCGTTCTTCATTAAAAGCACACTGCATTTAGCCCGGCGATTTTTTATATTATAGATAGATATTTCGATAAATAGTGCTTTCAAGCTATTAACTTACCTTGGAATTTAAGCTGTTATCTTATATGCTACTCACATACTTATTTCAAGAACTGTACTAAACAATTCACGTTATTATAACGTAGTGGCCAGTATTTTTAGGTAATCTCCCAACAAATCAATTAATTCAGCTACTTCACGATCAATCGAGTAGAAATCGTTTTTACAGAACTTTTCAAAAAAAAAATTGATTAACAAAATTATTAATAATTCGAAAGAGTTGAAGAAATGCTCGTGTATGAATCGAAATCATAATTTTCCCTCAGTAGTCGTTTTTTTTTTTTTAAATTTTGCCCATAAAAGATCAAATCGGAACGAAGAATTGCTGGCACCTGTGCTCCTATCTGTTAGATTTAGATTAGGTTAAGACTAAGTTCAGATTTTGATACCAAGAGGTTACCAGTTTTGTAATCTAATGCGATATTTCCTCGTTCTCATCGAAATGCTATTCGAATTCTACACGATGTGATGGGATACCTTTTACCTTGCTCACTTCCCCATTTACCTGTAATGTTCCTCTACCAATGATTCGTGATTACCACCATATCAAACAGCAAAACTGATCTTATATTCTATGACGATCACTACTTATTTGCCGGCAGTTATTTTCAACTTTATATTTTTTCCCATTTTCCATCATTTTTTTCTTTCGAGATTTTTTCCAGATTTTTTCACTTGTTTACCGGAGTTACAGCTTGCTTACCTGTCTGTTGTACTTCTTGTACTCTAGGTATAAAGAAAATGGAAAAATTGTAAAAAGTCATTGTACAAGACAGACAGTTAATGCTTCAATTCTGCTCGTTGATTTTGCTTTTTCGATTCTTGTGCCTCTTGAATTAATTTCAAAATACTGCGATTACATTCAGTTCCGAGTTGTCGCGAAGATCAGTTGCGTTATTTATGGTGTTCGTTGTAAAAAAAAAACCTACAACCGCGAATAAACTTGAAACCCTTAAATGGTGATAAATTGTTTATTATAAAACCGGTACCACTTATTTAGTTCGGTATTATAAGGATCTTCAGTTTATTGTGATCATAAGTTAAAAACAATCGCGAAAGTGATATAATTTCAAACGTGATCTTGGCAGTGATCGTGGTATAAAAAACGACTTTTAACAAAAATATTTTTTTTTTAAATTCTTATTATTTTAAACTAACTTGAAATTTTGAAGTGATCTTACAAATGCCTACAAAGGAAACAAATGCCTACAAAGGGGGATAAAATAAGTGAATGATCTTGTCGAAAAAAATCCAACTAGTCTTAAATTGTGGCCTCAAAGATTTAAGACCCTTAATTTTACCAAGATTTTAAAATAAATATTTTGCTATGCGTGAAGTCATAAAAAGTAGTAATAATATTTAAGACTTTCAAAAATTAAAAAAAAAAAAAAAAAAAAAAAAAAATAGAGCCAAAGTTTTGAAAAAACTTAAAGCCAAAAAAATCAAATAATAAGGGCCTGTGAATTAATATCAAGTTGTATTGGAAATAAAACATAAGTTTAAAAATATTTATAGTGCTGTGGCATTTAAAATTTGAGATTTTTAACAAAATTTTTGAAAATTTAAAAAAAAATACACAAGTTAAAAAATATTTAAAAACCTCTAAGTTCGTATTTTCAATTAATTAAAAAATCTCAAAGTTCGTATATTAATGAATTAATAAACAAAATTAGCCAGCATTTTCGTACCGATCTTCTAAAAGGCGAAACAATCTCAACAGACATAATTTAGTTCTTGTTATTAATTAAATCCTAGCTAAACGTCTTTCTGATTTTGTTCAAAAAATTGGATATGGATTGGAAATTTGAAGGCCGTCGATAGAATTTAAAAAAAGAAGAAATTTAATAGAAAAAAGGAGCTTTTTCAAAAATTAGATTATAACAAAGTCATATTTATATTCAAAACTTAATATTTCGATTTTTTTTTTAAAAACAATTAAAACGAGTCTTTAATTAAACAAGTTTTTTGAAAAACAATTTAAACAAGTCGTTAAAATTACAATAAAAAAATTAAACTGTAATTTACAGAACCAGGAAATTCATATAAAAAAAATCTTTTAAAATTTATAATTCTTTAAAGAATTTGCACCCCCATTTTTTTTTTTTTTTTTTTTTTTGAAAAAATTTTCCTGTTTCAAGAAAACGATTGACAAGTCACGTTTGTCCATAAACCAATGTGTATTTCTGTGAAAAACCCATACATATTTTTAATTTATTACTGACAATTCGAAAATTTCGCGGACACATCGAAGCTTTAAGGAAGTTCATTCTAAAGGACGATTAATCTATTCAAACAACACCTATTGCAGAGATTTGTATATTTTCACCGCAATAACTATTTCACACTCCCTGCCTTAAGTCGTTCACACGTTTCGAATAAGCGTTTAAAAATATTGACTTTCCAAAGTGCTAGTGAAATTTCTGTAGATTTGACAACGAAAATGACACCAATGAGAATAAACCACATAAATTATAAGAAAAGCACCTTGGTAACTTTTTTCTGGATTCTGGCAACGGTAAGTTCTCATTTTTTTGTAGTACTTCTGATCGAAATAAAACTGGAAAATTCAGTGAAAAAAAAAACATAACGAAGAAGAAAAATAGAAATGTATTTTTTTTTAAGTAACGAATTTGTTTCGGATTTGCAAGAAGCTTTTTACGGTTGGTTGCAATCCCCCCAACCGAAATGGGTCATGATCACAATTTACTACACGTTGACGTTGCGGTTAATGCCTTAACAGAACATTTATGTTATCACTGCCATTGAATGCGTAGATTCTAGAATCACCAAACATATTGTCATACTAGTTATGCTCGTAATATGCTGTATTTCAGGTTACTATTCAGAATTCCCATTCATTATGTAATTTCGTGTTTTCCGCATGTCGAGTTGTTTGGTTTATGCTAATTCGATGTCTTTTTAATGTAATTCAAAAAAGTTTTGTGCAATTACCATAACATAACTAAATCGCACAGGACAAATATAGATAAAACACAGAAAAGACAAGAAAAATCAACAGACAACATATCAACTAAAATTAGGTTACTTTCTGGTTGTTCTATGCACATAAACCAAAGTTATCCCAACATAGGTCAATATGCCAATAGTGTCGATGCAAAAATACGAATTCACGCAATGATATTCAAATTTTTCATGGCCATCGAAGCAAAGACTTCAATCGAAAACTTCAAATACATCCTACGTGGTAAATATTGAGAAAATATTGGATCAAAAAATTTGGGTTAATCTGCATCGGATTGGTTATGCTCAGATGATATTTGATTATCCAGGTTTCTGTAACTTTTTTAACAAATTGAAATTGGGACAGAGTTTGATCTTCAATTTCAATTTTACCACATTTTCGTTTCGTCGATAATGAAATTGATTTTTTTGTTTTTTGCTATCCGAAAGGCTGAATTTGTTTTAAGAGACTCGACATTTCCATACAGTTTGACCTAGAATTTAAGGAAAATCAATAATTGAGTCCCAATCTCATGCACCAACTACTTATAAGTACTCGCAAGTAGTTCAAAGTAAATCTTTCGTTAGTTAGGAGTACTTGAGCGTAGTTATAAGTACAGACAGCTGTCAGCGTCGGTTTACGATTGTATTAAGCTTGTCCCACAATTGGCGCGGTGCGGCAGCGGCGCGGCGCGGTTAGCTCAGAGCGGCAGGGCGACAGCCGCAGTCATTTTTAAACCGAAATTACGGGGCGCGGTTGCAGCTCTATTTGTGTTCTCATAACCTAAAAATCGCAGAAAATTTCGAAGATTATTAATTTTTCCGTTTCATTTTCCGTTTCGAATGCGTTTTCAAAGTTCTTTTCCATCTTTTTACTTGATAAAAATATTTGCAACAACACTCAGAAAACATAAACAACTGTCACCGCTTCCAACCGCGTCTGAAAGTAGAAACTAGACCTACTCTTTGCGGCGCCGGCTGCCGCGTTTGGTCACCGCGCAATTATAAACCAACTCATATAAACCTATAGTTTCTACTACCATCTGTCACCGCACCGCGCCGCGCCACGCCGCTTTGCGCGTAATTGTGGGACAAGCTTTAAGATGAATTTGTAACTGGGTGCAAAGTTTTCAATACCCAACGTTAAAAACTAGTCACAAAGCAACGGTTTCAAACCGATTATTTTCTAACAAAGATCGGAATTTTGATTTTAAAACATAAAAAAAGCTATAATTGCAATTATCGAAAACCCGTATGGTGATATTCGTATCAAAATTCGAACAGTTGTACCAAAATTCCACTTTGAAGTCAAACTTTCCAATAAGATTTTTTTTAATTTATTCCAATCGGATTTTGATGTATGGGAGTTTTATGTAGAATCATATGCTAAATAACTTTTGTTCTTGAACTTTTTTGATAAGATGCACCGTTTTCGAGATATTCACAAAAAACTTTTTCGTTTCGTTCTAATGGTCCATTTTTGCCCATTAACGTACTTAGCCTTGCATTTTACGAAAAACTGATCTGCGTCAAATTTTAAGTCTTTAGCTCAATCCGTGCGCCCGCAATCCGCGCCACAGACAGACGGTCAGACAGACGGACAGACAGACGGACAGACATATGGACAAACAGATGGACAGACAGACGGACAGACAGACGGACAGACAGACGGACAGACAGACGGACAGACAGACGGACAGACAGACGGACAGACGGAGAGACGGACAGACGGAGAGACGGACAGACGGAGAGACGGACAGACAGACGGACAGACAGACGGACAGACGGACGGACATGCAGAAATCAATTATTTTTATCATTCTAAACACACTGGTGTAATTCATTTTTATGTGTGATGGCGGGATCTTGGCGTTACAAAGGGTAAGGCAAATTTAATATACCCTTTGGTTTCACCATACGGGTATAAAAATCTATTTGTATAGGGAAGGACGAAATAGTTAGCTGATGGGATTTTGGTTCGCACAAGAGTTATGTAGAATCAAATTCTTAATACATTTTGTCTTTATAATTTTTTCGATACGACTCACCGTTTTCGAGAAAATTAGAAAAAACAGTGTTTTTTGTATGGTAGAGAGGGGAACAAGTTGGTTACTTTATTATCTTGGTTGGAGAATATTACATGACATGTGATATAAACAGAACATAAGTTATATTCTATTAAAAGTTTTACAGTGTAGCATCTTGCACCCCAATCCCATAATATCGCAAAAACAATATTTAATTTCCCCAAGAATTCACCAAAAAAATTATAAGAAAGAAAATTACATATCTTTATGTGAAATAACAATTGATTTTAATTATTGCTTAAATGTGGTTCAATTTCTTTAATTTCTCTCGCATTTTTTATTTTTGATAATTCATATCAAACAATCTTTCCAAAAAATTACCCATATTTCGTGCACAAAACTCGCGATCATGACGAGAGAGCAATTATACAATTCTACTGTTTATCATTTGATACCGCTATTATCACATATGTTTACACCTAACTTGTTCTAAATTACTATTACTGTTATTAAAGAACTAAATGATTGAATTATTCTGATTCTTCTCAGATATTATTCGATACAAGTGCAATCAAGGAAAAAAAATCAAATAAAAAAATCAAGCTTCGAATACCTGGTGGCCATTGTGCCGATATACGGCTATCATTATAAAGTATAACATTATAGGCAGTAGTACTTTGTCTTTCTTCTTAAGATATGTAATCATCACAGAAGAACTTAATCAACCGTTAATTTGATTTTCTTCGCTCTGCGATTACTCATATGAAAACATAAAATTCAATGCTACGCAAGCATGTTAGTATAAACTCTTTAAGGTGATCACAATTTTATCAATGATTTTTTTTCTTAGCATAAGTTAATATCGTTCTGTTCTTTGCTTGTTTTTCTTTTCGCATTCGTATTTCCATGGAATGTCGAATTCAACAAGTGGAACTGTGACGTGATGTGATTTGAAGTGGGGCCATCAGCAATTTATTAATTAAGTGTTTCAAATCGAATCGGCATTTAGTCTTAATTGCTTCCCTCGATTGTAGAGCAAGTCACATTCGCCAATGTATTGAACAACAATAAATGTTATTATAGATTTGATTAGTATCGTTATCTACGGCAAAAGTTCTGCCTCAGGTGGAAAAAAACATTCGTTTTGGATGAAATACACCCGCTATACATATTAATAAACAACATAAGAAAGGCCAATCGTCAAATACTCTATATGAGGTCATAATTTTTATTTAAAAAAAATATTTGTTTGAGAGAGGGAAGAAGGAGTGGTACGATTGGATTTTGATGTATAAAACGGTTATGTAAAATCACATTGTAAATACATTTTGTCTTTAAATTTTTTTCGATATAATGCACCGTTTTCGAGAAAATTATTCCACTTTTATGTAGAAGACGGGAATGAGTGGTCCAACTGGATTTTGATGTATGAAACGGTTACCTAAAATTATATTCTAAACACATTTTTTCTACGTCAATATTTTATGCTGCGATGCACCGTTTTCGAGAATATGGCAAAAGCCTGTTTCGTTTTTATGGGGAAGGGAAGAAGAACTGGTCTGATTTTTTCCGTTCAAGAAGTCGTCCTTACTATTTATGAGAAACGCAACTGTAAACAATTTCAAGTCTCTAGCTCAGTCCCTTCGATAGTTATGGTGTTCACAAACAGACAGATAGACAGACAGACGGACGGACGGACAAGCGGAAATCAAAATCTTCTGTAATCCCAAACAAAATATCGATATTCGGTGTGGTTCATTTTTGCAAAAGGTATACTAAATCTAATATACTTCTATTTAATTCTCATATAGAGTATAAACAGCCAGAAATACATTTATTTGTAATTTTTTCCCCTCAAGAATTGTGGCCCAGATTAAGATGGATTTTTTTGCACATCTAATTGGAGATCTAATTTAAGACAAACGCCTGACCAGAAATGATTTAGAAGAAAATTGAGCAAAAGACATTGTTTTTTTTCACTTTTAAATTACACAAGAAATATAAGTAATTGATGTCATTGTAGCATAGGTGCCTTCGGTGTTTTCTTTATATTTGAAATCTAAGACCCCATTTTCATATCGTACCAAAAAAATTCCATGAAGGCAGCATTTTTCAGAACAACTCTGATGTCTTGGGCAAAAATTTTCCAAAAAAATCCACCCAAAAGTGACAAAAAGGAACGAAGGGGTGCGGGAGGGGGGCCGTTTGTTTGCAAGAAAATTTAGCGAAATCTATATTTTCATATAACAATGAGAACATTACAAGAAAAAATATAGTGGCGTTTTCATACTTGTTTTTAAATGCAGTCTTTGTTTAAAACGGGTTTAAACTGACAGAAAATGCCTTAGCTTAAGTACTTTTTGAGAAATATTCTACCCAGACGGACAGATAGAAGAATATAACTGTACTTTCACCCCAATCGACCCAACAGTGCTCGCGAAATGATGAAATTTAATGTGCTGGCAATTTAGACCTCTGTGACCACTCTATCGAAACATTCAGATTCAGATTCCTAGGATATTTACTATAGGTTTTGAGACATTAAAAACCGAATCTTCCGAGGCATTATTTGACTTCTAAGCAATCTTTTAAGTTTAGCGTAAAAGTCCTTTTCTGGGGAGGGAAATCTTAAAGTTGTTGCGTATTTCTAGAGGAAATACGCGTAGGGTAAGTCACGGATAGATGCCCCACTGGGATAGATGCCTCACTGTTAAAAACTGGTACTTAAGGAAACAAAACGTAACATGTCACATTCTACATATGAAGTGTTTGCTCAATGAAACTTCAGTGCGTTGTTAAAATTCGCGAGAGTCGGGCGTGTTGCGGGATAATTGGCCATTTTTGTTTTCGAACAAGGGAAAACTCCAAAAACTTATTTTGAGCTGCACAAAAACTCTTGGAACTTTTGCTTAAAGAAGTATGTATATATTTTTTTATTTTTTATGTGTCAAATGGAGTGTTTAGTGTTTGTGAAAAAAAATTTTTTTTTTCTTTTTATCCACATTTAATTTATTAAATAATTGGGGCATCTATCCGGTATGAAAAGGATAGACGCCTTCTTTTTTAAAGGGATAGTTGACCTTAGGGCCAAATTAACTCTAGGTAATAATATATACCTATTTGCTTTCCCACATTCATTGAAAATACTTATTTATTATAGGTAAACATCCTATCCTTGGATTCGAAAATGAAAAACGGCTCGTGCGTCATATTCAGAAATTAGAGGCCGTTCGATTTCCTCCCGAAAGACACTGAATTTTGTTATTTTTTTCTTTATTATTTAATTAATTTTTTTTATATTGCAGTATGTGTATATTGGATAGACATATATGTATGTAAATGAATTAAAATGCATAATAAAATTTTGTTATAACTTAATAAAATGTTTTTTTTTTCCTCAAAGGCATCTATCCCACATGCACATTTGTCATGTTGGGCGTCTATCCCATAGGTTGGGTATCTATCCCAAAAAGTAGGGACTAACAAAAACAGTTTTATCACAGTAAAAATAAAACATAATGTAAGTTTTTTTCGGCTGAAATTGTAGATAAATGTTAAGACTAATATTTAAAAAAAAAATAAAAATCGAAAATGCCTTTCTTCATTGTGAAATATGGCAAAGTCAAAATGTGGGGCATCTATCCGTGAGTTACCCTATTCTTTGCGTATTTCTAGTTCTGACATAGACTGAAAAAAGGATGGGTAGCGTCGAAAAGGCCCAAAAGCGCGACGTATTTTATAACAACCCCTAAAGCTATATTTCAAATTTTCAAAATATTAATAATATATCTTAATTTTTTTTAAGAAATTGCGATTTTCAGTAATCATTTTTTTTTTAATTTCAGATCTGTGTTATCAAAGCTCAAGATTACGATGGTAAGTCGGTAATTTTATTTAAGTTCATTGTAGAAAAAAAAAATTGTTTACAAAATTTTAATTGAACAAAATTCAAGAAACTCCGCTTTTATTCCCCCTTCAGTTGGCGACATTCAATGCTCGTTTGCAAATCAAGGAGCAGGCGTGGGTGACATGATAACAGCCAGACTCAAAAAACCAGTCGGATTTAAGGGATCACCTCTCTTCGCCGATGATCGATCAGTGAATCCGGAAAAGGATCGATACTGTATGATAAAACCAGATCACAATGATCCAACGGAACTCAGTTACGACCTCAAAATTATCGATTTCTCGAGATGTGGAATTCTTAAGCGAAATGTTTGTATGCCACATTAATCGATCAAGCAGAGAAAATGACCATTGAAACTATTTCAGGGATTCGTGCACGTCCGAATATGGTTCCCACAATTTCCAGGTGTAGTCATGCAATCGGACCAAGAATTGATAATTATGTGCAAACCTCCAGAGCCGACGGTTATTGAAAATAAAGCGGCTGGATTTGCTGGAAGTTTGTAAGTATCGATTTGAACGACGTTATCGCTGTGAAAAACTATTAGTTAAACTTTTTGCTCGTGCTTATTTTCCAACTAAAATAACCTAATTTGAAAATCATTTGAAAAACAATTACTTTCATACGTTTCAGTCCACATGGTGCTCGAGTCTCGGGTGTAGTAGAAGAGACTCCAGGCAGACTTGAATACGAAGTCGCTCTCTACAAGGAAGCACCACCAGTTGCAAGGATCAGTGCTGCCAATGGACCACTAAATTCGAAGGATTCTAATAGCATATCTCCGATTACGGAGAACAGTGAACTCCCAGTCGATCAGGCGGTGCCCATTGGAACCAAACTACAACTGCGAGCACGGATCAGTTTACAGAGTGTTTGGAAATACGTTAAACTAATGGAAGTGACTGTCTCTCCTGATCCAGACAACCCGCACGCATCAGGATCGGTTGCTTTAGTGCAGGAAGGCTGCCGAAATCGAGATTTCGCTTCAATTATACCCCATCAGCCCGCCCGATATCGAGATCGGCCAAACGAAGTATTCCTTGACTTTGAAGCGTTCCTGCTGAGTTCAATGAAAGAGAGAGCCACTCTCTGGATTCATTCACAGATAAAAGCTTGCATGGATGCCACTGATTGCCAACCGGACTTCTGTTTAGATGTTTTCGATCCTTCGGGACATGGAAGACGTCGAAGATCCTTGACAGCAAACAGCAATTCAACGGATTATAAGAAGTTCAAAGAAAATATTGAGTATACAGTTACCATACCTGGGGAATTAACCAGCCTCGCGCAAAATCTCGAAAGTTGTAAAAACTATTTAGTGATTTGCGGTTTGATGAGCCTACTACTCGCACTCTCCATAAGTTTTGTAAGAAAATTTTAAGATTCTTTAATTTTAACAATTTTTGTAAATTATCTTTCCCACAGGTATGCTATTTATCGTTTAAACTTCAAACAGCCCAGAACCGATCGAAACTAGATAAATTTGTGGGTGGCTGTTCCGGTTACACTGGGCGAGCTGTAATGCAATAGACTGATTTTTATTTGCCTTCTCTCAGGGGCTACATAAAATATTGAAAAAAAACTTTAACAAAAAAAAATCGTACAATGGAACTGAAAGAGATAACTGAATGGATTTAATTTTAATTCGATTTTAAGTTTAAATGATTTTAAATTATTGCATTTTTGAGATATTTATTTTTATATTTTTTTTATGTTCTGTTTTAAATATTAGTTAGTTTAGAGCTAAAGACCTGAGGAATATGGTGTTTAAAAAAAATATACAAAAATTCATTGAACTTTAGCTTGTTGCAGTATTTAAGAGTATATATATATGAAAGTACACAACATGCAATCAAAAGATAATAAAACTACAATTGCCAAGTGGCAGTCGTCAAGTACTCTAGATGAGGAAAGGCGGAATTTTGGTTTTAAAAAATCCATTTGTATAGGGAAGGACAAAATAGTTAGCTGATGGGATTTTGGTTCGCACAAGAGTTATGTAGATTCATATTCTAAATACATTTTATCTTTATAATTTTTTCGATACGACTCACCGTTTTCGAGAAAATTAGAAACAAAACTGTGTTTTTCGTATGGCAGAGAGGGGAAGAAAAGCTTCAATTGGTTTTGGATATTGGGAAGCGTTATGTAGAATCAAATTCTTTATACATTTTGTCTTTATAATTTTTTCGATACGACCCACCGGTTTTGCGAAAACGGTCTGGTTATAAATGTACTGAACTTCAATGAATTCTTGCTCTTCGTTTTTTTGTACCCCATTCCGTAAGGTTTTTGCTAATAATATTTTTAAATTAGAATAATTTTTAAGACTGTAAATCTTCAATTTATTTAAGCAACTTCCAGAAAATAGTTTACTTTTTGAATAAAACAATCATCAGAAATCTGAAACAAAATATTAGGATTAACCCTTAGGGGATGTCCATAAAATACGTCTAAATTTTGGGGGGGGGGATCTAAAGTATGCGGTAGTGTGACAGTGGTACTAAAGTCCATACAAAAAGTCATGAAAAAGCGGGACGCAGGAGGCGGGCGGGTCAAAATGGCAAGAATTTACGTAATGTATTTTATGGACATTTTACCACTATCATGTCTTAAATAACTAGAACGTTTTTGTCCATTTTTTGTGTTGTCAACGCCTATTATCTAATAAAATACCTAAATTATATTTCAAAAGCAAAAATATGTGCCGCAGGCGAAATTTTTATGACCAATAACATTTTGAATATGGGAATAAGAAATTGGCAAGCTGAAGCCGAGGAACGAATGACGTGGAGAAGAGTTGTTGACGAGGCTAAATCCAACTAAAACTTGGTTGTAGAAGAAAAAAAACCTTCAAAACCGAACAGAAAAGTTTCTTTATCAATATCAACAGTATTGTAGTTTAGCTTAAGTGTGCAATAGCTCCAATGCTCGTAGCTTAAAAGAAAAGCTTCCTCTACTAGCATTTTTCGTGTTTGACACGTATCTGCCACTATATAACACACACTTCTAGTGGCTTGTACGTGCAATACATTAAATATGCTAGCAGCATTTGCTTGGCACTAAAGTTTGGTGTTTTTTTTTCAAATTCATGAAATTAGAAAAAATAGTAATGTGTTGTAAAATTAAATCGTTTTCTTCAAATATTTTGTAATCATATTTTTAGAATATAAAAAAAACAAATTTTTTAAATAGTAGAAATTCTATATTTAAGACACTTATACCTAAATTTACAACAGCTTTTTGTGTAATATTTTAAAATCTATAAAACCTAATGGCGAATCGATAAAAAACATATCACAAAACTCGTATCTATAATTCATATATACTGTAATAAATGAGAAAGATTGAAAATCAACAAATTTTCCTTTATTTTCCCCTTTAATTTTCAAAATTGATTTTCTTTATCGTTCAGCGTTGTAATTATCGCAAACGGAAAATCCGTTTTCATCCGTTAAACAGGATGTACACATGGAAACCGTCTAATCAACACCTTTCGATGGATGATGAACACTGATGACCACTTGTTGCCAAGTGCCACAACGAGGCAATCCCACTTCACAAGGATATCAAATACTCATTTCTACACATTCATCCAGGAAAATAATTCCACTGTGGGATGCTTGAATTCTGACCACAAGCCCTAGCCGCCCATCAGATTTATTCGTTGGTAGTCATGTAGATATTATTAACGTTACCATATCGTAACCATGAATACCGAATATTTTGAATTTTTGCTACAATAAAACATTGTAATTCCATGTAAGTCATACAAATATGTGGCATAGTATAGATTTTGTGGTCTATTCCCACATTGCGTCCTTTTCAGGACGATTTATTTATAGCAATGGAGAAATGAAGATTTCTTTTATGACAATGTCAATTCAAGTTAAGCGAAAATAGAATTAATTTACGTAAGTTGCATATAAAAGCATTAACGAGATGAACTTTCATTGATTCGATGGTAAGTACTTAAATAAAGTTAGCATCCGTAATGTCAATAAAATGTTTACCACACTATCCAATTACAACATCGCATGAAATATTAATCAAGAAAAAGAAGATTTTCTAAGTTTAACCAACATAAACTTTGATAAATACAATATCAGGAAGGTAAGTGTACGTAAATTACATTCAGTATATTATCCGGACGTCGTATGTTCAAATTTTCGTCTGTGACACGCGCTGTCATTTCAATGAAACAAGTTGAGTAAACTTGAAATGACAGCGTGTCGCAAACGAAATTTAAACCCACCCGTAATAGTTATTGCTTGGTGTTAACGACACCATCAGCCTAGACTGATACCACGACCTCTGCTATTGACGGGTTGCCTCGGAAAACCTTACAAATGTTGCAATATTTATCCATGGTTCGCAAGCCACATTGAACTCAAGGTACACAGCAGGGACTAAAAATTGCTGAAACCACTCACTTCCAATTTGCAATTTTGGTGACTTAAGCGCGAGTTTAGCCAAGTGGACAACAGAGATGTAAACCAAGTTTTTTGAGTGTGGTTCAATTTTGGTTCAAGAGTAAATTGGATTTCTGGTTTTTGGTTTTGATTCCTAAAATTTCAAAATCTGATTCTGGTTTCAGTTTTAGTTTCTGCAATTTCAAAAATGTGCTTCTGGTTTCTAAAATTTCACAAATTTGGTTCTGGTTTTGGTTCACCGCATTTTCAATGGTTGAGTGGTTTTGGTTCTTACACAAGACTGTTAGAGCAGAACACCTGTGGAACGTTTTTTTTTGCCCAGAGTAACACAAAAAAAAACATGAAGAAAACTGCTGCCGAAGCCCAACAAACACTTTCAGAAACTTATGGTGATGCTGCTCCGTCATATCCCAATTGTCGGTTTTGGTTTCGATTGTTGCAAAAAAGACCAGCAGTAGCGGATAACAGACGCAAAGTCATCCTCTTGTATAACAACGCTCGACCACACGTTGCAAGAGTTGTGAAGGATGCACTACTGCAGCTCGAATGCGAAGTTCTGCCGCACCCAGCGTACTCACCAGACATAGCGCCTTCTGATTACCACTTGTTCAGATCGATGCAGCATGGCTTTGCTCGAAATACTGAAGATGTGCGAAAATGGATCGATGATTGGATCGCTGCCAAACCAACGTCGTTCTTTCGACACGGTATCGCCATGTTGCCAGAAAGATGGGAAAAAGTTGTAGAAAATGATGGAAAATATTTTGATTAATATATATTGTACCAATTTTTCTCAATAAATGCCTTTTTAAAGTGAAAAAATGATCAGAATACATGCAAGCACCTAATATTATAATATTGTAACCCCCTTTTATGGTGTTAAATTGACATTTATACAGGTATCCCTCGAGTTACGCGGTTAATTGGTTCCGCGTAAGTAGAAACCGCGTAAGTGGAGACTCAGGGTTAGTCTATTATAGCTATTGCAAGGGTTGAATTTTCAAAATTCATATGGTATACATTTTTTATTCCAGTTCTGGGTTAAAAGGTTTTCTAATTATTTTTTTAGTAAAATATTTATGTATCGCACAAAAGGTCGTAAAATGAACGTTGCGACTTTGATTTCGCGATTTTATGATTTTACAGGACGACCTCTTTATGGCATGTTGTGCTACTTGGAAAATCGTCTATAATTTAATAAACCCAAGTTAAATAAAATTGGCGAATTAAATTACTAAGTAATTTCCTCTGTCACGTTCTATTAAAATTTCATGTGAAATGTTTCAAAATCTATGCAACAAATTCATGAACACCACAAAACCACAAATTAATCATACCAAGGAGATTAGAGCTTTTTACAAAGTCGATTTAAAAACAACTTTTTTTTAAGTACCACATGTGTCAAAAAAAAAGTTTCAATAAAATGTCTAATGACAAGCTTTAAAAACCGAGACTCTTCAGGGATATTTAGAAGCACAAGAGCTCTGCAAAATGGCCTCATTTCAATTATCCTCAAACGAAACAAAACTAAACGAAATCATTAAGCAGAATTGGGCTGGATTCAGATTTTTACTTGTTGTCCTTTTTCTGTTTATCTCAGCGAAAATATCCTTCATTCAGGAATTTCAGGATAATGTAAAGCTTGGTCTCGTTCTATGTATTTCTCATTAAACGTTTATTCTAAAAATGCATACGTGGCAATATAGAAAAGCCTTGTAAAATGTGTACGTTAAGAAGAAACATCCGGAAAATTCCAAACGGTATCATTAGGATGATAGAAGAAAGTGAAATGAAAATCGTTTATCATAAAAATGTTTTTAGGGTGATAGTCTGATTTTAGTGTATTTAACTATTACAACTAATGGGTTTAGAATAGTTAAAAGATACAATTATACAGTCATTACTGCTCTAGTTCATCATGCTTAAATTATATTATACTATGCATTAAAATTCAAGTGCAAGATTGTCCCTTTTGATTTTTCTTATAACATTTGGGCCTTAACTTTACAATGCGGATGAGACAAAATAATTCTCATGCGGCAATACTAAAATTGATTTAGAATTTTATTTCGAATTGCGATATTAATATTTAAATTTTTTCGATTTAGCATTCTAATCATCAATGACAAGTTGAATGTTCGAAGAAAATACAATAAATTAGGTGTTTTTGGTAAAAAATTAGAGAAATCATGTTTGTTATTAACTAAAAAGAAATATGTATTGCACTACGATAGCGTTAGACCGCACACATCTTTGATGACTCGCCAAAAATTGAGAGAGTTTGATTGGGAAGTTTTGAAGCATCCACCTTATAGTGTTGACCTTGCACCGTCGAACTACCATTTGTTTCGGTCTATGCAACAATTCCTTGGTGGTGCAAAGTTGGCTTCAAAAGGAAAATTACTGGCCTGGGAAAATTACTGGGTTTAGTTTTTTAACCAAAAACCGCGAAAGTTTTACAGCGTTGGAATAATGGTTCTACCAGAAAAATGGCAAAAGGTGGTCGTTTAATAAAAATAACTTTCAATATAAAAAAATTGTTTGCAGTTTTATTTAAAAAAGCCCCATACTTTTTCCCCAACCCAATACATGCAATATTTTAAACTTATGTCTAAGTTGACATCACTTATAACCGAAATTGCGTTGGTTAAACTTTTAATGTTTTCCTTTCCAGGCAACCAATCAAAATACTTTCCCTATTTCAATTTTGTTATGATATACTTTTTATTGAGTTGATATAATGGCGTCAACTTCTCAATTGCAAATAGCGAAAAGATCTTTCTAAAAGAGTACGAAAGAAAATGGTAAACATCTGGAATACGTGAGAAGACAAGCTGTAAACAAAAATATCCTTGAAGGGATACAATTGAATCCTTGCGTGAATGGAAACGTCCTTTTGCCCCCGGCATCAAGAAATCCCACTTGAAGTGAGCGGGCCTTAGGGTAGATTTTTATTTCAGTGCCTCTTATTGTGTTTGCCCTTCGGATATTGAAAAGAAATCGGAAATCGGGTATGAATTGCTCAACAACTTAAAATTGATATATCGATATAGAAAATATAAAGGAGAAATCGGTTGCATTGACACAATTTTTTTATATTGGCATACATTAAAAATCATGGAAAATTTGGTCCACAAATATGGACTAAATTTTCCATGATTTTTAATATCTTTTTAAGATTTCATTATAGATTGATATTAAATTTTATTAAGAAACGTGATGTAACCAACAACGAAATCTGTAAAAAAATTTACATCATTATAAACTTCAGTAATAAAACATTAATTTATGCAAATTTCAATAACACCATCTGTCGTTAATTGAAGATGGGAAAATTGCAAACGGGTTTAGATTTAACGATTCTGTACAGATTTTATTCCAGATAAAACTTAGAATTGTTTTTACGGTTTCGAACAGATTGATTTATGGGCGATAATTACAACCAAAAAGTGGGTGACAATTTTAGTGAATTTATAGACTATAAGTAGGGTAACCATACGTCCCGGAATGGCCATGACCGTGAAACCAATTTTTTGTCCCAGAATTATGCAATTTTGTGTTGTAATTTCTTAATCACTAAAAAAATTGACCTCGAAATCCAAAATATTTCGTCTGCGGCGCAATTTCCTCAATAATTACTGCCTCTGTCGCATTTTGCACAAAAAGATTGGCCTGCGGCGCATAATTTTCAATGATGGAATGTTTTTTTTCTAAAAGTTTTATCTGCGGCACCATTTTTGTTGTATTTTGAAAGCCAAAAAAAGCACAATAATTTTACAAACATAAATCGGAACAAACCCTCTGCCCCCTGATCGAGCTTTCAAAATTTTCACGATTAATTTCGAAACATTAAAAATTTCCTAACATTTGATCGAACACAAGTGAAATTTTCGAATTTTGCATCGTGCCTCAAGTGAAAATTTCAAATTTTGCAAAGCTTTAACCCTTTCATGGTCGACTTTTTGCTGCAGTTAGAAAAAAAGTTTTCTGATTGCAGCAAAAAGTCGGTCATGAAAGGGTTTAAGGTTTTTGTATCTGATCTCGCAATTGATCAAGAAAAAATTTGATTGCAAATCATTCTCAGTGTACAGCCTTTGATGGTGTTAGTTTCACAGAATCAAATGATGCTTTTTTTATTACATCTTAACACACTGACAATTTTACGACAAACATTGTAAATCGACAGACAATATGTGCATATTTTAAAATATTTTAAATAAACAATTTTATTATTCAAACGACGATCAGTCAAGTGTACACAAAATGTTGAAAATTCTTTTTACATTACACTATAATAACCCAAAACACGAAATGCGTCTAGAATATTGAGAGGATTTCGACTGTCTGCTGCACACGGAATTTAATTACCCTGTCGCGCGACCCATTCGAGCGTATAGCAAAGTATTTAGATCTACACAGTTAAAAATGATGCATCAATTCCCTCATACAATGTTGGATATTTTTACGAAGTTTTTTCTGTAACTTAACGCATGGTATGTAAACTGCATGTATTAAATGTGTAATCGCAAAAGGAATGTAAAAATTACAAATTATTTTCTGTGATTTTTTGTAATTACATAAATTTTTGTTGTTAAATTACAGAACTTGTGTATGAAATTCAATTCTTCGTTGTAATTTTACAACTCTGATAATACGAAAGTTGAAGGCAAGTTGAAGTAGTAGAACTTGAAAAAGCTGGATACGAATATAGAAATTTCTTTTTTTTCGTTGCTTTTCTTTATTTCCCTTTTAGGAAATAAAAAAGTACGGATTCAATCTGGTCAGTTTTCTTATTTGAAAAAAAAATTGATGAAATATTTTACATTTGTAATGTCCTAAAACTACTGACTAAGTGTGATTTTACAATACTGAGATGTAAATTGACATTAACTGAAATTGTGATTTTACAACACTTTTTTGCGATTTTATATAACAAATGTGTAATCTCGATTTACACTTCGAATTCTAATTTTACACTTGGCATGTAAATTTACATATACGTGATGTATTTTTACAGCATTCAAAGGTGGCATCATTTTTGCCAACATTGAATGTTGTAATTATTTTTAACTGTGTATAGTAAAATTACAAAATGAATTGTTGTTGCTACTAGCTCGAACTGAACCCGATCACCGTCAGCGTCAACGAGTTAGACATACCTATGGTAATTGCACGTAATTAATTGTCCGGTATTCCAGAGCTCAATAAAGATTGCCATAAAAAAATAAGCTTCAACCAATTACGAGTAAAGAGATGAGTTTGCCACCATCACCACTCATGTTATGCGCAACTAACTTAAACTTAACGATTTCTAATAAACATTTCAATAGAAATAATCCGATAGGTGTCAATTAAGAATCGACCGTAAAAGGTTTTCACTCTTATTCTCGACTCTCGACCATATAGAAAAACGTTCTCGAGAGGTGGTCAAAGTCATTTCGCTGAGTAATCCACACCCACACGTGAATTTCCACATGTGATTTTTTTTTACCTTGTAAATGCGAAGGTCTAGCTCAAGCCAGGCTCACGATTTATGACTTCGGCTTTTATGTTTGTAGACTTCACGGTTTGATAAGCAAACTCATTAGTAATGCATGCATTAGCTAATATTGTACTTCAATTTTCCTGTGGAATATTTAAGTTTTCCATTATTTAAATTCTTAATTCGAAAACACCACAAATATTCTTATTTTCAATTATTGTTAAAACTGCGTCAACGTAAATATTTTATTATGAAAATCCTATTTGATAATAAGCTCTTGTCATTCAATCTAATCGATTATGAAATAAGTTACATAATTGGGCTCAATATCAAATCATGTCACTTGAACAATTTCACGGAATTAAGGTGGATTTTTAGGTATCTACTTGATACTTACCTGCCAATTAAAAGGTGTGAAAATTCAAAGAAATTGAATGAGATTTATTTCAGCTTAAAATAAACTTTAGTCCATCGAAAAACAAGAAATCCAATGAAGCAAATTGATAAACAAACAAAAGGAAAAGTTTCGATCAAGCTAAATCCGCACTTAGTACAATTTTTATCGGTAGAATAATTTCTTAGAATAAATTTTGTTCGCAGTGAACAAAATGAAAATTTCAGATTCAGGAGGATTATTAATTTAAATATTGTTGTTATTGAAATTGTCGTACCTATTTAAAGATATTTTTCATATGAAGAAATAAAATTAGATGAAATATTTCATTTTAATTTGCGACGTTTTGAGGCTTCTAAAAAAGGTCTTGGAATTTTCGGTCTCCTAGAAAGGAGTGTTTCAATCAGAGATACGAACCGGTTTTTTAACAGAATCAAAAACACTTAAGCATTGAAGTTTAAAAAAATGGCAAAGCAGAACCGTTTCTAAGCCATTTTTAAAAAAAAAAGATGGCCGAACCGAAGCAATATCAAACCATTTTTGAAAAAATATGGCCGAACCGAACCAAAACTAATAGTGTCCGAAGTTTGTTTAGGTTTCGATTTCGGACAAGATAACATGAAGTTTTAAAATATTAAAACTGCCATTGACTTATTTTTCAAAATTTGGAGCCTTTTTCAAAAATAAGGGTGTTTTTTTAACGGTAATTTTTGTGGCATGCCGAAGAACTAATCACAAACAAAAATTGAGACAAATCTTCATCTCTTTTATCGGTATTTTAAAATTTCAAAGAAAAACACGTTTTTCTTATTTTTTTTTTAGAAAAGGAGGGGGTGCAAAATAAAGGACATAACAATTTTGTATTTTAATAAAAACGGACCCTAAAACTTTTTTTATAATCTGGGAATGCTAAGACGTCAGTCAAGGTTTACATTTTTATCATGGTGAAGTTCACGAACGAGCAACGTTTGAAAATTATTAAAACTTACTACCGAAATTCTGAGTCGGTGGTCACAATCGTGTAATCTCGAGAAATGGTCCGGTCGAATGGCCATCTCGCTCATGCGATTTAACGCCGTTGGATTTCTTTTTATGGGGTTATGTTAAGTCGTTGGTTTATGCCAACAAGCCAACAACGTTAGAGGAGCTCAGGAACAATATCGAACGCGAAATTGCCAACGTTCCGGCCGATATGTGTGGAAGAGCGGTGGAAAATTGGCTCCAAGGAATCAATCAGCAAACGTGCTCGCGGTGGCCATATGAACGACATCGAATTTCATACTTAAATGTAACATGTCCACTACACCTGGAATAAATTTCAGCCCGATATCTCAATTATTCTGTGTTTTATTTAAATACAAAATTGTTATGTCCTTGTTGAAAGACCCTTTACATGTCTTACTCCGAGGCACCGCTTTGCGTTCGCACGGCCCAACACAAATCCATTGGAATTTTTAAAAAAAACCAAAACAGGAACCAAATTTTTGATATTCACATTTTAGAAACCAAAAACCGAAAAACAATTATAACCTTTGAACAAAAACTGAACCACAAAGTCAAAAAACTTTTGGCCTCTACTTTCAATGGCCAGATAAAAAAAAATTGGTCTCGTTGCATTAAATTATAAATTCTAATTATTTTTCTACTTTATCTTTTAAATGACAATAACTTTGGTTACATACGTAATATTTTCATTATACTCTGTTTTTACTGTTGAACTTGATTGCCAAACTTTTTTCATTAAATGTTTCACCTCAACAAATAACAACACAAGAAATTTTCTTTACCCCTTAACTTTACCGATTATTCTTACGTCATTTCAAAGAATTTTTAAATTACTTCTGATTCTATTCAGCTACTTATAGATATAGATAGAATTGAATAAAATATAAATTTCCAATCAAATGTTCGCATCAAAGCTTTCTATCAAAGAATTTCCTCAATTTGTTTGTGTTTAGGGCATCCTGTTCGGTTGGGGTTGTCCCTGTATCCTGTGGGCCAAGCAAACTAAAATAGAAATCACCAAAGAAATCATTTGTCTGCCTTTTGTGGAAAATAATACAAAAATCCTGAAATTGTGGTATTATTTTTGTACACAATATAAAGGAAATGAGCGCATAGTTCGCAGAATGATAAAATTTTGGTGTTTTTAAAAATTTCCCAATAGCTGTCGGTCTTGTGACTATTTTTTTTAATACAGTATATACGAATTATCGGGGTACGAATTATCGGGATTCTACTGTAATTTCGAGCTATAGGCCAAATGAACGACCTAAATTTTTATTGCTTACATTGAATTTTTCAGTGAATTTACGAAGCAATTTTGCAAATTCTTTGGACGTTTCCAAGAACTTTTCTCCAAAACCTCGTTTCAACACTAATAAAGAATGATATTTGTCCCCAATGAACTCTACAAGTCGCATTTCATTTGTTCCACGTTACAAAGTCGCCATGGAATCCGTTTCCATACGCGGCGGCGTTGACTGCTCTCATCCTTCAATCGCTCACAAATTTGAAAAGTTACAGATTTGAAACATTCCATTCAATAAACTCAATTCATGAATGTTCCACGGACCCATTAAAAAACCAACCCGACCCCATTTTCCAACCCCAAAAATGATTTTCTGCGGAATTCGCATTGGGACGTTTGATTTAAAATTGAATTTCGTGTATATGTGCTACTAGCGTCGCCTAGAACACCCACCACCCCCCATTTCTATGATGAACCAATTCTAGATTCACACAATTCACACCCTATGGGGGTTGAAATCAAGAAGCATGTGACTTTTAGGGTGCTGCCAGCTCAGTCCATGGGGGCATCTATGAAGCCAGACAGCAACAGAACTGAGGGAGAAAAGCTCAACAGGTTGGCAGACTCAACAAGTGTTGCCTGCCTGCCACCCCAAAAGAGAGCATTTTGTCGTCACTTTGAATTTATGTAGAGACTCTTGAGAGTGAAAAATGTTTAAGTGGAAATTTTCTTGCGATTTTTCAAGGAAATTGAAACGCTATCATGAAATAATGAAAAACCTTTTAGTAAAACGTTAGCAACGATACGATCCTCCTCAAAGATTTTTCGTTATCTAAAGCTTTCTAGGATCTGTAGGTATAAGCAATAATAATAAACAAAAGTTAAAGTGTGAAAGGATTCACTCCATCGTGGATGAACTAAAGGGATTTACCTACAAAACTCAATTTTTCAAAACTTTTCTAGTTCACTTAAGCTGTCAGTGAAGATTTTCCAGATAGAAAGTAAAACTTTAAGGCGAATTTAATTTTTATACACCGAGTGAAAAGATTGTATATTTAAGTGTAACAGTTTTACTATATATAGTGGGAAAAGTAATGAATTAAATCACAAGTATTTTTCTCAAAAACTAATTAAAAATTAGATTGTTTTGGAAAGGATTTATTAATATTAAAATATAATATAGGGGAATGCCGAAAAAACTGGGAGCCTTAGGAAAATCTCACATAAATGGCATAATAAAATTAAAAACAAAGAAAAAATTATGTATGAAATGTTATGCTCAAAAATTCCGGGCCAAAAAGGGCCTAAAACCACAAAAAAAAAGTCATATTGATACGTAAAATACAAATAATTAATTTTTTGTAGGTATGAGCTTTTCTAAACCCTTTAAACGCATTTCTTTACAGTTCGAATCTTTGAAAATAGTTCGAATCTTTGAAAAATTTTCATATCACGTTTCGTTCATAACATAGCCGCTCACTAAAGCGAGGTTTTTACGAAATACCACCCCTAAAGTGGTAAACGGGGGGTGAGTAGGAGGTTAGTGTTTTAAAACATTGATTTTTGTCATAAACCCTCGGGGGTTTTCGAGGTCAGTGCTCACGAAACTGATTTTAGAATTTCAAAATTCGAAACGGAAAGTCCTGTAAGGATAACACAAAAATACTTTTTCCTATTCTTTCTCTGGAAAACTGGCATTAGGGGGTTTTCGGGGTCGCTGATTACGAATCCGTTATCAGATTTTTGAAACTCAAAATTGCAGATTCAATATGGCGAACGCATAAATGAAAAATCGCGATAACTTTGAATTTTGTTTGGTTTTAGGGTCGCTGATTAAGTTAATTTTGGAAGTTGGACCTCAAATACGTAATCAGCGACCCCAAAAACCCCACAATACCCATTGCCACCGAAATGATCGCGATTTTTCATTTTTGCGTCCCCCATTTTGAATTTCGGGGGAAAAAATTGTTGGCACAAAATTGTTGCTTTAGGAGGGAGGCGAAGTCGGATTCGGAATTGGTCAATTTTCACAAGAGAGTTTAAGAGTCGGAGTTGGAGAAAATGTGATGGTTTTTTTACCTCTATTGGCCACTCTCTAGGTTGTTGTTTCTCTACTTTAGGTCAAACCTCAATATTTGGCAACATTTTTAGTTGACAATGTTTGATTTGCGGCTAAGGTGATTGATGATTTATTTTGCCGAAGAAGTTGGAATCAAAATTGAAGTTAGACTTTCCTAAGTGATAAATTAATTTAAGGACAGCATAATTTTAATCCAATAAAGTTTTGGAAGAAGTACAATTACTTTCGTTCTTCTCTTAAGACACAAAAAAAAATGTAGTGTTACTTCAGTCATATGAAAAAAAGCATTTCTTTCCTTGCTGCCTTGGATACCCCTCCGCCCCGCAAAATCCTTACCCAGAACATATGAAGGAAGCATATAACCTGCGGATAAGAAATGGTGGACCATTCGCCCCGCGTTCCCCTATTTGAGTTTGTGTTTATACCCGTATGGTGAAACCAAAGGGTATATTAACTTTGCCTTACCGTTTGTAACGCCAAGATCCCGTCATCACACAAAAAAATGAATTACAACAGTGTGTTTAGAATGATAAAAATAATTAATTTCTGCATGTCCGTCCGTCTGTCCGTCTGTCCGTCTGTCTGTCCGTCTGTCCGTCTGTCTGTCCGTCTGTCTGTCTGTCTGTGGCGCGGATTGCGGGCGCACGGATTGAGCTACAGACTTGATATTTTGCGCAGATCCGTTTTTCGTAAAATGTGAGGCTAAGTAAAAAAAAATCTTATTGGAAAATTTGACTTCAAAGTGGAATTTTGATACAACTGTTCGCTGTTCACTTAAATCACCATACGGGTTTTCAATAATTGCCAGATTAGCAATTATAGCTTTTGTTATGTTTTTCTTTATAAAATGTCAATTTGAATTTAACAATGAAAACAACGTTTCCATACATCAAAATTTATTTACGCCCACAATAAAAAAAATCAATCTCAACTTCAATTATGCGTTGCAAAAATGATCAGCTATTTTTAAACACATTTTATGACATTATTCGTGGTATTTCTCAGTGGCTTCTTATTTGCACTTGTATAGTCTTTTTAGTGTTTCTTAAAAAAGATCATCTCCAAGGACCTGAAATGCCTCCCAGTAGACACTTGTTGAGGTTAAGCACAGCGAATATGGTCGAAAAGGCTGAAAATTCAGAGAGAGAAAAATATGACAAAAAAGTATCCTCGACATCTTCTATAGTCAACAATTTGCACATTTGAAATCATTTACTAAATTGAAATTGACAGATTCAGTAAAAGTTTTTATGGAAAATGACAAACTTACAAAACAAAAATCTTTTTTGTAAAATAAGAAAAAAATACCAGATGCTTGCCAATTGTTCATCATTTCACACTTAAAACTTCTCGTAATCAGCTTCAATTTGCTTGTTTTGAATTGAAGACTTTCAGAAACAGTTTTTCTCTTCTTTTTTTACAAAATTTAATTAAAAATAATTTCATCCATGAATTGATAAATTGCACTGTAAAAAAATATCTCAGATTCCACAGATCCAGCACTCCTCGAAGACATGACACCATTTGTTCGTGATGCAAATTTTTATGTGGGTTAAATTGGAGGAAAGAAAACTGCAAAAAAATCTTTAAGAGAAAATTAAGATTTGTGTTGGATTGAACGTCACCAAGCTTATTGGATTTATTTCAGTTTATCTAAACGCAGTTTGGGTTATTTTTAATGAGAATTAATAGTGTTAGATGGTGTTTGGAAGGAACCTTCAATTCAGTGATGTGAAATGAGGTTAAAATTCTTATTTTGGTCATGTTTGACTTTATTTTTTTAAACATAACAAAAGCTATAATTGCCAATCTGGCAATTATTGAAAACCCGTATGGGGATATGGCATTGTTCGAGGTTTAAGTGAACGGCGAACAGTTGTATCAAAATTCCACTTTGAAGTCAAACTTTTCAACAACATTTTTTTTAATTTTTTCAAATCGGATTTTGATGTATGGGAGTTTTATGTAGAATCATATTCTAAATAACTTTTGTTCTTGCCCTTTTTTATAAGATGCAAAAAACGTTTTCGTTCGTATGGTTCATTTTTGCCCATTAACGAACTTAGCCTTGCTTTTTACAAAAAACAAATCTGCGCAAAATTTCAAGTCTCTCGCTCAATCCGTGCGTTCGCAATCCGCGCTACAGATGGACAGACAGACGGAAGGACGGACGGACAGACTGACGGACGGGCGGAGAGACGGACAGACGGACAGACAGACGGACGGACGGACGGACATGCTAAATTCATTTTTTTTTATCATTCTAAACCTTTTTGTGTATGATGACGGGGTCTTGGCGTTACAAACGGTAAGGCAAATTTAATATACCCTTTGGTTTCACCATACGGGTATAAAATCAAGAAATACTTTAAAACTTTTGAAAAAAAAAATTGTGCCTTCAGGACCTCCCGTTTCGAGATTCTTAACACCAGATTCGTTACCAGCAACCTCAAACACTCCCAAAAACCCGTTTTACCGAAAAAACAAGGAAAAAAATATTTGAGTTACCCTTACAGAACCTTCCGTTACGAATTTTGAAATTCTAAGGCCGAATTCTGACTAACTACAGTTTTTTGAGAATTTCTCGAAAACTACGCAGTCTTGAGAAAAAATGCATATTATCAAATTCAAAGAAAATAAAATTTTCTTCATTTTTTCCTTCAAGGGTTTTTACGTATCTTTCATGGTTCTTGTGATAATTGAAAAAGTGTTATTTTTTACATATTGTTTACATATTTTTTCCGATACTAAATATTGCAGTTTGGTGTTGATCACAACTGATATTTTCATTTAATTTCAAAGTCAGTTGCATTGTATTTAAAAAAAATACCCCCTATTTAAGAGTTTCTGTATTTTTTCCAAAAAAAACTTCATTGTTAAACTTTCACAATTTATAAATATATTTACTTACATCAAAATAATTTATGAATTGTAGCACGAAATTCATTATCACTCACGTGATAAAAAATAAAGGTTTACTGAACCGAAAAATACACCTTAAACAAACAGCTGATTTTAATGAAATAAACATGTTTTAAAAAATCTACAAACGTTTGCATATCAGCCTTTTTAATAAACAATTCCAGGAATATTTGCCCAACCATAATAATAATTGCGAAAAAGAAAATTTAAAATTGTTTATTTATTCAGTGTTTCTTTATAATCGTATTTGTCGTGAAAAAATAGAGATTTATTGAAATATGATTACAATGCGACGGTATATATTTTATTATAAAACTGCTACTAAATATGTAAACTTATTATGGGCCATAATTATTTATTAACTACGGTGGCAGAGCAGCACAATCTAAGTCAAATAGGAGTAATTTTTTCACCTACTTACGAGTTTTACTCTGACGCAGGGATATAACACAAATATACTCCACTCGTAGTAGCATTATCTTAGACGCATTTGATCGGAAAATTTCCACCAAAAACACTTCCAAAAATTGTCAAGATTTCGTGATTTCTTCTCGCCTAACACAAAAATATAAAACATAGAGCCGGCATTCTTATCAAAATTTTTAATAAAACTTTACGACGTACTTGAGATGTGATTAACATTATAAACAATTTTTACACCATATTAGTTTTTTTATACTTTCTAAGTATTTTTTTTTATTTTACGCGTTTATCAGTTAACCGGCGTTTTTTTTTAGAACTCAACAAGTGTTGAACTTCATTCTTTTTTTGCGTTTAGAAACATTTATTTGCTCAGCTTTTACCGATAAAATTTACAAGCTTTAAATTTCAAGTGTATTGCTTCGATTCACGAGAGTTGTTCTAGATTACGAACAACTTTTTTGTTGACGAATAAGATTTTACAAACACAAATTTTTTGTGCATGTACGAATCGAGTACATTGCACTCGGTTTTTTGTACTAATGTGAAAAGCACATACCGTTTTCTGCAAAAAAAAAAATGCAAGAAATTTTTGTTTTTCTAAATTTGGTTATATGGAGTTTTTCATAACAGCGCATAGTTTTCAAAAAATTATCAAAAAACCGAAAAATTAAAAAAAAAATTTTAATACCTTGAGAACCGTTAGACATACAAAAAAACCGGTAAAGCAAAAAATATAGAAAAATTTATTTCCTATAAATTTTGTTATCCGCATTTTTTCACAAAAGTGCATAGTCTTGGAGAGCTTTTCAAAAAATTGTTTCTTTTTCAAATATCTTGAGAACCGTTAGAGATACAAAAAAAAACCGTTAAAACAGAAAATGTAGAAAATTGTATATCCATTGAAACCTTTCTATACTCATTTTTCCAAAAAGCGCATAGGTTACGAGAAATTAAAAAAAAATACTTAACCCTTCTATTACGTTCAACAAATACACACAAATAGAATGTTTGGGGTCATAAAATGACCCACGTGTATTTCCTCGTAAAAATCATACAAAATAATCGTTTATTACAATTCATACATGATCTCCACAATAAGTATTTCACTGTGTGCTCCACTGCTGTTCAAAAAAAATTCGATCTCATAGAATTTTTAAAAACAAAACTTTTGGTATAAATTTCTTTGGGTCATGAAATGACCTGAACATAATAGAAGGGTTAAAAATATCAGTTGTGATCAACAGAAAACTTTCCTCTGCAATATTTAGTTTCGTAAAAAATTATGTTTTTGCAAATATCTCGAAAACGGTTAATGATATTTTAAACATATAACAAGTTTTTAAATGCCTGTTCCAAATTTTGCTTCCTCGGCATATTTCCGGTCCTGAAATATCTACTTTACCATGAAACAAACAAAAAAACCTAAAAGAAAAGATATGAATTCGTGGTAAAATGATTAACAAAACTTCATAAACATATTAGTTTCGCTGAAAGCCATAGAAATGCATAATTAGAAGAAATTCAGTCAAATTATGATTTGCATTTATTTAAATAAGTCTACCATCGAGAGGCGTAAACAAAATATTAAATATTGGATAGCAGCCAATAAAAAAAGTTCTAGTTAATTGAGCGAATGCAACGCGATTCAGTTACCCATTACAAAGTTTTACAATTTGACTAGATTCGAAAATGACTTTTGAATTCACTAATTAAACGAATTTTCAAAAGAATTACCATCAAGTGAATTCAATTTGTTCTTGAAAGCCACTGTCTGCAAATCAACGAAATATCCAAGGTTGACGTAAATTTCAAACATTTTAGTTATATTACAAAATTCGCTGAAATATCTTAATTTTCTATGATGGATCTATTTTATGCTTGCTCTTAATTTATCATTTTTTTTTATAAAAGCCACAATTTGGAAATATTTGATCCCAGGTTCATTTGCAACCTGATTTTATACCATCCCTTCAAGAACAGATCAAAGTTCGTTAATAAAAAATACTTATTCTGAATCAAACAGGATTCAGATTTTTTTTTATATATAAAACAAATTTGGCGATAAAAAAAACACCATTTTTGACAAACTAGAAAAAAATGCTTTAGTATGGCTTTTACATGTTTTCATGAATACCCATAATGAAGTAATTTTCTTCAAATTAAAAAAAATACTTCATTATGGGTATTCATGAAACCAGATAAAATAACCGATTGCGTATTTGCGTATTTTTTTTTCGCAGAGTGTTCCATGACGGCATTTTATTACAATAATAATTTGTGTACATCGGTCAGCTGTTCGGCAGTCTTCTCTCAGCAGCCACACAATTAAAAGTTGAAAATGCCGAAAATCAGTAAAAATTAAAATTAATGAAAATATGGGAACAAATGGCACTAAATAAATTCTTATTGTTGCAGTTGAATTTCACAAATTTTCGTATTTGACGTTTGCATAAGTTTACGAGGTTGTTTACACACGAAAATCGTCGCGTAAACTTACAATGGCCGCGTAAAAGAGTTTCCATACAAATTTTGACAGTTCAGATACGAGATGATAAACAATCTTGGTTTCCAAGGCATTTCCGAGATTTCATGAATACCCATATTGTATTCAATCGTTCACCGTGAGCAATTTTTGAATTGAAATGGTTTTACGTGAAAGATGACCAATAAACACGAAATTTAAGAAATGTTTTTTTTTTTTCAAATACAACAGAACTGCAATTTTGTTTAACCCTTTGTTGACCGTCGGTACTTTTAAGTACCACCAACTTTAAATCTTTATATTTTTTGCTTATCCAATAGTATCAACATTCTATATATATGTATACCACAGGCGTAAATACCACCCCTCCATAAAATTAGTTCATGTCTCTTTTTTTTAAATGCTTTCTGAGACCATTTTCAATGAAAAAAAGTCATGGTTATTGATTTATTGTTGTTCACTTCCTGGTCCACAAAGAGTTAAAACAAATTCACTGAAGTTGAGTCTCCTCCCTTAAAAAACTATTTTTATAAAAAAGAAATTCTTTGTGGACAAAATTCGTTGTGAACATGACATCATAAAAATGTTTGACGACTTTCCAAGGGGCTACCCACCGGTCAAGAAACAAATGTGGAAATTTGATAAATGGTTGGTGTAAATTTGATAAAAACTTTTGGTGTTGTTTTGACATTATTCACCAAATATTGACATAAATTTGGTGTGAAAGATTTTTTTCTTCTAAACAATGACTTTTTATTTATGGTTTTAAAATCTCATTTTTTTTACATTATTTGAGTAGCAAGCGATACAAAAATTTATGTATATAAACCCTTAAATTTTTAACCGTGTGGAAAAACGATCATAATATAGGCAGAGATGTCTAAATGGCGGCCCGCATGGCATCCCAATCAAGTGGTCTCATTAAAAAAAAAAATTCACGTGCGGCGCATTTTTTCGTCTATGCGCTATTTTTGGTATTATTTTTTTTAATTGCGGTTAAAAACGTACAATAATATTGTGATATTCACGACTTTTTATGTTGTAATTGAACCGCACAACCAGTTTTTGATTGACTTCAAGTTTTGTCAGAACCCCAGCTCAAAATTAATCACCTCCCGGTTTAGCGGAAGTACGAACAAATTTAAATATTTCTACGGGCATATTCGTACCCGTTTCTTTTAAATATCCCAGTAGCCACGAACAAAAGTGTGACACATTTCGGATTAGTCGGGACACTCTCGAATTTAACGATAGTGCCCCAACATCGCCGCCCCGACAACTAAAATTCTGTAGCGGATTTTTTAAAACTAAAAACCCCCTCTAAATATGCAAATTGTTTAATTAATTAAATTTGAGGATTCCAATTTTAACGTATATATCAAATTTGAAACCCAAATTTTTTCACATGATTTCAAAGTGTTTTCGAGAATTATTGCCCAGGCTATATTTTATTTAAAAAAAATCGTTATGGGATGTTTCTTCCAAAAAATGTTGCCTGCGGCGCAATCCGTGCTGGATTTTAGAGAAATTAAACATCCTCATATTTTTTGTTTTAAAATAAAACAAACTTCTTAACCCATTCGGTATTTTGATGACATATGGCAACGCAGTTTAAAGTTGCTAAAAAAATTGAATTGACTTATATTTATTTATTTGTAAACACTCTATTCTCATTCAATGCACCTTTAAGTGCATTTGTGACCCAATTTTGATTAGTTGAGTAAAAATCTGGACTACAGTGAACATATTTGTGGAAAATTAAAAATTTCAATTTTTTTTTTTAATGAATACTGTTAGCATAAACATCATTAATTTGTATAGAGAGTATTTTTAACCCCCATAGAAAAAAAAGAAAAAAACATGTACCGAACGGGTTAAATAAACACAATTAAAAATTTAGAAACCGTTTTTCTTTTCATCCTCTGATTTTTGATACTGATATATCGCACATGGTCCCGTAGACTGTAGTATCTCAAAATCGGCCATTTTGAGAAAAACGCATTCAAAGTTTTCATTTCAAAATAATTGTTTATGAATAATTGTTTTTTCTGTTGTCTGTACAGTAATATTTCAATTTATTACTCTTTTGATAATAATTTACAGATCATTTGCTTCATTTTTTTTTTTTTTTTGCAATAATAAAAGATGGAGATAGGTTTGTTTTCCACAAAATCAATTTAAATTTTAAAAAATGGGAATTTAAAAAACCAAAAAAAAATAAATTTTAGGACTACGTTTACATTTAAATTTGTTTTTCATTTGATTCAGTCAATTTTCCTTTACATAATGGAATAATTACTCAAAAACACATTTTTTTGAGATACTACAGTCTACGGGACCATGTGCGATATGTAACTTTTGACTCGTGAACCGCTTGCCTTCGCTAAATGTGGAGAAAAAATAGTAAATCTAACTATTTTATAATAGGGAGTAAAATTAAAATAGTTAATTTCAACTACAAAAATTGTCTAAATCAACAATTTTTATAATAAATTATCTACTAAGTAATAAAATTTACTATTTTGTAGTTAAATTGACTATTTTTGTAATTAAAATTAGCTATTTTGTAATTGAAATTAACTATTTTAGTAATAATCACGATTCCCCATTGTAAAGTAGTTAGATTTACTAAAATTCACTATTTTAGTAATAATCACGATTTTCCATTATAAAGTAGTTAGATTTTTGTCGATTTTTTACATGTTGAGGTCTTATCAATCAATTCAGACCTGTTGAAATCTTCCTACTCTTGCTCACTTCCTCTCGACCCCTATCTGGGATGGAGAAAAAAAATTTGGCAACCCCACACAGATGTTAGTACTAATTATGTTTTGCGACCCGCCGCATAATCAAAAACTTGAAATTAGGCCCGCCAAAGAATCGAGTTGGACACCCCTGATATAGGGTACAAGATTATATCATTGACATTTCAAATAAACTGGGTTCGACTGTACGAATTGATACGTAGGAAATTTGAAAAAATTGGCTTTTGTTTTTGTGTTTTAATTTACTTTAAATATTTGATCTTAGACGACATTACAAATAAAATATTACCCTATATGAAAAATATAATCAATATTCCAATTTTTGGTCAAACACTTTTCCACCTCCCTAGATACCTATAGTCATTAAAAAATATATATTTTAAAAAAATATTAAACTTACATAAAGAATTTTATCTTACGATGATATTTTACACCATTAACCAGTTCTAAGTGCTTTTAAAAGTGATTTCAATTGTTTTAATCTCAAATTTTTTTGTATCAAAAAAATCTTTGTCGTGTTGGTTGTATTTCGTTTGCACTTTTATGTCATTTCATTTCAATTTCTATTAGCACAAAAATTTTATTGTGAATTGCTACAATAAAATTACACACACTGCATAAAAACTCCTGTCAAAATTTTTTCTTGGATATTCAAAATTTTAGTGACACCAAATTTACTTTCTCTTCGGATGTTTAAAAATTATTTAAGAGGATTTTTCTCAAATATTTAAAATATTCCAATCACAGCATATAAAATTTAATCCAATTTATTTATTTTGTGATTTTTTCCCCGCTACTTTCACAACAAACCGTTTCACATAAGCGGTGCTTTTGATTGCGAATAGAAGAATTAGAACCAAAGACAATAAAACAAATTAAACTGTGTATAGTTAAAGAAGCGAAAAAAAAATAAAATAAAAAATTTCTCGTTACAAAATGATAGTGAATGTCGGCGATGTCTGTCTATTCAGATGATATCGTCAATTGTGGTTCAATTTACTGCAACTATACGAATGCACAAAAACTATATTATACTATATTTTTGTTATCATTTAACTAAAATTAGTGTTGTTGTTTTTGAATTTTTTTAAAATAACGTTTTTTTTTGTGTGGATTTTGAATTTTTGAAATAGGCGTTACGTTAAACTGTTGTTGCACATAAAGAATTTGAAAAACGAAATTTGATAAATATAGTATAGTTGCACTGTAAAAACTCCTTCTATCCGAGAGTGTTTTAACTTAAAACTGTTAACACTTTGATATACACGTATGATCCTTGAATTTAGAGTATTATATCAAATCCTGGCCAGATAATCCTTAATTTTATTGCCAAATTGTTTCAATTGTAATAACAGCAACTGTTTCTTGTCGATGTCACATACGAATCTTTTTTTGTTTGTTTGAATTTTCCAAAAAGCCGAATAATGTGGAGAACGTTGATTGAATTATGTTCTTAAGAAAACTGAATAAAACGACAAATGGAATTTTATCAAGTCGCGAACCTCACTCAATCACGAATCGCCATATACTAAAAGCAAATTAAATGAAGTCACATCGAGCCAGAGTAGACGATACACCAGAAAGCCAGAGTAACCATCAACACCAGGCCAGACCAGACCAGAATATAACATCCCAGAAAATGAATGCCGCGCAAGCTGGGAATATTAAAACGCTATACAGTATGCACACTACACTATATAATATTATGGTGCCCAACCAACGAACAAACATTCAATATAATTCTGTATTTTCATTCCGGAGGGATCGGATGGTAGCGGGATATTTCGTATAGTCGTATAGCGGCGTAAATGATAGATATATAGTAGATATAAAAATGGAACGAACGTTCGATTCAAGTAATTCACATCCATAGAAGACCCCTAGCCCACAATATAGGATAGACGATGATAGAACAGGCGAATGTAGATAAATTTACGATGGCATTGGGCGAGGGATGGAAAAGTATTCGTCGTCCAAATGTAGATTATCAGAAGAGTAAGTCGTCTTTTCGATTCTCCCAGCCAGCCGAAAGTCTCGTTTCAGATATGATATGCCATCATGAATGGTGGTGGATAGTAGTAGACTATATTCTACACATTTTCATAGTGATAACACCCGAACCCACTCTCACTGCCCAAATATACAATATACATACGATAAAAAAAAATCAAATAGCAATAGCAGTCACATTACAGTACCACCAGTAGAAAAGTAGCTCTCCTCTAGCTCCAACGGATGAATTCCCTATTTATGATTCTACTCTGATAATATGTATGTCTGACGTGTTATCTCAGATATTTCACATGCCGTGTGACAGAAGAAGGGACTTTTCACACGTAAATGTATGTAGTGTTCCATCAAATAAATTGAATCGGTATCACAAATTGGTCAGAAATGACATCAATGATATTATAGGATGGGAAAACGGGAGATTCAAAGGAGAGATAGAATAGCTATTAGGCGTTTTTATCTGGAGACTACCACCTATTTGAATTGAACATATTTGATACTACTAACACCTATCATCCGGCTAGTGTACATCATGTAAAACAGACACCTTCGACTATTATAACAAAGCTTATTAATCACAAAAAAGGTCTTCTGAAATTTAATTACAGAAGTTTCCCCTTTTTCTATGTAGCTCTGTAGCTCTGCAGTTAAAAAAAATCATTAGAGCTGTCAATAAAATACGTCACGCTCACTTTTGCCCCCCCCCCTCCCCCTCCCCCTCCCCCTCCCCCTCCCCCTCCCCCTCCCTCTCCCCCCTTATCACGCTTTTTGCGATTTTTTAAATGGAGTTCAGTAGTACGGTCATACTACCGCAGTTAATTTCAATCACAAAAATAGTCAATTTAACCATGAAATAGTAAATTTTAGTACTAAATAAATTTTTTTTTAGTCTATCCTCATATAGAGTATTTGACGATTGGCACCTGGAAATTGTAGATCTTCTTGTGTTTTTTTAGTTGGCTTGAAATAATCTAAATTCAACATTCTACAGGGACCCCCAAATTCTCTGGGCCTCCTGAAGCCTTAATCAGCCCAAGTTAGAAGAGCCAAAAGTTCCCTCAATCGAGTGAGCTAAACCTTTTTAAAGCGAGTCACGTGAACCTGTTTTTACTTTCTTATACAAAGTATAATAAAGTATTATATTCATGAAAAAATTCGACCTCTTATTTTTGCCTAAAACGGATTTCCCGACCACCCCCGGGTCGATTTGAGCCCTATTTCAAAAGTGTCCGTGCATCTGTCTGTCGGTCTGTCGTTCTGTCCACATTTTGTATTCATTATAACTCAAAAATGCGCTGAGGTAGTGACTTGATATTTTTTTTATATCAGTTTTACCAAAATCGTAGTTCTCTATCAACTTTTGGAAAAGTACCGTTAGCTATAACGGATATCTTCCATACAAAATTGTTGACGTATCCACTTTAACTCAAGGACGCGTTCAGCTATCGACATGAAAATTTTTGTGGCTGAGTTTTACTAAAATCGTAGTTTTCTATCAACTTTTGGGAAAGTACCGCTAGCTATAACAGATACTTCCCATACAAAATTTTCAACGTGTCCACTCTAACTCAAGAATGCGTTGAGCTATCGACTTGTTAACTATTCATTTTGATGTAAGGAAACATCATACGTATTTTCATGCATAAGCGTATTATTAACACTTTTCCACCTCACAGCTTTATCTAAAAAAATACTAAATGTCCGAAAAAAATACTTCCATTTGCTAACTAATATTTAATTATTCAAAGAATTCAAATATTCGCCAATTTTTTTTTCAATAGTCGTTACTCAATCTAATGACCCTTTCATTCAACATAAACCGGAAGCAGACAAATAATATGTCGAAACCATATTAAAAATTACACAATGGCATAGTGTTCATGTGAGGGATTAACCCGATTCGACCACATCGCCTGGTGCCCTTCAATTCTTCCAAGTTCACGTATTGCCAAAAAAAATTAGGGAGACCAAAGCATCAACCCTTCGCTAATTTTCCCTGAGTATAATTTCAGCCCTTCGTAACAAACATCAGTCCTACCCTTACATGTCCCGTCACATCAAAAATAGGACACAATCCTGAATCAAGCAAAAAAAAAAAACACCGACCAACAGCCCTTTGGAATTTGACATGTGTTCCTTGGCGATTTTCAACGGTGAACTTCTGCCTTATGTACTTCGATGTTCAACAGGTTTGAAACACATTGCTATGCCCTCCGCACACGTTGCCAACATCAAATGTACCTGGACGCAGAACTCGAATCGGATCTGATTAGTAATGAAATTCGCAAATAAAATAAAACTTTATCGGACCAACTGGCCGTATAGTGACCGGCTGGATACCTTTTCAAACGCATAACGCGTATAAGTTGAAATCGCCAGTGTGGCCGTCGTTTAAGTATTTGTACAATTATTTTGTAATTAGTTTAAATTGGGACCAGCGATGCCAAATGTGACGATTTATCGTATTTCGGGCCCTTTTGACGATTGACGATTGACGATTTTCAATATTGGGTTTTTATAAAATTTGACGATTTTAAAATATTTGAAATTAATTTAATTGACATCTCGGCAGCTATTGCAATCGATGCAGATAAGAATTAAAACGAAGCAGGCAAAAAAAAGTCTTGTATATTGGATAAATCCTTTTCCAAAGCAAAATCATTTTTACAATGGTTTTTCTTGTGAAAATTAATTATTTTCATAACCTCTATCAAGTAAATTTAGACTTTGCTATCTTGAATTCGGAAATGTCGAAAAAATATCATGGTTTTTCAGTGATAAAATCTGCATTGATTTTTACATAACGATTTTTTTTATCGTTTTGAACTCGGGCTCTTGAATTAGAAACGTAAGAAAAGCTACAATTGCCAGGGGCCAGTCGTCAAATACTTTATATGAGGAGAGACAAAGTTTTAATGAAACAAAAATCCATTTTTATTGAAGAGGGGGAAGGAGTGATCCGATTGGACTTTGATTTATGAAGCGGTTCTCATTTATGAAGCGGTTTCGTTTTCATAAGTTTTAAAAATAGAGAATCCCAAAAAAAAACTATTTCATTTGAATGTGGCAGTAGAGAAGGAGTGGTCCTTGGACCTTAATGTGTAGATCAGTTATGTAAAATCATATTTTAAACACATTTTACCTTTATAGATTTTTCAGTAATACTTACCGTTTTCGAGAAAATCGCAAACAACTGTTTCATTTGTTGTAGGGGGGAGGGGGGTATTAATTCCCTATAATTAGTCAATTTATTTCCCCTAAAAAATACATATTCTGAAAACGGTGACACTGCCTCCAGATTTGGCATGCGATCAAATATTTTATATCGCACCAACTAAAATTGTCTCCGTTCATATCATTCGGTTGGTTGTTGGGTCAACGTGTTCAGGGAGATTTTCGTAACGTTATACAAAATATCAAATAGATACTTAGATATTCTGTATAACGAGCAAATATTCTGGACTTATTAGTTTGTATATACACACTGAAAACGGCCAGTAGTAAAACTGGGGGAGTAAAACGGAATTTTATGTTATTATTATTATATTTTTATTTTTATCATCTATATCGTCTTCCTGTCCCTCTTATATCATTCATCTCCCCTATATTTTTAGTTTGCCTCCCCATCTTTTTCTCGCCTGTTTCGTTCTTTTAAACTTTTAAATGTGGAACATCATGAATACAGCATCCAATCCCTACTTAAATAAAATTTATACCGTCTAAATTGTTTTGTGTTGTTGCTCAGAGGACAATTTAAATTTCGACAAAAAAATTCAATTAATTGCAGGAGGTGTGAACCTTTTACTTACGTATCATGCACATGTGTGAAAATATCTATATATGTACTAACAGATATATGGTTATATTTATGTACGTTTAATATTAATTTGTGTGAATGATGAGTTAACGTTTACGATTAATTAATTGTTAAGATATAAAAAATATAACAACACTCTTTCAAATACCAAAATTGAATTAGGTTTTTTTTTATTTTTCAATTAATAGTTTAGACATGAATTGGTTAGTTGGTAAACAAATATTCGAAATTTAATTCAGAATAATTTGAAACAAAATTAGAACCAGAGATCCAAACCGGTTTTTTGAACCCAACAAAAAACCTCGGAACCATTGAAATTTGAGTAAACCATAACCTAACCATAAATCGAACTACTCTGAAAAAAGATTGCCGAACCGATCCAAAACCAAACCAAATTTATAAAAAAGATAACCGAACCGAACCAAAAACAAATCAGTTTTTAAAACAACTGCTGCAATCAAACCAAAACCCGGAAATTTTTTTAATGATTCCGCGCGGATCAAATTTGAATTTTTAGGATCAAAAGATTCTTATTATTTTCTATTTTCGATCATACTTGTTGTGTAGAATGTTTTTCGACGAGAAAAAGATCCGAAACCATTAAAAATTCAGTGAACCAAAACCACAACAAAAATCAAATTTTTAAAATTTTAGAAACCAAACCAGAACCAAATTTTGAAGTCTTAGGAACCAAAAAACAGAAATCCAATTCACCCTTGAACCAGAATCGAACCACACTCAAAAAACATTTGGTTTTTATTTTTAATCAAAAATGTAGTTTCTTTGCCACTAATTTTTCCACCTCTTTGAAGATAAAACATAACAAAAGCTATCATTGTCAATCTGGCAATTATTGAAAACCCGTATGGTGATATTCGTATCAAAATTCGAACAGCAGTTGTACCAAAATTCCACTTTGAAGACGAACTTTTCAACAAGATTTTTTAAAATTTATTCCAATCGGATTTTGATGTATGGGAGTTTTATGTAGAATCATAACCTTAATAACTTTTGTTCTTGCACTTTTTTGATAAGATGCACTGTTTTTGAGATATTCACAAAAAACGTTTTCGTTCGTATGGGGAGTGACCCCCCCCCCCCCCCCCCCCCTAATAGTCCATTTTTGCCCATGAACGAACTTAGCCTCGCATTTTACGAAAAACCAATCTGCGCAAAATTTCAAGTCTGTAGCTCAATCCCTGCGCCCGCAATCCGCGCCACAGACGGACGGACGGACATGCTAAATTCAACTTTTTTTATCATTCTAAACACACTGGTGTAATTCATTTTTTTGTGCGATGACGGGATCTTGGCGTTACAAACGGTAAGGCAAAGTTAATATACCCTTTGGTTTCACCATACGGGTATAAAAAGTAATATCTCTCATTACGATACCACCCTAATATAACACTTTCCCCAGCATTACTTTTAAAATTAATAACTTTAACCATGTATTATTACTTATTTTCATTCTACGCCAATATAAAAAAAATATTGGCTAATTAAAAAGGACTTTTAAGAACATTCCTTCGGCGAAAGTAGAAATATTGTTGCCATATTTTGACTTGATTAAAACCCTTTTTTTTGCTGTTTAACGGGTGATGAAGAGCGATCTTTTTAACTCGTAGACCCGAATATTGCTGACCTTAACCAATTTATCTCATTATTACTTGGGATTCATTTGAGTATTTACCAATCGTATTTTTTTGTTGTTGTTGCTATGTGTAATGTTTTTCACCTTTTATGATTCAGCCTCAAAAATAAGTTTCTAACCAAGGTTAATCAAATAATTCCTGTTATTTCCCCATTCTTCGTCAAATGTAGATTTATTGGTCGACTACAGTCTTACTTTTTAATATTTTTAGATTCTGTAATTTTGATTAAAAATATTTTATGATACAGTTTTGTGTTAAAATTTTTTTAATTTTTTTCAAATAAATTGAGTGGTTTGTTTGAACAAAAGTGTTTCACTGTAACGGTCATTTCGGTTCATTTCAGTATGACCTTAATACGGAAGCTGCATGTTAATTTTAGTGTACAGGTAAACGTCGTTTTGCGCCGCGCCGGTTTGATTTACGCCGATTCACAATTACGCCGGTTGGTGCCGGCGTGGGGTTCCCCGTTTCGGCCGACACCAGGCGACAGTAGGCGCCGCGATTCTAATAGCAGACGTTCATTTTACGCCGATTTTTTCTACGCCGGTGTCTCTCGGAACGGAACCCCGGCGTAAAACGACGTTTACCTGTATTTACTAACTAGTGCAAGCAATGCAATAGTTTAATCCTCCTTGCGTTTTGTGTCGTCTCCAGTACGATAGGCACGGTTTATTATTCATCAAAACTAAATTGGATCAGTTCTTCCCGACCCTCCACCTCTACTCCTCTTAGAAATGAATTTTAGGGTATGGAAGAGTTATATAAAACCATATTCTGAACACATTTTGCCCTTATAGGTTTTTCAATACGAAGTAGCGATTTCGAGAAGATCGCAAAAACTATTTCATTTGTATGGGGGAGGGGGCAAGGAGTAATTCGATTGAATTTTGGTGTATTGAGGAGTTATGTAAAATTATATTCTAAACACATTTTGTTTCTTTTGAATGTGAGAGGGGGAAGGGAGTAATTCAATTAGATTTTGATGCAGGCATAAATTGTGTAAAATCATATTCTACACAAATTTTAGCTTTATAATATTTTCGTTTCGAGAGCTTACCGTTTTCGAGAGAATTGCAAAAAAAGGTGTTTCATTTATATGGTGGAGAGGGAAAGGAATGGTCCGATTCTGCCCATTCAAGAACTTGCCTTGCTATTTACACAAGAACGCAACTATAAAAAATTTCATGTCTCTAGCTCAATCCTTTCGAAATGTATGGAGTACACGGGCGAACGCACATGAGGAAATCAAAATCTTTTTTCATCCAAAAAAAAAAAACACCCTGGTGTAGTTCATTTTTGTGTTCGAGGATTGGTTCGATACGTTACAAACGTTATACTAAATCTAAAATACTATAGTATTTCATACACCGTATAAATAGATCATTTTTTTTTCCGGTTCCCTTTTTTTGTACATGCTTTGATTTTTTATTGACGACAATATTCGTGAACTTTGCATTTTTTTGTGACTACTGCCTGAGGATTTCCATTTATTTTTAAGTAAATACAATACCGAAAATCAAATTTGACATTTTGAAAAAGTTGAAATGATATCTTGTAAACATCTGATAAATAAATCGCTGAATAAATGTTATTTTTTGTGGAATAATTTAGCGAATCTTAAAATTTCTTTAAATCGAATTTGTCTACTGTTTCCGTAGTAAAATCAATTTCAATTCAATCACATGATGAAGCTATTTACTTAATTCACCGATTTAGATTATTACGATTCTGAATTAGAATAACCCAATTTGCTTTGGTTTAATAAAACCATCTCATATGTAAATCAGAATACCGGTTATTAAATATTTTATGTGAAATTAAATCATTAAAAAACCAGCACATGATAATTGTCGAAAGAGTTTCAAAGAGTTCTGCATCATTGCGATCGAGATTGAAAAAATCAAAATTAATTTAGAAGCAGTTTGGTATCGATAATGGAAATGGACTAAACTGATTATACTTAAGTTAACATTAGCATTGTGAATATCCCCTGCTGGTCAAAGTTCATATGGAGATATGAGGTGGAATTAATGTTACGATAGATAGTGTGATATTCTTTGAGAATGGCCATCAACATCTCATCCCTCAATCTAATGATCATCATCAAGCATCAGTTTTATTGCCTGAATGCGTTCAAGCTGTTTCCAACCTAAATTATGATCGACAGATCCGGTTTTTATTTTTAGTTTTATGTTTTTATTGCACCATCAACAACAGGGACTGAATCCGTTATCAAATAATATCAGTTATATATACCTAGCATTGGTAATTTAAATAGGAGGAACCGCGACGGGAGATCATTCCATTTTGTCCACTAAACTAAACCAAATCTAAACTAAATAGAAAAGTACCAGGTGATGTGTCCGACCGTCCATTTCTATCAGTATATATTATTTGTGACAACAAATTATGATATATATATATAGACAATGTTATTTATACTATAAACAAGGCCCATAAACAAACACAAAGTAGAATCTCCTACCCCGTATCAATGAAAATATTTTCAATTCGATCCTAATCTCTACTAGTCCATCTTAATTCCATCCGTTTTACCTTAAGTGGACTTGAAATTCCGGCATATGCAGTTTACAATTTAATTTTCAATTGCATTTAATGCAATCCACTATCAAATAAAATCCGCCAAAGGTTTGAGGGTAGAATTGCAATAAAGGCCAATCTCACATATCAACCCTAATTTGATGATATGATATGTTCACCGCTAGGAAATGGCCCAGATGCTGTTAATGCTGTTTTGCTAATACCAAATAATATTATGGCACTGTTTCCGTTTCAATCGGTTTCATCACAGTAAAACAATTGGCTGAATCTACGTCAATCGTTATTCATTCGTAAATTAAATCATTACATTGCAAAATAAATTCATTTAATAATGTATCCATTTAAATAATAACTTAAACAGGAATTTAATTTAAAAATAATTTTAATTCCTTTGTATTAAACCTAAAATCCTTTTTAAAGCGAAATCATATGCTGTTGATTTTTTTTATTACATAATAAATAAATTGTTTTTTTTATTATTATACACACACACACACAATTTATATTTTTATCAAAATATTCAATTTCAGAATTGGATTCAGCAATCCCAAAACTCACAAAAAAAATCAAGAAAAATTGAATAATATCCTGGTAGGAGCTTCCGTTATCCTTATTAGGACGAACTAAGGTAAATATTTTATTTTTACCGAAACTACGAAACGTGGAAGAATTTCTTCTACCTAGTTTCGGAAATAAAAAGTTCCAACGATTTGAAAATATAGCAACAAAGCAACTTATTAGAAAGTGTATAAAAACATTATCCAAGTAACCAAATAGGGCGTAAAGTGGTCGTGGCGACCATAAAGATTCGATGTTAAAGTCGCCACAACGATAAACATCATATTTATTTTATTTAAAAGACAAGCCCTGCATCAAGAATTGGTTAAACCCTGCATCAAGAATTTATTCGAGATTTTGAGGAATTTAAGTGAAAATATTATTCGGCAATTGATTTAAGAAAACCAAATAGATGTACAATTATAGTGGAATTCTGTATATAACAAAATCATAAAGAACTTTCGTTCTTCTAGTGATTTTGTTATATCGATAATTCCACTGTAATTGTACATCTATTTGGTTTTCTGAAAAAGTTCCAGATACCTATAAGATTGTAGGAAATTCCGTTTGAAAATCTATCAAAAAGCACCCATTTTAACAAAAACAAAAGATTTTGTTTCGCAATAACCAAAAAAATAGATTTCAAGGTTTTTTTTTGTTGCAAAAATTAGTTATATTGTTTGGGAAAGTGTTACGGAAACGTTCAAACATTTAAATGAGTAAAGCAGCGTTTCCCAACCTTTTCACTGGCTTACCTCCTAGTGATGTTTTCTTGCGGACCCCTTAAGGCAGTGGTTTCCAAACTTTATTTTACCACGGCTCCCTTAAAAATATTTGAACCGTTATGTTTGCTACGGGGTAAGGGTAGCATCAGCAGCATAGTAGTTAATATGTACCTATATCGCACATGGTCCCGTAGACTTTAGTATCTCAAAATCTGCCATTTCAAGAAAAACAAAATTTTGTTTTGTTTTCCACAAAATCAATTCAAGTTTTAAAAAATGTGAATCTAAAAAACCAAAAATAAATAAATTTTAGGACTACGTTTACATTTAAATTTGTTATTCATTTGATTCAGTCAATTTTCCTTTACATAATGGAATAATTACTGAAAAACACATTTTTTTGAGATACTACAGTCTACGGGACCATGTGCGATGTTACGTATTGTATTAGCTGCACGTGCACTTTTTTTGTCAATACTGGCTAATATTCGCGCCTCCCAGTTTGGAAAACGCTGCCTTAAGGAGTCTCCACACGTTCAATGTTAATTGACAATTTCACTTGAATGACTCATGTTGCAAGTAACATTGATCGTTTGAATGCTCTTCCATGTTACGTGCGGAGGCAATTTCCATCAATGTTACTTGACGAAAATTTTCATCAATAATACTTGTCAAGTAACATTGAACGTGTGGAGGCTCCTTTATACCATTGTATACCAAATGTATCACAAAATATACTCATTAAGAATATGTTCAAAAATCAAACTGATAAATTTAGAAAAGCTAAAATAAGTACAGGACCGAATACCAAAATAAATGGAAATTCAAGATATTTTTTTGTTTACACCTCGCGTTTTTTTCAAAATTTGTCTCCTGCCAGGTTAAGCGCACCTCCTGGTACCAGCAGTTGTATTTCAGGTTGAGAAACACTGGAATAAAGGAATTTTTGTAGACGACTTCTTGTTTATTTTGTCAAAACGCATCATACACTGGACCAATAAGCCCAAACAATAAAGTTTAACTGTTTTTTATTCCGACTTTTTTGCGAAATTTTTATAATTATTATTCAAGCAATCTAAAAATTCCTTAACCTCTAGACTACCGCCATTTGTCCATCAAAATCAAAGGTTTTTTTTTTAAATATTTGTTATATATATGGAATTTACATATTGTGTTTAGTTACCGAGATTGTATGTGACCCTATTCGGATTTTTTTTTGTACGTGGACCTCGGCAGTCTAAAAGTTAGGGATTCTGAGAATTAAATTCTCTTAAATTTGATGATTTTAAAAATATATTTTGTTACATGGGATAAAAGTCAAATAAACGGGAAAATTATTTCTGAAAACATATTTTTTCTGTCTGTGCAGTCATTAGTTTGAATCCAAACTGGTATGCTATTTCGTTACAGATTTTTACAAACCAAATTCATCACTAAGAAAAAGTTCGAGGCGAATTTTATTTGCAAAATAAATTTGACTTACAAAGCGTTTAATTTGATCTGTAAAAATTCTCGATTATGTCAATTTCAAAGAATTTCACACTTCAAGGAGAATTTCGTTAAAATATAGATTCCGTTATGCGGCGGTTTTACTGTAACTTAAACTGAAAAAAGAAAAAAATTAAAATAAAACGCACAATACTTTTTTTATAAATAATATCTATTTGATAAACAGCTAAAAATTATAAAGAAAATATCTTCATGCCTTGACAAATAAGTTTCAATTATTAGTAATAAGGAATGAATTTTAAAAGAGAAAATTTAAACTGATTAAAAAAGTTTTTCTTTGTACAAACTAGGCTTAAAAACATTTATTGTATTTTATGTAAACCTTAAAATTATAAAGAAAAATTCACAACGGCATTGTTTGCCGACGCAGGTATACTTATTAATTTTACATTCATATTTCGATATCAAAAGAACATTAATATATATTTACATTTGTATCACCTAATCAAATAATCGAGAAGTTTTTTTTAGTAATACGAGAGGTGGAAACGTTCTCGGATGCTGTTTGTGGGGTTTTTCATGGTTCTATTTTGTAATAGGACGCCGGAACAGTAGAATGTGAGGTTCGGGCTGGTGAATCATATAATGGATCCATCCTCGCGACTGTTGGACCCCAATCGCACGCCATTCACTTTCCGACATCAGGTGGGTTTTTGGGACAAGTTTGACGAGCTCCTTCGGAAGGACCACATGCCTAAAATAAGAATAGAAACAGTTTAATTTATTTTTACTGGCAATAAGAATTCAACTAGCTTTTAGTACCCGGCATTGCTTGGGCATAATCATTAACGTATTTGGTTGTAAACACAAATTATGTAAAATCATATTTAAATACTTTTTATATTTTGTTTGTGAAAAACAAAACGGTGCCAAATTTTATACGTCTAACCGCAAATGTCTCAAGAGTAATTCTCGATACATTCTGGCATAATTTCAAGTCTCTAGCTCAATCCTTTCGAATGTTATGGTGTTCACGGATGGACACACGGACGGACATGCGGAAATGAAAATCTTTTATCATCCTTAACACCATAGTGTAGTGTCCGATGATTGATTTGATTGATTCGAAACGGTATACTAAATCTAATATATTCGTATATGATATATCAAATAGAGTATAATAAAGGGTGGGTGGAGCGAAACCCCAAATAGCCTATAACCTTCCCAGATTTCTAATAGGGCCCACACTGGCTCCAATTCGTTGTACAACAAAAAATCCACACTGTGTGAATAAATTGCCTGTAGCGTTGTTTGCCAAACATTAAATATTTGACAGTTGGAGAGGTTTTCCACCAGAAATAATTGAGATCGACTGCAATTTATGTGAATATTGTACCAACGGTTGTTGTGTCTGTAGGGAAACGTACAACCTTGTAGGAAAAATTGTTCAACAAGTCGGAGCGCTACATCAAGCAAAAAAGCACATCCAAATCGGTTGCGCGGTTTCCGTTGAAACACACATACGTGAATAATATCCCTAGATCTAAGATTCCTTCAACAAATCATTATTGGATTATTTATGAATTCGAGTAAAAATCCTCATTATTAAAAATTAGGTAAAACTATCTCAACTTGAGCCCCAGAAAATCAGCGGAACAAAAAAAGCCGCTTTTGCTTTCATTTGAAACCGGCATAAAGAAATAAAATCAATCGACAAGCAGAAAAAACCGCACACACAAGATCTTGGCAACAGTTTTTTATAAATAACAAATTTGCATATTTTTTGCTAGACAGATGAAGCCACCGTCAACCAGAATAACGAAGTCTTTCTTCCCGGCTTTTCGCAAAGCAACCGATGGCTATCATAACCTCACATTCGGCTGTGATTTAAAAGGTTCTTTGCACAACGAACTTTCCATGGGACTCCACTAACTTGTAATTATTTCTGTATAATCTGAATATTGAGATAAATTACCTGTATTCGTATTCATCGTCGTAATATTTTTCCGAGTAGTAAATGTCTTTCGCGCTCATTTTTATTTATCTGCTCGCAACAGTTGTCCAATTTCCACTTTTCTTGCTGAGATTTCCACAATATTCAATCAAATTTACTCCAAATCGGCAATTCGTTGCTTTATTTCTGCTTTTAGCTGTTCAATACTTCACAGTTTTTCGATTTTCCACTGGTTTTTAGCAGTAACAAATCTTTGTTAACTCCCAACGCTCTCAACAGCCAAAATAATTTGAATAGAAATTTCGATCCAATTGACATGTTCCACAGTTTTCACTGATGCGATGGTAATTTTAGTTGTATGTGGTTTGTGTAAGGAGTAAACTCGGATTTTGCCGTGAATTGAAGGCTCGTAAAAGGAGTGCGTTCAGAATGTTTGGATGATAATTTTGAAATTGAAACAGCCCAACCGCAATTTTTCAAAATCGTGTGGAAAGTATCAGCCGTTTTTTAAGCCCAACCCCATCCTGGCGAAGCCTTTGGTTCAGGACTTGGCTAGCTTCTGGCCAATTAGAAAACGAGGCTTGAAGACCTCTTTGCGGAAAAAAACAAAATAATGAGATTAAAAAGTTTTCAAAAACGGAAAAAATCGGATTTTTAAAAATAAAGGCAATATGCTATAATAATGACTCAAAAATATAAGAAAAAATTGGAAATACACCGTTTTGGGAAATAAGAAAAAACTTGATGTTAAAAATACCTTAAAAAATCAAAAAACAAATACCAAATGCGAAAAGCATTGCGAAAGACAGGAAACAATTCAAGGGATTGAAAACATCTAAAATACTAAAAGAAATTTTTCTATTAGAAAACATGGAAAAGTTTAGAAAAAATATTCTTCTTAAATACTTTGAAAAAAGTATAAAACAAATTTGAATGCAAAACACTCGAAAATTTAAAAAATAAGTCAAACCTTTCGATTCTTGTTCTTTCGTAAAATTCGATTCAGAATTCTTTTAATTTTTATGTTTAGAATTTTGTGGGTACAAACATGGATATGGAGGGGGACGGAGAGTAACTAATCGAATTTTAATGTATGGTAAGGTTACGTAACATTGTATCAAACACTTTCAATCTTAACATTTTTTTAGCAGGAAATATGGAGTAATCCGGTTTTGCCCGGTAACAAATTTGACTTCAAAATAAATTAAAAAAATGCGCCAAATTTCAAATCGATAGCTTTATTATACTTTATTACATACTTTTACTATTTTCAATTGGTGTGCACAAAAAAAATCACAATACAAAACATAAACGAAGGACCAAAAAAAATTAAGGATGTTTATCTCCTGTAGCGATAGCGTTTGAAATGGAACCACAATTGGAAAATATTATTGTGGAATTGACATCGAAAACCTCGCTTGTAGCTAAATTCCCATTCTCTGTTGACAATTTTGAATGCAATATCCTCGTATGGTGGCCCAGCATGGAATTTCAGTATTGCAAAGTCCTTGTTATCATTGCAAGGGGTCTGAAAAAGGCAAAAATTAGGTTTTCTAATATATCTCGGGAACATTTTTTCGATTTTATTGTCCCTGTTTAAAACATTAAAAACACTCACCAAAAAATACTGCGGTGTGCAATTCTTGTCAATCAAATCGGGATAGAAAATGTTGAATTTATAGCCCTGGACAATTTTCGGTGGTGGATTGTCCATGTCGTAATGCGTTTGATTGTATTTATTCCACTCGAAGCCCGTGTGAACGCGATTGAAGTAGCGGGGCTTCCGGGGACGATATTTATCCGACCATAGATAAACCTGCGAGTCGAGCTTGGTTTCAACAGAGAACTCAGCTTCATCGTCGTTCATTCCTTTGCGGGCTTCACGATGCATCAGAATTTCTTCTCGTGTGTAAACGCTTTCCTCGGTTTTTTGTTCATTCAATAAATTTCGTCGGGCTTCGAGACGTTCTTCGTCTTGTTCGACGGTTAGAATTGGCATATCACCGTCCTAAAAGGGTAATTGGTTAAAATTTTGATAATTTTCGATTTAAAATAAAGAATTTTGATTTAAAGTTTGTTTGTGGAAGCAAATTGTTTAACCGTCTTGTGACTAATCAGGGTACCCGGGTACCCAAGCAGATTACTTGAGAACGGATAAAGATAGAAACGTGCCGTAAAGAATTAAGTTTTAGGAATTTTTGATTATTTTCTTCACACATGAGTCGATGAAAAGGCCATAAGTTTTTGAGACAGTCGCAAAAAAACTCAAATTTCGGAAAAAGGTCGTATCTCGCAAAAGATATTGTGATCCAGTAAAAGGGAGAAGGCTACTAAAAATTGTGGAATTCAGAGATGTAAGGAACACAATTTTATTAAAAATTTAAGAATACAACTTTAAGAAAAGCTACAATTGCCAGGGGCCAATCGTCAAATATTCTGTCGTACGACAGACAAAATTTTTATTTAAAAAAATTATTTGCGTGGGGAGGGGGGAAGCTGGGATCCAATTGGATTTTGATACATGGAACAGTTATGTAAAATCACATTCTAAACACATTTTATCTTTATAAATTTTTCAATACAACTCACTGTTTTCGAGAAAATTGTAAAAAAAAATGTTTCGTTTAAAATCCCTGTTCCTGTTCAATAATGACTCTGAATTCGCGCCATAATATTTATATAAAAATGTAGTGAAGCTACTACGATTCGAACAGAAACTATTGGCTTAATGGACAGCCCCATAAAATCGCGCTAATTTTCGGCCTTTCGGTACCCTGGCTAACAGTTTACGTGATAAAATTCTGTTAGTAACACAACGGTTAACAAATTAATTACCATTTCATTAGGATCAATGTATCTCGGGCTGTAACTTCCATCCTCGTACGACTGGAAACATTCATTCAGCATGTGTTGTGCACTTTCATCCTCCTGACTGTAAGAAAAATCCAATGAGTGTCAAGAAAATATTAAATAAATAACGAAAAAAAATATCCTACTGTTCATTTTCATCAGCCGAATTTTGGCCCGGGCTCGCTTCGTCCTCAGATTTGCTCGGTTCGCGCTTCACTTGCGATGATGTGGAAGGCATGTGAATGTCCGTAGTATCTTTCTGCTCGTTTTTCAGCAATTCCAGCTTCGTTCTCAGATTATCCTGATGTTTATCCCTTAGTCGAGCCCTTGCCATGTGCGCCTTCAGCTGCGACAGCAAACTCTCCCAATATCCGATGTCCACACCGTCGCTGTTGCCCGAAATTTTCGATTCGATTTTCTTCTTTAGCTCGTCCAGCTGTATTGTGGTCTTCCCCCGAAAGATCGCGGTAACATCTCGAGCTACACTCTGATGGATACCCTCCCGTCGCCCCACTGTTGCGTGGTACTCTCCGCCCAACTCAAGCTTCCGCAGCTTCTGCAACTCATCCTGAACGATCACAGTCATATCTTCCCAGAATTCGTTATTATTGCCCTTCTCCAGCTCGATGTACACTTTGATGTCCACCAGCAGATCCTCGAGGTCCTGAACGCCGAGTCCATTTAGGAATGTGTATGGTTCGTGCATTTGCATTTCAATAGTTTCCTCCAGATTCGAATTGGAGATGTATTGGGCAAGGAGATCAATGGGTTTCGCTCGACCATCCTGGATACGAATTTTACTCCTCAACCGGGCTTGTTCCAAGTGGAATTGATCCTCCTGCCTCTCCCATTCCTCGAACTGTGCTGCTTCTCTGGACCTCTGAAGCTCCACCATTTCTTCTTCCCGCTTCAAACGTTCCAGTTCCCTTTCCTGTCTGCGTTTCTTGACCTTCTCGAGCTCCACTTTATTCTCGAGTTGTTTCCGCCTATTCAAAGCCTCCACAGCTTCCGGTGCGACATCCTTCAATCCCTGCTTCTCGAGTTTCTTGTTCCAAACGAACGTCGACGTCAGATGCGCATCGCCAAAGGGGTTATCTTGATTTGTGTAATGCTGATATTCGGTATCCCATCCCATCCGCTCCCGACGTTTCGCCTCCTTCGCCTGTTTCTCCCGCAGTCTCCGGGCCCGCTTCTCTTCTGGTGTTTCCATCGCTTTCATTTCGTCCTTGAGGCGCTTCCTCTCCAGCGCCTCTTTCATTCGGTTCTCCTCTAAACGTTTAAGTAATTTTACAGATTTGTTGCTAGCCGACGAGCTTGAAGACGAGCTAGACGAACTGAAAAATAGATTTTTAACACATGATTGTTTATTCTTCCCTATTTTACCTTCGGCGACGTCTCTTCTCCTTGGATTTGTGCCGTTTTTGGTGTTTGTTGCTTCTCGAAGAACTTGAACTTTTGTCCCGACGATGAGATTTCGAGGATTTTTTCTTTGCTCTGCTGCTGCGTCCATCGCTGTCTGAACTTGAGGAATCGGTGCTTGAGTCACGCTTTTTCCCTTTGTGAGACGATCTATCCAAAATATTTTTATTTAGTAGCAAAATAACAAGAATAAACGTTTCTTTTTTTTACTCACTTCTTGCTGGATTTTGGCATTTCGACTGACTTTTCCCAGATATGTTTACATGCAAATTCCTAAAAAAAAACACCGTGCCAAAGAAGTCTTTATTTTTTAGATAAGCTCCCAAATTTAAAGCTGCAAAAATGTACCTTTCAATAAATTCAATCTAAATATTTCCAGATCGATGTTAAAAACAAATCAATTTACTCAAAATTTTATATAATCCCAAGATCTTGCAACCCTTTTTAATAAAGAATTCACTTTAATGGAAGCGTTCTATTTTTTGTGCAGATAACTTTTAACAAAAAGAAAAGTCAAAAAAAAAAATTTGATGAAATTAATCTTTAAGATATGCTTAAAGAAAATAACAAGCACATTAAACTCGATATCTTCTCTAAATATTTTTAAAATTCAGTAAATTTTTGTTTAATCGAAATAGTTTCAGTTTTCGAATTTAATTCAAGTCAAAAAAGTTTAGCTTCAGAGGATAAAAATATAAAAAATCTCTAAAAATCAGTAAAAAAAATGAAAATGATACTGTTAAGACAATCCATCAAGATTTAAGTAATATTAATTTAAATAAAAAACAATACAGATGGTTTTGTTTAAGGAGAAATTGTTGTAGAGAAATTTAGAAAAAAATTCACAACTAATGAGAAGCGATAAATAACTGTAATAAGTTGCTAAGGTATAAAAGTTTAATCTTTCCAGACGAATTAAAAATTTAATATGTCCAACATTTTCCGATTAATTGTCCTCGGATTAATTGCAATCTTAAATTGTATTATAAGTCTTTTAACTTGGTTATTCCGGCAAGATTTTTATTTTTTCTTTACCGGTTTTAAGATTTTCCGTGCTTTCATTTTTAACCGTTTTTAGGATTTTCCGAGCTTTCAAACTTTGTTTTTGACATCAATATTTTATGTTTCACTAGCTTGTATACATTTTTTCACATGAGATTTTTAGTACCAAAAGAAAACGAGAAATAACTTTAAACTTATTTAAGAGTTAGAGTTCAAAGGCTTCTAAAAAGATTTAAGATTAAGATTTATTTATTGCCATTTTATAACGTGATACATAATCTTTATACACTTATGTTTTTATGAGAAATTATAAAAATTAAAATTCCCACACACAAAACTTTTCAAAAAACACTTTCAAAAAAACGGGTAATTTTCTGTGCTCAAATCTTTTGGTGAATATACCACGCGTATGTGACTCTCGATTCATTTCACCATTGCCGAAATATTCGTTCTTCTTTCTTTTACAAAAGTACGCCATTGTAGGGTGAAGTTTTTCAATAGTCGGTCGAAGATCTTTTATCATCCAAAATGGTATGTGTTTTAGAATAACGAAAAGTAGTTAGAAATGTCCACAACCTTTGCATCCATCGATCATTAGTGAAATTTAAGTGGATTTCGTGATGAAAGTCGGAGAAAATCCCGTTGGAAAATCGCAATTGCATTCAATGTGAAAAAGTTCTGCCGAACTTTCAAAATGGGTGCTTTTGACGTGTACGAATTTCGGCATTTTCATGGAACATTCGCTTCCAACGGCTTCTCCGGTCTTTCTTCGCAACGCGAAACCGAAGCCTTGTTTTTGGAGATAATTTTCATGTGGTATTTGTGTCTTTTTCGCAGGTTAATTTCACTGTGGACGAAATCCGTGCCTTGATGGACAAGAAGCGGAACATCCGAAACATGTCCGTCATCGCTCATGTGGACCACGGAAAGTCTACTCTAACGGACTCTCTGGTAAGGATTCGCCCACATGGCAGCGTCAATGACGTCACGCAAGTTTTGGGAAATCCGATTTAATTATCTCTGGTTAATTTTCAGGTGTCCAAAGCCGGAATTATTGCTGGGGCGAAGGCGGGTGAGACCCGTTTCACCGATACCCGCAAAGACGAGCAGGAGCGATGCATTACCATCAAATCAACGTAAGCGATAATTTCCCTTTGTTCAATAAATTAGCATGTGGCGAAAATTTTAATAAAAGAATGATGAGACGATGACGAGACTGACGGGGATGCATTGATAACCGACACGGTATTCTTCTGTGAAAGTTTAGAAAATGCGTCCCATCGGTAGATGATTCGGCAGCCTGACTATAACCAAAAAAAAAAACAAATCTATGCCATTTACTTTCACCTTAATTGAGATAAATTTAAATGGATGTTTTTTCGTTTGATTTTATTGCAGTGCCATTTCTATGTACTTTGAGGTCGAAGATAAGGATTTGGTGTTCATCACTCATCCCGATCAGCGTGAGAAGGAAGAGAAGGGTTTCTTGATCAACTTGATCGATTCACCCGGACACGTTGACTTCTCATCCGAAGTAACAGCTGCGCTCCGTGTAACTGATGGTGCTCTCGTCGTCGTTGATTGTGTATCTGGTAAGTCTATCTTCCCTATTCTCTGGCATCAATTTTTCTTACCTGCATTCCCATATGCTTGCGACCCAGAGCGAATCGATTGTTAATGGTTTCTTCAATTTTCCAGGTGTGTGTGTGCAAACCGAGACTGTTTTGCGTCAAGCTATCGCTGAGCGTATTAAGCCAATTTTGTTCATGAACAAGATGGACCGAGCTCTGCTCGAATTGCAGCTGGAGGCTGAGGAGCTGTACCAGACTTTCCAGAGGATCGTGGAGAATGTTAACGTCATCATTGCCACCTACAACGATGACAGCGGCCCAATGGGTGAGGTCCGTGTTGACCCCTCAAAGGGTTCCGTCGGCTTTGGTTCCGGTCTCCACGGCTGGGCTTTCACTCTGAAACAATTCTCTGAGTTGTACGCCGATAAGTTCAAGATCGATGTCGTTAAGCTCATGAACCGGTAAGATGGATTTTTTTTTTAACATAGTTTTAATCATACTTTTATTGTGCAGTTGTACAAGACTGAAAATATACAAAAATGAAGGTGAAATCTTCGGTAATGGTTAGATAGGATTTGAGTTTTTGGGTAGTTTATGGTAAAAAAGCGAAAAATAGTACAATATTTTGTTTGCCCTTTGATAAACAACTTAATTCTGATGGATGTTAAAACTTCTTTTGTATATTTTACGGAAATTTTGTATATTTTTTCAATTCCGAATTTTTTAAGTTATGAAATTGAGAAAATATTAACAAGAAAATGTTTTGCTAACAACATGGTCTCAGAATTTCATAATCTTGCACATGTACCGATTACGTGACACACCTTTATAATTTCACCATCGCTGAAAATCCATTGATTTGTCTATCTTTAAATTTTTCTGTGTCGAAACATTTACGAGTGGTGCAAAGTCCTTTGAGCTCAGTTATTGATTTGTTTTAATAAAAATTCTTTAAGAAATTATTTCAAAACCAAGTGTTCTCTATTGACAATCTTCTAAAGATTTCCTCTGCATCGATTTTAATGATTTTTTTTAAATATATTTTTTAATTTAGCGCTTTTATTTCATGGGTGTGTCATCAAGATTTTTTTATTTATTTATTTTGCTACAGAAGGAAAGTTTTGTATTCATGACGGAGTCCATCTCGAGAACGGAGACAGATAGAAAAATTTTGATCAGTACGAAATCGATTTCAGACAAAATTATGAGGATTTCCGTGCATCTGTCTGTCGGTCTGTCCATTGTACGTATCTTAAAAAACTCGAGAACGCGTTGAGCTAGCGATTTGAATTTTTTTGTAAATGAGTTTTTACGAAAATCGTAGTTTTCTATCTACTTTTGGGAAAAGTTACGTTTTTTCTTGAAAACTACGCGCTTGTGAATTTTTCAATTTTTTTTTTTTACAATTTTTTCTTTTAACGATTTTTGCGTATCTCTTGTGAAAGCAACGTTAGCTATAAAGAGTACTTCCCATACCTTTTTTTTTCTTGAATTTTTTTTTTAAAATATGCGCTACTAGTGATCAATACTTCAATACTAGTGATCAAAGATTAGATAACCAAAGATATGCAACTACAGAACTTTTAAAATAGATGAAAAATACTGTAAGCAATGAATCTCAATGTGTTAGCATACAATTTAAATATTGTTATTGGTTGTTTGACAGTAAAGCGTCAAAATATAAGGGGAAAAATTTGTTTTACTTAAGATTCCATTTCCGTTGGCGGGTCTTTTTGTTCTTGAATAAAATTTGTTCTAGGTTTCTTATCTTTATTTACCTAATCTTTGCTAATGATTACGAAGAAAAAATTATCTGAAAAAATGTCTTTCCGAGTGTAAGGGGTCCATTATGGATAACGATCGTAATCGCAACGATCGAGATTCACCTGTTGTTGTTGGTATAAAACACTAACAACAACACACAATTTCTGATCGTTACGATTACGATCGTTATCCATAATGGACCCCTAAATTCCAATATGGTCGATGAGAGTCGCCTTGCCGTTGTCCAATTTCGCTAAAATTTTGCACAGATGGTTTTTTTTTGTTATTGCATCTGCATCGTCTGTTACACGATTTCTCAATCAGTTGCTCGCCACGTCTGGGGCATTGAATAATATATCTAGAAACATTACTGGAGGCCACTTCAGTGCGAAAATCATTTGAGGGCGATTTTGGTTCATAGATCGAAACTTTCATACACGGATCAGGGCTGGAATCATGTATCTCGACGCGTCTCTGTCTTTCGACTTCGACGCAGCTTTTGACTCTTGAATTCTCCATATATACAGCTTGAAATTTCGCGGAATCGTCACTATCAATCGAAACGTGATTATGAACTGTCATTCCAGGAAATTTGAAGCTGCTGATATGGTTCGCCAAGAGTCAAGAGCTGCGCCGAAGTCGAAAGACAGAGACGCGTCGAGATACATGATTCCAGCTCAGCTGATCGATATGTGGACACAGCTGATCGAAATTGGGAACAGCTGATCGAAATGTGGAATTTTTTCTCTTTAAAGTCAAAAGTGAGTGTGACACAGTGTCAATTCGGCATCACAATTTTTGAGAAAAAAACAAAAAAAAAACTTTAATTTGTTTGGGGTAAAAGGGGGAAGGTATGATCCGGTTTTGCCCTTTTAAGAACTTTAAATGAATGTCGAGAAATCATAAATCTTACAACCGAAATTGGAGAAGAGGGTAATTGATCCTTTTTGACACTAAATTTCCCTCGATAGTTTCGGAAATTCCAGAAAATCGCAATAATTTAACTTTATTGGCGGAGCATCTTTTTTTTTTTGTTTGAAAAAAAAAATTTTTTTTGCATGCCTTAAGCCCAGTTCAGACTTAAGCGGCGTCCAAACGCACAGTTTTTTGCTCCGTTTTACCCGCGCAAACCGAGTTTGCGCAGGCATGTCATAGCGTCTGGACAATACACAGTTAGTTCGCGCGGATCAAAAGTTCGGCCTGTGCGAGTTCAGGTTGTGTCTGAAAATAACTGTGGCACGCGAAGGCAAATCGTAGCATGTGGACGAAAATTCAGTCAGCTTTTGTGTCACTTTGAACATTAAATCAACATGAGTGATATGCGGCTTTATTCAAAAGAGTTTTTGGAAGAATTCATAAATTTATATAAAGAGTTTCCGTGCTTGTGGAAAATAAAATGTAAGGACTATAGTGATCGCAATTTGAAAAACAATGCATATGAAGTGCTTATTAATAAATTAAAAGAAATTGATAAAAGTGCCATACGCGAAACGGTTGTAAAAAAAATTAATAACCTTCGAAGCTGCTACAGGAAAGAATTGAAAAAAATTAACGCTTCCATTCGTTCCGGTGTTGGGGAAGATGAAGTATATAAGCCACATCTCTGGTATTTCTCAAACAAACACTTAAACTGAAAAGTAATAAGTCTTGCTCGCTTAATCTATTCATTATAGAAAATGAATAAACACAATGAGGGAATTCACAGTCCTCTTTTAAAATGCGGGTAAATTTACCGCTCGGTAATTCAGTCAAATTTAACAGATTTTTACCGAGACGGTAACTTGGTTCATGTAAAAATGAATTACCGGATTCGGTAATTGTATACATGCCTCGAGTCGTGTTTTTCAGCCTCGGTATTCGGTATCAAGAATCAACCGCGAGTGGCGCTAGTAATGTTTTAGTTGTCAAATTTTCTCGCTGGTTTTTTGTTAATCTCATCGGACTGATGCAAATTTTTTCAATTTTGATAGCCGTTGCCACAATAGAAATTCAAAAGAATACATCAAACATGGATTTAAAGGTATGTGATATATTTTACAATCAAATTCGCAGTTCATGATTTGGTCACGTATCAAATAAAAGCGCTGTTCTCAAATCTGTGCTGTGGGATGTTCACAGCAGAATATTTTCAGTCTTTTAATATTACCGAAAACACCGAATACCGAATACCGAAGAGGATTGTGAATACCCTCAATGTGTTTATGCACGAAGTTTCAAACAAAACTGCGATAAAATATAAAAAAAAACGGAACCGTGTGGACGCGAAGGTTACTCAGTTTTTTTACACGGATAACTGTGCAAAACAAGTCGTAGCAAAAAAACTGCGCGTTTGGACGCCGCTTTACGATTAAGCCTTCTCGACCAATAAGATCAAAGTTTTCAGCGATAGATACATGAAAGCATTGGTCGAGGAAGCTCAATCGTAATCGCAAACGCAATCGTTAGTCTGAATCGGGCTTTACAAGTTGCAATAACACCATTGGCAGTACGTCCGCTACTACACAGCCTTGATTCACATAAAACCAAAGATTTTTTTTCAATGTAACCATCGTTCTTATATTGTAGTATTTCTTACAATCCAGGGGGGCGTGTTATGGAATACGATCGTAACGATCAGAAACGGTTTGTTGTTGTTAGTGTTTTCTACTAACAACAACAGGTGAATCCCAATCGTATTCCATAATAGGGCCCCTGATAAACACCAGGAATATGTAGCCTAATTCTTTTGAAAAAACCTGATTCACTTCGCTTCTAGCACACAAAGTATTAAGCATAGGATTTTCGTGGAGTTTCTCTGAAATGAAGCAAAGTCCACTGACTGCTTGGTAAGTGCATCACAAATAGAAGCAGATTAAATACTTTTTCGTCGTCCTGTAACGCTGCCCTGCGACCTCTATCCTTATGTCTTGGTCAGGACATGCTCAAGGGATGATGGAACATTTTTTTTTCGGTTTGTTTCCCAATTTTAATCACAATCAAAACCCTTGATAGTTGAAGAAATACCCGATCAGAAGACTCAGCAATTAATGAGAAAAATTCCTTTTGTTTTCAGTTTGTGGGGTGAGAACTTCTTCAATGGCAAAACAAAGAAATGGGCGAAACAAAAGGATGCTGACAACAAGCGTTCCTTCTGCATGTACATCTTGGATCCAATTTACAAAGTGTTCGATGCTGTCATGAACTACAAGAAGGAGGAGATTCCAAAACTCCTCGAGAAGATTGGCGTTACGCTAAAGCATGAAGATAAGGACAAGGACGGCAAGCAATTGCTCAAGGTCGTGATGAGAACTTGGCTGCCAGCCGGTGAGGCACTTCTTCAGATGATTGCCATTCATTTGCCGTCGCCGGTCATCGCACAGAGATATCGTATGGAGATGCTGTACGAGGGCCCACTCGACGATGAGGCTGCCGTTGCCGTCAAGGCATGCGATCCTGAGGGACCACTCATGATGTATATATCGAAAATGGTACCCACTACCGATAAGGGACGTTTCTATGCTTTCGGGCGTGTCTTCTCTGGCAAGGTTGCCACTGGTCAGAAGGCCCGCATCATGGGGCCCAATTATACGCCCGGCAAGAAGGAGGATCTGTACGAGAAGGCTATCCAGCGTACCATTCTTATGATGGGTCGCTACGTTGAGGCTATCGAGGATGTCCCATGCGGCAACATTTGCGGTCTCGTTGGTGTCGATCAGTTCTTGGTGAAAACTGGAACAATCACGACATTCAAGGATGCCCACAACATGAAGGTGTGTAGGATTTTTTTTTTCAAATGTATTCCAAAATGTATTCACCTCCAATGATGATACTTTTCACAGACCTGTTCTTAGTTCTATGAATGATACAACGAATCCCTGACACTTAATTCTCAATAAAAAAATTAAATCTAAAACATAAATAGGTGGCATTTACTAATTCTGTGTCGTTTGTAGGTCATGAAATTCTCCGTCTCGCCTGTCGTGCGTGTCGCTGTCGAACCTAAGAATCCAGCCGATCTGCCAAAACTCGTCGAAGGTCTGAAACGTTTAGCCAAATCCGATCCTATGGTACAGTGTATTATTGAGGAGTCTGGCGAGCACATCATCGCCGGTGCCGGTGAACTTCATTTGGAAATTTGTCTCAAGGATCTGGAAGAGGATCACGCCTGCATTCCACTCAAGAAATCAGATCCCGTGGTGTCGTACAGGGAAACCGTTAGCGAGGAATCCGATCAAATGTGCTTATCAAAATCACCAAACAAGCACAATCGTCTGTTCATGAAGTCCTGCCCAATGCCAGACGGTTTGGCCGAGGACATTGACAAGGGCGATGTGAACGCCAGAGATGACTTCAAGGTGCGCGCTCGCTACCTAGCCGAGAAGTATGATTACGATGTGACTGAGGCACGTAAAATCTGGTGCTTCGGTCCCGATGGCACAGGACCAAACATCATCATCGATTGCACCAAGGGTGTGCAGTATTTGAATGAAATCAAGGATTCTGTTGTTGCTGGCTTCCAATGGGCGACAAAGGAAGGTGTTTTGTGTGACGAAAATATGCGAGGTGCGTTTGATTTCAATGAAGATTTTATTTTATTTTTCGTAATTTTAAATGATGATAAAAAGAATCCTACCAGCTGTGAGGATTTCCATTTAATACAAGCTCAACAGGACTGAAAATTCCATCTGGAATTTACTATTTTATCAATTTTTAATCCATCGTGAGACTAATGAAAGCGTTTTCTATCGTTTTTAGGTGTCCGTTTCAACATTTTTGATGTGACTCTGCACGCTGACGCTATCCATCGTGGTGGTGGCCAAATCATTCCTACCGCTCGTCGTGTTCTGTATGCGTCAGTGATTACAGCTCAGCCACGTCTCATGGAGCCGGTCTACCTGTGCGAAATCCAGTGTCCTGAGGTCGCTGTCGGCGGCATTTACGGTGTATTGAATAGGCGTCGTGGTCACGTTTTCGAAGAATCCCAAGTAGCCGGCACACCAATGTTCGTTGTCAAAGCATACTTGCCCGTCAACGAGTCATTCGGCTTCACTGCTGATTTACGATCAAATACCGGCGGTCAAGCGTTCCCGCAATGTGTCTTCGATCACTGGCAAGTTTTTCCAGGTGATCCATGCGAGGCAAGTACCAAGGTATACACCATTGTACAGGACACACGCAAACGTAAGGGTCTGAAGGACGGACTTCCAGATCTCTCACAATATCTAGACAAATTGTAAAATCCGACTCAAATTTGTTTGTTTTTTATATCTAATTTTTTTTAAAGAACTTTTCATTCATTATATATTACTTTTTTTTTCTTTTTTTAATTTTATTGTATATGTTCTTTGCTCCCTTGTGTTTTTGTATTGGAAACAAACAGATTTAAAAAAAACCGAAAGAAAATATTCTTTATTTCGGGTTTTTTTTTTAAATAAAGAAAATTATTTTGCAAGAACAATTTATGAGAGAAATGTGAAGAAGATATATTTTAGCGAGACCGTGAGAGAGAGAGAGCGAAGAGGGAGGGTTACATAATATTAATTTCGAGATTAAAATTGTTTTTTTTTATCTTGATTTGTGCGCAGTAAAATCCAAAATCATGTTAAAATCTATTTAAATCATGCAAGAAGAGAAATAATTAAAATAAAAATCACTCAAGAAGCAGAAACATCCTGTGTCAAAATATATGCGCAAAATTGTAAATCGCAGGGGAAAATAACAGAAAAAATAAAGAAAATTTATGGCCCAACCATATTTGTTAGTGTTTTCTTTTTTCTCAATCTTTCAGGTCTATGTCTTGTGGCCGTTTCTGGGTTTGTTTGGTGGGATCTGAATCGTTAAAGATCAAGCGGCATCTGTATAGCTTGAAAAATTTTACTTTATTACTCATGCTTATTCTGGAATCCGAAGTAGCGTTATGTTTGTTGGATTTCCCCTAAATTTGTATTGAATCCGCTACGTTTCACTTTTATTCGATTGCTGATCTAGTAACGTTTTGGGGTAGAATTACTTGCAAACTCCAGAATACCAATTGAGTCGGGAATAGAATCGACTGAGTTTGGTTTTACGGATCCAGAATAGCAATGATTGTCAAGAAGCTTATCTTTTTTTCTTTTTTTTTTTTTTTATAGATCCAGCCAGAGCTTAGGGGAAGACCCTTTAATGCCGAAGCACAGCTCGGGATGGTTGGAAGGACAAAAGGAGATGCCGATTTATGTTATCCTTGAACTTCTGCGGGTTATAGTCCGGGGGGAACACATCGGATGGTAAATTGTTCCAAAGTCTTGTAGTTTGCGGAATGAAGGAACCCCTAAACTTTACTGTACGAAAGCGGGGAGGCTCAAGGAAGAAGTCGTGCGCACGTGTAGCTGCACGAGAGGGTCTAGGGAAAATATACCGTGGAGGAATAAGTTGGGAAATTACGGTGGAACATTTCCCATTGAAATATTTGTAGAATATGCTGAGTACTCCAACAGAGCGACGATGCTCGAGAGACGGTAATGAATCTGTCAAAGACTTGTCTCCAATTAGTCGGATCGCACGTTTTTGGATTCGGTCCAGCAGTAAATTGACAAATTAATTTTAAAAATAAGTTGGTCGGGAAGGGGGTGGAACACTTGTTGCAAAACAGATATTCAAAAAAATTTTAATATCGAATGGAAATTTCGCAACTGTTTATATGTGAACATTTTGGAGAAAGTTTTTTCACAAAAGGAAAAAACTCCAAATGTCAGTTTTTCTTACTTTTTCGTAAAAGGTAATGTAAACAAAACGGATTTTTCTATTTTTTCGAAAAAAATAATTTTATAAGGAAATTTAGCGAAAATTCGAAGCAAATCTTTCCACACCGTTCTCGTTTTTTAAAAACCTCCATCTTTCGTGCATAATTTCATCCGAAGCACTCTTCTATTTCGAAGATACACTGAACATTTGAAGCGAATCGGGCAAATGGTTCTCTTCGTAAAGTATTTTGTGTCTCCCTTCCCTATCACCACCTCTCATACGAATTATGGTTCGAAGAGCTCTTATAAAACGCATTTGTACGGAAAGAGGAGGGAAGGAGTGGTGCAATTTCTGTGTAAGTAAAAGTTGCGTAAAATTTTATTTTAAACACAATTTGTCGTTATAATTTTTTCGATATAGCGCACCGTTTTTGAATCAACTGCTGATTTCCTTTGGTATGGAGGAGAGGAAAAAAGTGGAACGATAAAATTTTATTGTATTAAAGAGATGTATAATTGTATTCTAAATACTCTTCTCTTTGAAATTTTGTTGCTAGGATGCAGTGCTTTTGAGAAAATTGCAAAAACTCTTCCTTTGGCATTGGAGGAGGGGGTGTTGCTAATAATAATTGTTTTGTCTACGAATCATCTCCAAGAAAAGCGCTACCTTTGTGCAAAAATGGTCCTAGTATCTGTTACCGTTTTTGTATGATGGAGCCTCAAAGAATTCATATTTTCATGTTTTCTGGGTCGCCGATTGCGAATCTTTTATCCGATTTTCGAAATTTAAAATGGCGGACGAAAAAAATGAGAAATCGCGGTAATTTAATGTATTGTGGAGTCTTTGGTATCGCTCATTAAATCAATTTTGGAAGTTGGACCTTAGATTCGTAACCTGCCCCCAAAATACACATTGCTAACGAAATTATGTCGCCTTTCAATTCTTGTGTCCGCCATCTTGGGCGCACCATCTTGAATTTTGAAAGTCTGACGACGTTACGGAATTTCTAGTTCAAATATCGAATGTTGCTAAATAATTTAATTTTATATATATTTAAATATGTGTGAATATTGTCGTTTCTTATTAAATCTTGATCGATATAGCTACGTTAGATCTTGAAAATTTCGCACTATGCGGTGTTTTTTTTGGCAAAAAGGTGCTTTTTGACAAAATCAATAATTCAAAAATAACGTTGCGACCGGAAATAATTTTGTTTAAACATAAATAGCGTGAAAATGGCGTCAAATACAACTTTAATATCGAATCTACGTTTGTTTTTCTGTGAAAATGAAAAATTCAGTATTATAAAGTTATATTTAATCTTTATTATTATTTGTTTGCTATTATTGACAAAATGAAATGAAAATTCGAAAAAATTAAGTATCCTCGAGGTGTCTTTTTTTCCAGCTAGAAAATCGAGAAAAAATTTCATTTTGAAAACATTTAGTAGGTTTCCAAAGTTCCTAGCAATGATAAAATAATACAAGGTATGCTTGTGGGACAAATTGGACTTCTGCGATTCTGGATGGATAAAACATATTTATGACAAAATTTAATTTTAAGCCTTAATTAATGTGTTGAAGATAAATGTTTTTCCATTTACTTGGATTGTGATTCCATTGTATGTATTTATGCGGATTTATCTACCTGTTTCTGCTCTAAATTCCACAAAATTTTAAAGTTTATTAATAAAAGCCATTTATTTTTCTCCTTTTTGTCTGGTTTGTGATCGTTATGTCTTCTATGGAATATTTTGTCATTATTTTAATACGCCGCAGTTGAAATTTATTGAAAGGAACACAAAAAAAACATTTCCTTAAGTGTGCAGCAATATTTAAAATGCTTTTCATTTGAATTTTGGTTTTTGCAGACATTTTTTTTTATCCTTTAATGAAAATACCTCAACATCGGTAAAAGATACCGGATAACAGAGAATTATAAAATTGTTGCAAGTATTATTCTGTTAAATTTATCTCATACATTGAACCACCGAAAACTTGAGTTTTCGAGATAATCCAGGAGTGGAATTCCGTAACTTGTTTCAAGCGTTTGTTTCGAGTTAGAAGAAAAAGTAGTATTCGCTGTCTCTGTTTCAACCAAAATAAATGACAGGGCAAAACAAAGCTAGCAAATATTACTTTTTCTTCTAACTCGATACAAACGCTTGAAAAAAGTTATGGAATATCTCTCCAGAAATAGCGGTTTGAGGTACATAGTTTTAGTCTAAAAAAAAGTGAAGAAAATTTTATTGTCTTAAACTTTTATCAGGCTTAAAACTACTGAAAAATGCATAGTTTCGTAGTAAATTATAAAAAACAAAATTGCGATTTGTAAAAACTCACAATTTGGTTACATCCAATTAACAAATTTCCACTTAAAGTTAATAGAATTGCCCCATTCCAAGAACAAACATCCCTGTAAAATTTCATAGCTCTAACTCGATTGGTTCTGGATAAATCTTGTACATAGATTGATAGACAGAACACATTTTTGTAATATTGTTCCAATCGACTCGGGAGTGCTAGCGAAATGTTTTTTAGGCAAGATTAAAAGGTCGTAATTGTCCATGAATACAATACTTATTATACTTTGTATGAAAACTGACATTATGATTGATAGAAATGTCAAACTTGTGTTGTGGAGAATGACGTCCCAATTTTCAATATGGCAGTAGCTGACTTTGAAGCGGACATGTCTTGTATTAGTGTACCATGCTAGGAAATCTTTATCGGGAAGCGAAGAGGAAAAGTTTAGCATTTTTAAGTGGAGTTTTCAAGCAAAATATAGATGAACAGTGAACGGGAAACGATGGGGTAATTCAAAATAGTGCCTAAATAATAAGTAATTGGTGTGAAAATTTGTGTAGCAGCCCCAAAGAGGGCGATTTGGGGCGAGTACAAGTCAGACAGACATCAAAATTTGCTGGGGGGCTCTTTTGCGGCAGGCCAGCTCCACCCGTTTCTTGGTTTGTTATGGAATGGATTTGCCTCCGCAGCCTGTCATGTTTTCTCAATCTTCCGGGCCGCGATGGGAACTATTCCGAGGATTCTTAAAAATACCAGTGTTTAATGAGTCCCCCCTTGTCGATTAGTTGTGATTTTCATGTTTTTGCCCACCAATCGATCCGTCCCATCACAAGAGATCTCTGAATTTGCCATTAGAAAGTATTATTTTGCCCCTGGCTGTTTGAGTGGTTTGTCCATTGAAGGAGGCTGTGATCAGATATGATGGCTGGCCACTTAATATATGGATCCGGGGGTGTCAAATTACAGTAGAATTGTGTGGAGAAAATTCCAATCTACCCTGCGCCTTCGTCCACCCACCCACATCGAATGTCAATGGGTTCTGGGCTCGCTTCTACGCCTGCCGATTCTCCTGGTTCTACGTCTCCTAGGGGTGGCTGGGCAATTATAATTGGGGGTGGGATCTTGTTTTGGCGAGGCTTCTTTCGACGACCCCTTTCGGCGACGACAACAAAAGTCGACAGTTTTGACAGGGCCACCGCAGTTGGTCAAACATCCGGAAGCTATAAAGTCGTTAGAAATCCTCCAAGTGCTGAAAATCTCTAATAATCGGTTTCTATTTCTCCTTCGGTGGCGTTTGCTATGTCATTTGATAGACTACACTAGGCGATTTGATTCCAAGTTCATAGATTGTTAGGTTCTGCAGTGATTCCGAGTGCAAGACACGTCCGAATAGCTTCTATCAATTATATAATTTACAACTCTGTTGGGCTGGTTGCCTTGCAGTTATCCGCTAATTGTTACCTTGTTGATGAAGTCAAGCTTCACTAGCGAAACAAAAAACTTTTGAGTTAGTCTCTGTTTGGATTTCGAAGTGATTCCAGGAACGAAAAGAACGATTCGTTTGGCAGCAGCAACACGATGGCAACGGCAGAGGCTTCTGGTTCTGGTGAGGGGGAGAGCACTAGCCAAGACGTGGAAAGTAGTGAACCGTATGTAATATAATTTAAAAAAATTATTCGTATTTCGAAGAACGTAACAAATTGTTGCATAGTCGAATAGCGGGCGAGTGAATTTCATTCAATTGCGTGCGAGCGATATTCCGGCTAATCGATTCTATTAAATTCCTCGGTTGTTTCCAATCATTATTTATTTATTTCATTTCGATTTAAAACACCATTTTATTGAAGCTTTTTATATACACGAACTTCTTTCATTATGATTACTCATCTTTTGTTAGATTTTTTCCGTTGAAATGCAGATTTGCAATCGTTATTTTTGGCTTTAGTAAACATTAAGATCATAACAAAGCATCTAAAATGAACTGTAATTAAAGAAATTTATCTATTTGTGTTTGAATTTTAAATTAAAGCAATGATAATATCCCGGAAATATCCCAGAAGTTTTGTTTGACTTTGCATACATTCAGGCGTTTCACTTAACAAAATATGGTTTTTTTTTCTAATTTTTATGCTGTTAGAAATGTGAGTGGACTTTTTAGGGGAACCTACACAGACGGGGCTTCGAATTCTGGTATTTTTTATAATTTTTTATATTTTTATTCTTTTTTTATTTTCTTGTGATATAGCGGGAAAGTATTGTATTCATGATGGAGACCGACCCAAAAACGGGGGCAGATAGAGACTTTCTGATCAGTACAAAATCCGTTTCATCAAAATTATGACGACATCCGTGCATCTTTCTGTCGGTCTGTCTGTCGGTCTGTCTGTCGGTCTGTCTGTCGGTCTGTCTGTCGGTCTGTCTGTCGGTCTGTCTGTCGGTCTGTCTGTCTGTCGGTCTGTCTGTCGGTCTGTCTGTCGGTCTGTCTGTCGGTCTGTCTGTCGGTCTGTCTGTCGGTCTGTCTGTCGGTCTGTCTTTCGGTCCGTCTGTCGGTCTGTCTATCTGTGTGTTCGTTTTACGTATCTTAAATAACTTGAGAACGCGTTGAGCTAGCGACTTGAAACTTTGTGTAAATGAGTATTACATAAATCGTAGTTTTCTATCAACTTTTGGAAAAGTAACGTTAGCTATAACGGATACGGATACCTCCCAAAAAATGTGTCTTTGAAAAAATATGGTTTTTTGAAAATTACTCGTAACCTATGCGCTTTTGAGAAAAAAATTGATATAACAAAATTTAAAGGATATAAAATTTTATACGTTGGTTGCTCTAACGGTTTTTGATTCTCAAGATATTTAAATCGATTATATTAAATTCAGAATCACATCCTCAAATTCAGTAAAAAAATGAATTAAAAGTGTTTTGAGAAACTACTTCTTAAGCCCAAAGTACTTTGCATAGTAGTTTCAAAAAAGTACTTTCTGCGTTGGACATGGGTATTGAAAACTAACATAGCATTTTCAAAAACTACCAGAAAAGTACTTTTAAAATCTTTTTCTTCTTTCAAAGCATTTTGAAAAACTACCAGAGAAAAGCACTTTTAAATAATTTTTTTTTCTGCAGCGGAGAGTGGAGAGAATGGTTAAATTTTGCCCGCTTTGCTAGTATCGAGAAACTCAACTGAAAAATTTCAAGTCTCTAGGTCCGATATTACACTTGGCTTATTTAAGCCGGCAACTTTTGGGCTTAATAAGCCAATGTGCTTACATTTGTGCCTTAAATAAGCCAATCCTGTTTGCATATGCTACACAAGTCTACATGGGTGTGTGTGGACTCAAACCATTGAAATTGCTGCTGCTAATATACTTCCCAAGATCTTTACCTGCTGACGGTCAGAACGAAAATGATTTCTGCCTACTACTTTTCCTAAACCGGTTCACACGCTTTGCATGTATGCAGATTGTCGATAAGCCATGATTTCGAGTGGCAACTTTTCCCTCCTCAGTCGTTTCTCCCAAAAATCGGCTTAAGTAAGCCCGAAAATTGCCGTGTGTAATACCGGACTAGTTCAACATTTCCAAAAGTGATGATGTTCATGGACGAACAGACAGACAGACCCAATAAAAATCGTTCATCATCCTAAACACCTCCGTGTAATTAAGTTTTGTTTCCGATGATTGATTCCATGCGTTAAAAACGATGTGCTAAATATAGTATACTCCTATATGGTTCTCATATACAGTATAAAATCACATATGAATTTTTATGCACAAATTTTCACGTATTAAAAGTTTATGATAAAAGTTCCACACTTCATATGAATTTTAACACAAAGCTTTACGTGTTAGAAAACAAATATTTTTTTCAAAATTTGACACTTACTATTATAATGCCGCAAAGGAGGGTTCCATGGAATTGCGAGATAAATTATTAAAAGATGATTGCTTAAGAGGCGGTAATTTTTAATGTGGTTAACAAATTCAGAATGATGCTTTAATATGAAACAATAAAAAATGAAATTTGATAGCATTGCGCTCTTCTCTCGAGCTGATAAAAATTTTAAATTATTGACTTAAATTAACTTAAATTATGTGCGAGGGAGCTGAACTAGAATGGAAACAGCTTCATGCAAAAACTGTAAATTTATTTATTGCGGTGACTGTAATTCAGTAATTTGATTAATTGAATAAGTTATGAAAGTAGGACGTTTACAAAAAATGAAAAACTGAGAGTAATTTGAAGGTTATTCAAGGGACAGTGTCTGCAGTTTGTTTTTGTTATCTTCAGGAATTTTTTTTGTTAACATTTTGATGATTTTTTTTTTGCAGATTCTGAAAATCCAGATTTTTTTTATTCGAATTTTCTCGAAATCTTATCAAATTTTAATAGTTTTCCTTGTAAATATAAATTTTTACAGTTTCTTGTCGTCACATCGTTTTTTATTTTACACTCGACGTCATAAACCTTTTAGTTTTGTTTTTGCTTCCATCAGAAATCATTTTTGCAATTCATGAATATTTTCCAGGGATTTATTTCGGTTCTATTGTTAAAATATTTTCTCAGTTCTGGAGTTTGAAATAATTTGTTACCACTGAATATCAATTTATAAGTTTTCTCAATAAAAATGTCATCAAAGAAATCTTTTAAATCAACGAAGGTCTTGACGATTTTCAAAATAATGCACACTTTAAAGCGGAAGCACTCAAAACACAGGTAATAATGGGCTGTCCATAAAATACGTTACGCTAATTTTAGGCTTCTCGAATCACCTTTTGACTCGCCAGACTTCTGTAGAGTTTGGTAACGTAACCTCCCGCAAGTTTCCTGAAATTTCAACCTAAATTATAAATGATTTAAATTTTTGATTGAAATTTTCACGGAGTCAGTCGAACCCACAGAACTATATAACATAGAACAACTGTCACCATACAAAGCTCTGCTGAAAAATGGTCCCAAAAGTATTTCCCTCTTTATCGTACTTGAACGCATCCACTGAACTGTATAAGGTCGCGAAATTCAAATTTAGTTTGCCGCGAAATTCAAATTTCACAAGTTTGAGACTAACTTTAGGCGCAAACAAATAACTTTAGGCGTCAACACCATTCCGAAAGAAAGGACTATATTTATTTTCATACGGTTATCTTGCTCTTACTTGAATCGTTTTGATTCACTGAACTGTATTGAAATGGGACCATTTGAGACAGCAAATCGAGCGATCTAGTATATCTGTGGTCGAACCTTTCCTGGTTCTTGTGCCGCAAGTCGCTAGTAGGTTCTTATAACCTTTTCATGCAGTAGCGTAGCAAAGGGGACAGGGAGCACTTTTTAGGGGCAGCAAATTTTGGCAGATAATTGAAAACTGATCCAAAATTTTATATCAAATTCTTTTAAAAAAATATCAAATTTTCGATATTTGCTTTAACGAATCGCAAAAAAGTTTGCCGAGGGGGGAGGGGAATTTCCAAAAAGCAAAAATTGGTGCTACGTAATTGAATTTTCAGTGCTGACACAAAATTAGAAAAATTCTAGTGGTAGTCGGGAAAACTGCGAAAGAATTTTAATATTTTTGGAAAATTAATGTTTGGGTAGCTCTTGTTTTGGGCTTTAGACTGTACTGAACTAGAATAGGTCGGCGGTATTAGCGAGAGCAAAAACAAGAAAGCTGGTGTGTGAAATACATTGAGTTTATGACAGCTAGTTTTTTAATTTTTTGGTTCTCACTCAAATTTAATTTTTTTAATACTTTTAAGTTATGATTTCGTTAAAATCTATTGATGGTTGAGGCGTTGAGAGCATAAGTGACTCAATCCACATGTCGAAATTGTGAATTTTTTTATGTTTGAGTCACTATTGCGTGTGATTTTTTAGATAAAAATGTTTGGATGCACAAAAGAACATTTCAACATTGAGTAATAAAGTCCACACACATTTTTTCCCCAAAAATTTACAGTCAATAATAGTACAAAAGTGGAAAAGCTTCAAAAACTCGATTTTGTGGGTTAGGTCACTTTTGCTCTGATAACCTCATATGTATATACTAGCCTAATGTCGGTTCTAATTGGAGTTAATAGACTGTCCTACTCAGTAGAATAGTCTATTAAAGGGCAATGTCCACTCTCTAGTTGCGACTATGACGTCACGAATAGCTCTTAGCCAATGGAAACATTTTACTGCTGCTGCCGCTGTTGTTGCCGGTTTATTGTAATTCATGCTCTCCTAGAAATGAATCTTCCTTTTTCTTACTGCAGGGAAAATCATTTGGATTTGTGTTATTTCTACAATTTCTCCTATTTAATTGCCTTAAATTAGTGAGCGGTAAAATATCCCTTCAAAAATCTAAGTATGGGCGTACACGGAGCAACTTTCGGTCATCAGGATGCCGCAACTTTACCAAATTATAGGAAAGAAACGAGTGCGGCAAGAGGGGAAAAGTCGCCACTCGAAAAGTGTTCTTCTCGTCTTCTTTTACGCACACAAACGAAGTCGCTCGTGTAGCACGTCAGCATGCATGTGTGCGTAATTTCATCGAGCCACAGGCTCGTAAACATATCCCAAATAAAAAAAATTGAATGCAAATAGTAAAATACCAGTTCCAGGTAGTTTTATTTTTCAGGTAGGTAGGAAAGGGTAAATGCCATAACAAATTACCAGTCCTTATTCTTCTATTGTTGGCAGTTTTTATTGTGGCAATTGATGTTGCCTCGGTGCTAGCTAGAAAGGGAATGCGCTGGAAATACAACACATATATGAGAACCACACACACATAAGCGATCGCTTGTTGTACACAAGTTTTTCCTACTAAAAAGTGAAGAAGCGTGTACGTCGGAAAGGCTTTTTGAGGACCAAAAGTTGCCGCGACGAGATGAACCGTGTGCGTTGGCTCTAATGAACATAAAAGGTCAAAAAAAACTTAACTCGATAACAAATCTGTTTAAAATGTAAAAAAAAATCTGATATTGGGAAATTTTGCATTATTTTTCAACATTAAAGAAACAGAATTCATCACAATAACCACTAAAAACGTTATTCAATTAAAAAAGTTTTTTTTGTTAATTTCGGATAACTGTAGAAATATTTCCAGCGACCTAGACACCGTATTAAGATTTAAGTTGCTTTCATGGCGATGTTTAAGGCATTGAAAGGCCTTTTGTTGGATTTAAATTCTAATTGATTTAACATGTTTACCAATTGGAGCGTTTAATTTTAGTCACCAGCGCATTTCTTTCACATCAACATTCCCAAGGTTTGCTAAGTTTTTTGAGGTTTGTCTTTATATTCCTGTTAATATCGGAGCGTATAACAAACTATTCTGAAGAAATTCTATACGATTTCCAATTTATTTTTGTCAAAAAAATGATTTATTTTTGGTCCATTGCGTTAAACGGATTGTGGTTGGTGTGAAGTTGTCTTTTAAAGAGATAATTTTTGATAATGAAATTTTTCCAATCTGAAACTAATCTCCTGTGCTAAAATATTTTCTTTTAGGGAGCAACCGATATTTACATGCCAAGCACATGTTTTTCATATTGATCCGAAAACGAAACGGACCTGGATAACGGCCAGCATGAAAGCGGTGTCGGTTAGTTTCTTCTATGATTCATCAAGGAATCTCTATAGAATAATTAGCGTAGAAGGTAGTAAGGCAGTGATCAATTCAACAATTACACCCAATATGACATTCACTCAGACATCACAAAAATTTGGACAATGGAGCGATGTACGAGCCAATACCGTTTATGGTTTAGGATTTGCATCAGAAGCTGAATTGACTAAGGTAGGATCGGTTTATTTTAAAATATCTTTTCTTATGAAGATATTTAATTTTTCTTGTAGTTTGTTGAAAAGTTTCAAGAGGTTAAAGAGGCAACTAAAAATGCTTTAGCAAAATCCGCTGCTAATGGTGAGTTTATCAGAAAGTTTTTTTTTTAAATTTCATCAAACAAAAGTTAGTCTATTTGATATTTAATAAATTTCATCCGAAACCGAATTCATTACTAATTTTTTACTGTTTCTGTTTGTTAAATTGAAGGTAGTACAGCAGTGACACCGGTTACATCAGCAAACACATCCCCAGTCACATCACGGACAGCTACAATCCAAAATGACAACACAACAAATGAAGTTCATCATGTTGAGCCACCGAATATGTCGAATACGAATACACAGAATGCAAATCCGGATAGTCCTTCGCACAAGATCACAACTAGCAATAATTTAGAAAGTAAGCAGACGTCCCAAAATAATGAGAGCGGTAATACGGCTGTGCATGCGACTGGTGATCAACAATTGAAATACGAGAATGAGAGGCTAAAAATGGCATTAGCGCAAAGGTGAGGAACGAATTTTTTTTTGTTAAAAGGAGTTTTTTTTTAAATTTATTAATTTTTTCTAGTTGTTCGAATGCTAAAAAGTGGGAAATCGAATTGGCTACTCTGAAGAGTAATAATATTCGGCTAACTAGTGCTCTACAGGTGAGTTTTTCATTTTGTGTTCGAATCTGAAGAAAAATTGGGGTAAAAATTTAACGCTTTTGTTATTTTGGAACGCTTAACGACTTCTTATCGCGTGAATTTATGTTCCGTCATCTTGAACTGGGAAATGTGAATAAAGTCCAAGAAATTTAAGCTTGGAAATCTTTCTCTCTGGAATCTTTTCTCGCCACCAACTCGAACACTGATGGATCAATCAATGGGATAGAAAAATTTATGGGATAAAAAATCGCAAGTGGCCATCACTTAAAAATTTCATTCGCCAAGCGGTTTGCGTTTGACTGCACTGAGAGTTGCTTGATTTGTTTTGATTTTTCTTGCCATTTGTGTGCTAAGTGCCACATTGAGGAAATAAGACGAAAATGGTGTAATCGAATGGAAGAAACATTTTATTTCAGTTAGGATTTCATTTCTCTTGAACTTGAGGTTAAAAGACCACCTTTTAAAAGTCGGTAAACGTGGGTTTTAATGTTTTTTAAATCCCACTCTCAAAAAGGCGAAAAATAAGCGAAGCGTGAGAGCACAGCAGCAAAAAAGAGACAAAGTATGCGAATGAAAAGAAGTTTTCGTGTTTGCTCGCTAAACAATCTTAAAAGTGGACAAAAACGTTTTAATAATTTTACAAAAGGTGCTGTCCATAAAACAAGTCACGCTAATTTCATTTAATTTCCTTTTTTTCTTCTTTTTCTTAAGGTTACTGTTGTAAGGGTATATTTTTGATATATTTTTGCTTTTAGGAATCTACTGCAAATGTAGATGAATGGAAAAGGCAGCTGCACACGTATAAAGAGGAAAACATTCGACTCAAGCGTGACATGGACGCATTACGGCAGGGTGGTGCTCCCGGTGGTGGTGGAGGTGAAATAGCGGACGATTTACGTCGTGAAATAGGTTTATTGAAAGGTCGAATCGAGGCACTGGAAAAAGAGCTAATGACCCAAGAAATTGAATTGAAAGCGGCCAACATGAGTCTAAAGGACAAATGCAATGACCAAAGTGTAAGAATTTCTCTTTCTCATGATTTTATTTAATTTTTAATTGATGATATTTTCTTAATTTTTAGATGAAGCAATTAAATGAACTCAATATTCAATTTGCAAAACAATTAAGCGAGCTTTTTAGTGTCCAGAAAGAAATGGATAAAGTAATACATTCCCATAAAAGCACTTGAGACTTGGACATTCTTGAAAGTGACAAAGTGAGTTACTATCGAAGCGATAAATTAATCGTTAAATGAAGAAAAGAAAAAAAAACAGCTAGAAAATCTATTTGTAGTTATTGAAAAAGAAAATTGTTGTAGTCTTATAATTTGCTTTGTGGTTTTCCTTCTTCTATATTGATTTCAAAGAAGGCCAAATCTTTTTTTTTCGAATGAATGCATTTCACGTATAATGAATTAATATCGAGTAGGGTCTTACAAAAAAAAATAAATTCCTCACCTTTTTAACTGTTTGTTTTGCATCAGTCGACTCATATATGAATAGAACGTAATCGTATTACTGAAATTGGATTTTGAGTTTAAATTCTGATATCTTTTTTTTACAATATTTCACTCTAAATACACTTTCTATACTTATTTGTTAAATTTTAATTTATTTTATTGATTTGTTTTCGTGAAAGCTTTAAATTAGCGGTTGCATTTTAAAACAAAAAATTATTTACATTACAAGATACGTTTAAACAAATATCGTATTACAGAAATTGGGACATTAACTCCTGACTTTGAATTTAAATGATTACGATACGTTTGGGTTTCGAATAAAAATTAATATGTAAGTAAATGAAAGTTGTAGATGTGTAAAAAAAACAGTAATTAGTAAATTGCGAAATCGCCCTCTATTTTAAATAAAATTGCTTACATTTTAACAAAAATCACCTCAATTCATCATGAATCTGTTTTCATTTGTGTGAAGTTCGATTCATGGATAAAATCCCATTAAAAAGTAGACGCTGATTCTATCGCTCTTTCTTTCTCTCTCTCTCTATAAAGGTTTATTTATTTTTGTTGTATAAAAAAATCACGATTTTTTTTGTAAGTAATTTTATGCCAAGATAGCTTTTGAATTTAGTAGTTTTGTGAATAGGCTATTTCTGCAAAAAAAATTGATACAAACATCATTGACCGAATTAATCATTGAATTTAGATCTTCAATCACATTTTCGTGCTTTCATAATTTTTATAATTTTGGAACATGCAGTGATTCATAATTTGAATTTCTCGACCTTTAGGATTTTGATATTTTTTATTTTGATAATTTTTGCCATATTGAAATATATTTGTTTCAAGCGAAACCATTTTTATTTAAGTATCAGATTTCATTAAATTTAAATGGAAACAATGAGGAACTGGAAAATGTTTTTGAGAGGAAACATCAAGTTTATATCCCGAGAATCTGATGGTTGGATATCATCAGAGAACGGTAATGAATTTTTACTTGTCATGAAAACATTTCAAAAGGCATTTAAAAATTTTCATTAACAACGTACTACATTCAAAATACTGGGTGAAATCAGGGAATGCAACAAATATTTCTGAAAATAATTTTCGCCACTTTTACATACAATTCCGAGTCAAATTGGTCAATCCAATTAGTTGTAATCCGCTAAAAGTGGTTGTGGCGATTACGCCTTGATATTTTGTTAACTTTATAATTGGGAAAAAATACTATCGTCAGAAGCGATGAATAAAATAATGTGAAATATAAAAAAAGAAATATTTGTTATAAAAGCTCTTCTGATTGCTCTGCAAAAAATGATGTAAAGTACGATATCCAATTATTTTATCGCAATCTGTCAACTGAACTCAGTTTTTCTACAATTATTCGCTCAAAGGGTTGTTTATGTGCAATAAATTAAAATATATGAAAGGGAAATGAAATTTAAATCAATAATCGTAACTAGTCAAATTGATACAGTTGATAATTTGAAATTATCGGAGTACATACACAGTGAAAAGGTAAAGTTATGAATTAATGAATGACCGAATTTCAATGGAAACTAAAGTTATTGCTAAAGGACATTCCTGTGTAATTGAATAGAACTGTTCTGCCTCACTAAAGATAAGAATAAATCAAATAAATCAGATTTATTTATTATGAAAATATGCAGTTACAAAATTACGTGAAATTAGAATATCTCGAAAATTATGGTTTATTGGTCAATATTTTTGAATAATATTTGCTTCTCTCGAAACGAATTTTCTATTCATTTGTACCGGATTATAAAATTTAACATTACGTGAAATAAGAGTTCTCTGAATGAATATGAAATTCTGTGAAATTAGAGTTCTATGAACGAATAGTGGTATTACATGAGATAATATTGTGAACATTTTAGGCCAAATTGTTATTAGAATTACCACCTCAAGATAAGTTACAGATTACCGGTTATAGAAAGTAAATAGAGGACTTCGAGTTTTATACGGAATTTGTCAAACAAGTCATTAGAATCATAAAGTGGTATATTAGGTTTAGTCTACCGTTTCCAACACTTCAAATGAATCGTCGGACATAAAAATGAAGTACACAAGGCTGTTTGGGATAATAAAAGATTTTGATTTCCGTCTGCCCGTCCGTCGATGAACACCAAAATTTTTGAAAGGATTGAGCTAGAGACTTGAAATTTCTTACAGTTGTGTGCATCGTAAATAGGAAGGGTGACCGGATGTTTCCATTTGCGAGTTTTTATCCCATGAAATTTTGTCAGAGAAAAATTTGATAGAAGATTGATCACTACTGAAATTTCATGGATTTTTCTAGTCCAAGATGGCGCAATCTAAATTTACTCGGCAAAAAATCGTAAAATTACTTCATTTTTACAAACAAAGGAACAGAGAATGTAAAGACTTTTTGAAGATGGATTACCCAATGACAAGACTTTTCGCCTGCTCTTTATCGCTTCTTAAATTTCATGTTTTGCATGAATCGCAATAGCTATGACGAGTTTATTTTTAGTCAAAATCATGTCAAAAAATTAGGACAGAAACTGGCAACATTAGGGCAAGGTGAGAAAGTGGGATTGCTGATAGGAAAATCATCCTCAAAACTAAAATCTCCGTTCTCAGAGTTCCGCCTGTCGTGCTCTGATTGGTTGGCTGTCACACTGAATGTGTTCCATTTTCATTATTGTTTCGGTCGTCTTCGATGCAACACGTCGTAGAGCAAAAGGCAGCCACGTATTCGTTGCAATTCTTTGGAAATGTTCCGTTTCCCAAATGTTTCACACCAGTCTGATTGCTCACAGCTACTGGTTCAAATAGTCTCAATCTGAACACGAGCAAAATTTCATCCGTCCTATTTAGGCGGACTATTTCAACCAATCTGAACATGTTTAAGAAAGGAAAAATCGCCACTCGAAATCCTGGCTCAACGGCAACTTTCTGCACACATGCAACGCGTGTGAACCTGTTTGGGAAAAGTAGCAGGTAGAAATCATTTTTCCTTCTGAATGTAAGCAGGTAAAGGTCCATGTTACGACTAATGTTGAGCTCACACACACATATGTAAACTTGGGTTCATGCAAACAGGACTGGTTTGCTTAAGTCAAATGTAAGAACAGTGGTTTACTGCAACCCAAAAGTTGGCGGTTTAAATTAGCCAAGTGTAATACCGCACAATGTTGCGGCGAGGTTTCGAACAACTGGGGAAATACTTGTCTATGATCACCACTGGCTTGATAAACTGGTGCAAATCTACCCGATTGATGAGAGGTCTGAAACCGGCCAATTAATGTCAACGTTTCGTGAAATAACGCGTCCAGGGAACTTTTCATGCAATAGAGCGATTGCTTCGTGACTTCTATGGCACGTAGCGCCGTTTTGTTGAAAAATTTATTTTGGAGATCTATTATTTCAAGCAAACAGCCCCACAAAAAACTGTTAATCATCGACCGATATCTCTCCCTATTGACGGTTCATGCTCGTCCTTCATCATTCTCGAAGAAGTAGGGCTCGATGACTACAATACACCCCTACAATAGGGCTCGATGACTACAGTAGGCTAGTGGCTACAATCAAATAGTAATTTTTTTTCGGGTGAAATAGACGTCCCCCAAGATCGCTTTTTTGGTTTGTTTACATAGGTTTTGTTTACATACCAAAACTTTCACGAAAGAACTACAGAACGCGAATTTTCATAATATCGCTGAATAATTTCTAGCCATTTTTGAACCATGTATCTTTCCATAATACTACAGATGATACTACAGATATATTTCCATGATACTACCAGGCCACTACAGATACCAAAAAAGACGCAGGGTTACCAGGGAAAAAATTACGAAATTCGGACATTGAAAATGGAAATCCTTTGTAAATGTAAAAATTTCCAAAGAAATCGGTTTGAACGCCTCAATAGAGATTTTTGAGCATGTTTCCTTGGTAATTCTTGTTTTTAAAAAAAAATAGCTGTTATATGGTTCGTCCCACTAATTCCTCCCGTTAAAATAATATTTGATCAAATTGTAATTACCAAACAGTTTTTTTTATTTCGTATGCATAGGAGCTTCGTCTGCCAATCATTATCGGCTGCTGCCCTCCACTAAAATATAGTCAAAACCCTTTCCAGGGCTCAGCAGATGATAAGATCGTAAGGATTTTTACATAGGGCATAAAGGCGAAATTTTGGTGGGGTCAAAATCGGTTTGCCAGTGAAATTAGTATTAAAATAACGTCAGAATTGTAGCAGAAATCAGGAGAGGGGTTGAAAGGAAAGATGAATTTAAGATAATGGTGTTGCTTATGTTAGTCTCCATTAAATACATTAAGATTTCGTTAAAATTGGTTTAGGGACTGTCCATAAAATACGTCACACGGTTGGGGCAGGGTATTTAAGTATTTAAATCCTATGCAAAATCACGCAAAGAAAATAGTGCCCAGAAGGTTTTAAAACTTTTTTCAAACCTTGAATCGAATTGTAAACTAATGCTGAGAAATCACAGAGTTTAATCATCTGTAAATAATTTAACCTTTTAGAGTTAGTAGAAAAATATAATGGCCTTTAAAGTAGTTTAGTTTTCACACAGAAGAATCTTTTCATACTGTTAATATTTTTCAATTATATTTAATTAACAATTACTATACAAAAATATTATTTACGGTTTGCTTTATTTTTTTTTATAGAATTTTTTAGTTTTGGAACAATTGGCAGCTGCGCATCTTGCCGATTCTGAAAGTACTTTATCGAATGTGACATCATTACTATCACAGTCGTTATATGACAGTGATATAAATAATAAACCATTAAATAAGAAAATTGATGATGAAAATATTGTTGTTATACATAGTCAAAATAATACGAATACAAATAATAAATTACTGCACAAGAAATTATCAGCACCGTCAAATGTGTCAGGATTAGCAGGTGGTAATGTATCTGGCAGTGGTACAGGACTATCGGCAACATCAAAATCATTGCGTACCACGAAAGAGATCGGCGATAATAATTACGTATCGACGACAAATACATTAACACTTAGACGAAAATCATCGAATACGCTGGCTCATCATGGCAATGGTGGCGGGGTCAGTGGCGCTATCAGAAATATTGATATGGCAACAATAGCAACATCAGCAACACTAGCAACTTCGTCAGATATTCCAAATGTAGCCGGTACTTTATCAGACGATGGCAACAATATAAATGCTAATAATATTAATAATACTGTTGTTAATAATAGTAAAACTGCTACTATATTAGTATCAAAAACTAAAACTAAAACTGGACTTCCTTTGCTTCTTAAAAATTCCATTAATTAAGTACAATTGAAAAAAAAAAATTAATGCAACAAAAATGAAATGTTAAAATAACAATGAGAATGAAATAAGAAATAAGAATGAAATATTGATATAAGGTTTAAAAGTAAAAAAAAAAACTGAAATTAATTAAAACAATTGAGAATAATAATCTTAAGCAAATAAGTTTTTTGTAAACTTGATTAAGCTCGAAAGTATATTACATATAATTAAGAAAGAAAAAGAAATGGTGAAATACTCGTTTTAATCATAAATTGAATAATTATTAAAAAAATTTTATAAAAAAAATGTATCTATTTAATGTTTGCCATATTTAATTATTGAATCTCGTTTTTTGTTTATTATATTGTAATTATGAATTATTTTAAAATAAAATTATAAATTATTTATTATTATTCTAGTAACAATGATGGTAATGAGAAATAATGCCAATTTAATTACCTACACATATACGTGCAACTAAATTCAAAACAAAGTGACATTTATATATATTATTAAATATGTATTTAATAATAATAATGGATACGTATAGAAATATTCATAATTTAAAACAAGTATTAATCATTTAATTTTGAGAAACAAAAATGATCTGATCGGATGTGAAAAATAAACGAAATGGAAAATATGGTTTATCAATATTATAATGTATACATGACAAAACCAGTAAAAAAATTGTTTTTTGCGAAAAAAAAAATTAATAAAATAGTAATGCAAGCAACCAACCAACCACATTCAATATTAAGTATTAAATAAATAAATTGTATATTTAGTTCAGGGCATGTTACTGCAGATAAAAAATTAATAACAATAAAAAATGATACAAAACAAAAACAAAATAGAATGTTATTGATAATATGTTAAATAAATAAACTAAATGAACATAATTTAAAAGTGAAAATAATAATAAAAATTAAAAAAAAAACCAATTAATATGTCAGATATACAATATTTAAAATAAAAATTTGAAAATGAATCACACAGATTTTTTTTACTATTACTTTTAACCCATTCGGTATTTTGATGCCATATGGCAACGCAGTTAAAAATTTCAATTGACTTATTATTTATTTATTTTCAACACTCTATTCTCATTCAGTGCACCTTTAGGTGCATTTGTGACCCAATTTTGATTTTTTGAATAAAAAGCTGGACTACAGTGGACGTATTTGTAAAAAATAAAAATTTTTAATTTTTTTGTTTTAAATGAATACTAATAGCTTAAACATGATTAATTTGTATAGAGAGAATTTTTAACCCCCATAGAAAAAACATGTACCGAATGGGTTAACCATACGTGATGTGTAGCCCAAGCAGTTCCGTGGTACGTCATTTTGACCAAATAAATCTAACAAACGAAATATCCATCATGTGTGGTCTCAAATAAAAGAGCATCGAAAAAGAATTAACAATTGGAAACTCAAGAAAAAAAGAAAAGCAGTCGATAGACGCCATTTTGACCAAATCGAACTAACAACTTACATATCGTGAAACCCATCCAGAAAGCGCTTCGAAAAATAAATAAGGACATAACAAAATTGCGGGCGACCGACGTCATTTTGTCCAAAACAAATGAACAAAGTATGCATCGTGGAGGTCTTAAATGAAAGAGCTTGGGAAAAAAAAATCAGGGAAAAAACAATGGCAATATTAAAAAAAAAAGTTTTTAAAAACAAAAATAAATAATTTGATGTAGGAATTTGGCCCAAATCGCTACGTAAAATTGCTTGTTTTTTATACTCTGTATGATATATCACAGGAATATATTAGATTTACAGGTCGATTATCTTAGACGGGTCACTTTTCGTGACTCGAAATTGCCTGTTGTTGTTGGTACAAAACAACAAATACAATAGGCAAAATTCGAGTCACGAAAAGTGACGCGTTTAAGATAATCGACCTGTTAGTATACCGTTTGTAACACATCGAACCAATTATCCACACAAAAATGAGCTATATCAGGCTGTTTGCGATGACAAAAGATTTTAAATTCCACATGTTCGTCCGTCTGTCCGTCCTTGAACACCATAACTTTCGAACGGATTGAGCTAGAGACTTGAAATTTTATATATAGGTCTTTCAATAAGGACATAACAATTTTGTATTTTAATAAAAACGCACCCTAAAACTTTTTTTTTGATCTGGCAATGCTAAAACGTCAGTCAAGGTTTACATTTTTATCATGGTGAAGTTCACGAACGAGGAACGTTTGGAAATTATTAAAACTTACTACCGAAATTCTGAGTCGGTGGTCACAATCGTGTAATCTCGAGAAATGGTCCGGTCGAATGGCCACTTCGCTCATGCGATTTAACGACGTTGGATTTCTTTTTATGGGGTTATGTTAAGTCGATGGTTTATGCCAACAAGCCAACAACTTTAGAGGAGCTCAGTAACAATATCGAACGTGAAATTGCCAACGTTCCGGCCGATATGTGTGGAAGAGTGGTGGAAAATTGGCTCCAAAGAATCAATCAGCAAACGTGCGCGCGGTGGCCAGATGAACGACATCGAATTTCATACTTAAATGTAACATGTCCACTACACCTGGAATAAATTTCAGCCCGATATCTCAATTATTCTGTGTGGTATTTAAATACAAAATTGTTATGTCCTTATTGAAAGACCCGATAGTTACGTTTCTCGTAAATAACTAGGCGAAGTTTTTGAACGGGCAAAATTGGTTCATTCCTTTCCCCTCCCCCATACAAATGAAAACAGTGAGTCATATTGAAAAATGTATTAAAGTAAAATGTGTTTATAATAGGGTTTTACATTATTCAACCATACATCAAAATCCAATTGGACCACTAATTCTCCCCTCTCCCATACAAATGGAATACTTTTCCTGTTTTTTCGAAAACTATGCATCGTATCGAAGAATTTATGAAGATGAAATGCGTTTAGAATATGATTTTATATAATCGTTCTATATATCAAAATCCAATCGGACCACTTCCTTCATACAAATGAATTTTTTAAAATAAACATTTTGTCTATCCTATAGAGTATTTTACGATTGGCCCCAGGAAATTGTAGATTTCCTTATGTTTAAATTTTTATTACACTTAAAAGCTTGTTTTTTTTTAAATATTGTTACTATTTACTTATTTTTGTTCTTGATTTAGAAGATACCAGATTCTTTCATAAAAATATTTGTTGAAGTCAAAATTTTCAATTGGAAGTGCACATAGCTTTTAATGAACGATAGATAAGTCTCATATTTAAGTTCTATATTTCAACAAAAAGACAGAACATTTTTTTCTCTTAAAATTTTAATCAAATACAACAGCACATTTGTAATTAGAATTTCAGATTCAATGAATTGAGGAACCAGCTTCGAGCAGATCAATAAATGTCAGGCATAAAATTTCCACATTTCGGGAATCCTTCGGGCGCTTTTACCATGTCGTCCACTTCTCCCACCTGCAGGACCAAACCCATTCCCACAGCCATATGCCACTCGAAATGGCAGTGCATTAACCAGAAGCCTGAAATTTCAAAGATATAACAGAATTAAAAGTTTTGGTAGATTGGGTGGTTTTGAAAAAGAAAAAAACATGAAAAAAAAACCGAAAAAGAATCGGTCTGGATAGAACAAACAGTGAAAATATAATTGAATTATTTTTGTACGTTACCTGGATTATCAGCACGGAAGCGCAGTACAACGAAACCCCGGCTTGGTATCGCTACGGTGTCCTTGCGGGGCGGGTTATGATCTATACGTGAGGTAACTGGTAGGACTCTTGCCATATCCATAGCTCTGGCCAACTTTCTGGTCATCGGCAACTTGGGGTGTTGCCCCATATTCATAACCAATAACGGGTATCCATGAAGATGGAAAGGATGATGTAAGGTTCTCACGGCTAGTTGGATATATAAGAGATAGAATCAAGTTTACAACAGATAAAAAAAAAACGAAAACCATGAAAAATTCAAGTTGTATATGGAAGATAATAGCGAAAAGTACTCTTTATTGGATTTAAAGGTAGTAGACAAGATTCTTCATTTTTTCTGTTTCGATTTGATTGGAATTCAGTATGGTTAGCTTTTTTCTCTCTCGATACGAATCCGAATTCGAAATTTTGATAGAAAATCGGATTTCCAATCGCTTCCTGTCTCGACTGATTCGGATTTCTGTTTTCAATTTCGAATCCTTTTCTCATGTCTCAATCGTCCCTCGGGCCAAAGAATTATTGAATGACAGGAAACGTGTCCTATGTCTATCCCATTGAATCGTCAGTGCAGCAATGTCCACCTATTTTTCATCTAGTGGTGGAGGTGGTGGTATTCAACCTGAATCCTGCCAAGGATGGCCAAAGTTATGGATGAATAGATGGGGCTAGACAACCAGGACTAACTATTTTGATGTAGCTCGATACGAAGAATTGATGGCAGCAGCAACTCCACCGTCACTGCTTGCCGTCAGGAAAATTCGATTGGGCGAAAGGACACAAAAACATTTTCAGGATGTCCAGCATCGCTAGGATAGGAGATTATTGAATGATGAGCTTGCTAACTAAAGTCTTGACAAGTTACAGTAACTTGTTGCCAAAGTGGGCAAATCATACATCCGCAAATAAATCGAGAAAATTAAATTCTTTACGACAGATATAAAAAATGCCGTACTCAAATTTAAAATTCTTGGAGATATTTTTTCAAGATGCGGGTAGGGTATAATGGGCTTAAAAGTATCAATGTTTAGATAATCGAAAATAAAGGCTTTTAGTCCCAACAGCCACCTTTTACACATCAAATTGGCTATATATGAGGATGCCTATTTCACAAACAAAATTTTGGGTTGTTATAACGTCGCTGGAGCATTGTTTTGACGTATTCGCCAAAATCGATTCATATACCGAGGTTTCAAACATACGGGAAAAATTCAAATCAATTTGTGAGCATTATTTTATCGTATATGCTCGACATTTTAATTTTTTTTTCATAAAATAAAATGTTTTACAACCTCGTCTCAATCATATCATATCATCATATCATACTAATATATAAAAATGAGTTGCTGTCTGTCTGTCGGTTCCTCTTTCACGCAAAAACGGCTGCACCGATTGACTTGAAATTTGGCATGAGTGTCTGTAGTAGTTCTGGTTCCAACATAGGCATACGGAAAAGTAGCGCGAGGGGTGGGGGGGAATAAGGGGAGGGGGTAAAGTGATGTCGATACTTAGTTTTTGCGCTATGTTACTCTTTCCCGGGGAAGCTACTGAACCGATTGGCCTGAAATTTGCCATAGATCGGGGTACCAGCCCCAACATAGACCCATTAAAAAGTAGCCCGAGAGGTGGGGGAGTAAGGGGAGTGGGTAAAGTGATCTCGAAACTTAGCTCTTCCTCTATGTTACCCTTTCGCGGGGAAACTACCGAGCCGATTGGCCTGAACTTTAGCTCCAACATAGACCATAAAAAAAATTGAAAAAACTTAACCCGGCAACGACGGGTATGCAAGCTAGTTAAACATAAATTGATTTTTTTTTTCATGGCCTGCCACTTGGAGACATATTTTTCCAAGAATTTTCGTCCAAGATATCAAAAAATTATGACAAATGCTGTCTTCACGGAACATTTCATTGGCGGCCATGAAAAGAAATCAATTTATGTCTAATTGAGACGAGGTTTGAACAAAATTAGCTTACGAGAAAATTTTTAAAAAACTCTTCGGATAGATTTGCCATAAATTCCATTCAAACTTCAAACGAGAATATCTCAGCTATAGCGTATATACGTCAAAACAATATTTAAGCGACGATAAATCAAATTCATCATATAATTACACTCTAAGAATTATTTGTTGAATTTTACTTCAATAAATGGTTGAAATAGGTTACACTCAATAATTGAAGTAAAATTCAACATGCGTATTATTTTTAAACAATAGTATATTAATTTTCAACAAACACTTCCCGAATGATGACTCAGAAATACCGCGATAAATACTTAGAATTCAACATCGTGTTTGATTTTCAACTGAAAGAAATGTAATATTCAACAAATTGTGAATTTTCAACCAAAAAATGTTGAAATCTCAACAAATTTTGAATTTTCAACAAAATTTGTTCAATTTTCAAAAAAAACTTTGAATTTTCAACAAAAGTATGTTAAATATTCAACTAAATTTCGCATTCATTCAATTATTGAAGTAATTTTACTAGTATTATTGAAGTAAAATATTGTTGAATTTTACTATCATTTCTTAGAGTGTAATTTCGAATTTTTTATACCCGTATGGTGAAACCAAAGGGTATATTAACTTTGCCTTACCGTTTGTAACGCCAAGATCCCGTCATCGCACAAAAAAATGAATTACACCAGTGTGTTTAGAATGATAAAAAAAATTGAATTTTGCATGTCCGTCCGTCTGTCCGTCCGTCTGTCTTTCTGTCTGTGGCGCGGATTGCGGGCGCACGGATTGAGCTAGAGACTTGAAATTTTGCGTGGATTCGTTTTTCGTAAAATGCGAGGCTAAGTTCGTTAATGGGCAAAAATGGACCATTAGGGGGGGTACCCCCCATACGAACAAAATCGTTTTTTGTGAATATCTCAAAAACGGTGCATCTTATCAAAAAAGTCCAAGAACAAAAGTTATTTTGGATATGATTCTACATAAAATTTCCATACATCAAAATCCGATTGGAATAAATTTTAAAAAATCTTATTGGAAAGTTTGACTTCAAAGTGGAATTTTGGTATAACTGTTCGAATTTTGATACGAATATCACCATACGGGTCTCCAATGATTGCCAGATTGGCAATTATAGCTTTTGTTATATTTATACCCGTATGGTGAAACCAAAGGGTATATTAACTTTGCCTTACCGTTTGTAACGCCAAGATCCCGTCATCACACAAAAAAATGAATTACACCAGTGTGTTTAGAATGATAAAAAAAATTGAATTTTGCATGTCCGTCCGTCTGTCTGTCCGTCTGTCTGTCTGTCCGTCTGTCTGTCTGTCTGTCCGTCTGTGGCGCGGATTGCGGGCGCATGGATTGAGCTAGAGACTTGAAATTTTGCGCAGATCCGTTTTTCGTAAAATGCGAGGCTAAGTTCGTTAATGGGCAAAAATGGACCATTAGGGGGGGTACCCCCCATAGGAACGAAAATGTTTTTTGTGAATATCTCAAAAACGGTGCATCTTATCAAAAAAGTGCAAGAACAAAAGTTATTTAGAATATGATTCTACATAAAACTCCCATACATCAAAATCCGATTGGAACAAGTTTTAAAAAAATCTTATTGGAAAATTTGAATTCAAATGAAATTTTGATACGCCGTTCAATTAAATCACCATACGGGTTTTCAATAATTGCCAGATTGGCAATTATAGCTTTTGTTATGTTTTTAAATAAAATTCAAATTTATCTCAAATAAAAAACTTGATTTCTGATATCATGAATTTCATTTGCCCAGTATTCCGCACATACACTCTCGAAAAAATGGAGTCGATTACGCACCGAAAGGGAGTTTGAGGGAGTCCATCACCTATTGGAGAAAATCGAGCACCGGGCTAGGAGTTCACAACAATTCCTTATGGGTGTTAATTTTTAACAATTTTTCGGTGTTAAACCAATTTATTACCATGAAAAAAAACCTCACAAATTCTCTTTTTTTGCAAGCATTTGAGATGTTTTTAGTTTTTTTTTTCGTGTTTCCAAAGTTAATATTACTTGTTAAAAACTTTTCTTACATGTCTCTGCCGGGACTCGAACACGGGACCTCTCGAATTGTAAACCATTTGCCTTCCCAATAGGCTGTTGAAGCCAATTGGCAAGCCTCTTCTAAACGTGAACACCCTTTACAATTAAATAACTCCTAAAAGGAGTTGTAGTGAATTTTTGACTCCTTTTCGGAGTTCATTTAAAATTTAGGTCAAAACGGTGTTAAATTGAATATTTAGCTCCGTAAAATACAAATGTAAAAATAACTCCGCGCTACGGTGTTAAATTTTTAGCTATGTTTTCAGGCGGAGTTAATTCGTCCTCGGATTTTTTCGAGAGTGTAGTGTCAACCGAAAGTGTGCCAAATTCAACGTCTATTTGTGATATTGGTAAAATTAGGTAGTTATCTTGCCACCACAAGTGTAGAATAAAATTGATACATTTATAACTTTTACTGTAGGTATTCCCTTGTGGTTTTTGCCAACTTGGTATTTGAGGTCTAAAACTTGATATTGGATTGAACAGTCGTCCAAATCTAACAATCGCACTAAATCCATTGGAAAAAATCATGAACTTACCTAGTGTTTCATCAACGATAACCAAGTCGACGACAGAATTTAATTGAATTTTTATCCGATGCAAACAAGGACATATTTGTCTTCCAGCACAACTTTCTGGTATATTTCCCTCCTCGCAGAACGTATCCTCCCTGATCTCATCTGGCTGTGTTAGTAGTGAAAACGATGGGAACGTAAAGCTTATGTTATTGATGGCACCAACGAGCAATATATTTCGTCCGATATCTGAAAATTTAACAATAAGATATACGAGTTGTTATTGAATTCAGATGGAAAACTAAAAAAAAAATAAGCTATAGAGAAAACTTTTCCTGAAAATTGTTTTCCTCGACACCAACGCTTTTGATTCTATTTTTTTTGCGCCAAATAAAGATTTTATAGGACTTAAAAAGTTATGCACTTACTTTAATTTTTGTTGGAGTTGTAAAGACTTAATAGCTTTTCTATTAAAAAGTTTTTCATAGATAAATTATTAAAATTTGCTAAGAAAAAGTTTTTTTTTAGAAGTAAGCTTACTTATTACTTTCCTCTGCTATAGAGGGAAAGTACTGTATTCATGAAGGCGACCGACTCGAGAACTTGAATATAATAGAAATGTCTGTCTGTCTGTTTGTTCCTCTTTCGCACGAAAATGGCCGCACCGCTTGACCTGAAATTTAGCCTGTACGTTCGCTGTAGGCCTGGTTCTAACATAAGGCCTATTGAAAAATACCCCGACTGGTGGGGGGAGTAAGGGGAGGGGGTACATTGAGTCAGAAGCTTAGTTTTTCCTCCATGTTACTCTTTCCCGGGAAAACTACCGAGCTGATAGATGCTCACCGTAGACCCATGTAAAAGTAGTCTAATGCTACATTTACACGAATGACAAATTTGTCATTTTTTTCTTGTCATTATGATAATTCCCGTGTAAATGGCATAATTTTTGTAATTTTTTCTGTCAGAAAATGTCAATCTCTCATAAAAGAATGAACTTGTCCATTCTTTTATGCCAGATTGTCATTCGTGCAAACGCAATATTAGTTATGACAACTTTAGTATTCAACTTTTGTCATAACTAATATTGCGTTTGCACGAATGACAATCTGGCATAAAAGAATGGACAAGATCATTCTTTTATGAGAGATTGACATTTTCTGACAGAAAAAATTACAAAAATTATGCCATTTACACGGGAATTATCATAATGACAAGAAAAAAATGACAAATTTGTCATTCGTGTAAATGTAGCATAAGAAGTGGGGGAGTAAGGGGACTAACACCACGACTAAAAATTTTGTTACAGAAAAAAACATTTTTTTATCAAAAGCTGTTAATTCCTTTTGCCCAATGTTTTATTTTGCTGCACAAATTTTCAAATCTCAAGATAATTAAAATTATAATCAATAAGTTGTAATAAATTGCTGTGCTATGAATTAGCTTATGGTAGAAACATCTTTATGAAAATCTAATCAAAATTCAACATTTTCAACAGGAGAAAAAAAATCTTATGCTGAGTTTCCGTTATAGGATAAAACTTTTATTAATTTCTGCTGCTTATAATTTTCTTTTTGCTGGCGAGAAGCATTTAACTTTGGTGACCGAAATGGATGACCAAACTTATGAGATCATTTTCTTTGACCTATTTTTCCGATGGGGAAAACGAATGAGCAAGAACTCCATTAAAACAGAAATCGTGTACTATCGTAGTTGAATTTTTCTGAATGAATTTTTTGCATACCATCTGCATTACAGGAGAATGACGAAAGCGATGGTGATGAAAGCGGACATCATCATATCCCATGCAGGCGTGCGGAGGAGGGAGGAGCGATATCCAGGAACATGACACAACAGCTTAGCACTATCCTCATGGTAACCTTTCAAGGATGGAACATGAATGGTGTCCCGAATTGGATCAAGAGGATGTTATTAGATTTGGCACCAATCCAGATGCGACTACAGTAGCTGGATGGATTCCATATTGTTGTAGATTCTGGAGAGCCTTGTCCTCGAATAGTTCAATGTGGAGTTGGGAAACCAGGATCCAGTATACGAGGGGATATACGAGTCTAAAGATCATATAATAGAGAAAAATCTGATTTGATCACCAAGTGATTTTTTTATATGCGAGAAATTACAGTATTTGGAATATGCAAGTTATCCTAACACTGGTTCAAGGAATTATAAAACGAAAAAATGGGAAAAATTTAGAAAACTTAAAGAAAATTTATCTTTGTTCAAAAAATATTAGCTATTGATAAAATTTTGGTTCAGTTTTAAGTGGGGGATATTTTTCTTAATGGCGTTTTTTTAAATTACAGAGTTGATTCCTTCAAGTAAAAATGAAATAGACTTGAAATTCGCATTTTCATATATAATTGTTGCGAGTTATTTTACACTCAGTCCGACTGTTAATTACAATCACTTTTAATTCTTCGAAATTAAACTGAAATTACTTGGTTTGCTTCTACTTTGTCTCAAACAGTCATGTAGTGTGGAAATTTTTTTTGGTGTGTAATTTTTTTTTTAAATTTCAAAAGAAAATCTCATATGCAAATCATTGTCCTTCCGTAACTCATTAACGGAAATGAATTTTTCTATCGGAAAACTTGTTTAACTCTTTCAGACCCGGTGGTTACATTTGTACACATTAAAGTTTTTCCCAAATACAGTGTGACCTCGTTAGTTCGGATCAATTAAAACGGAGGTGATCCGTACTATCGAAATATCCGGATTACCGAAGAACTTTTTCAGTTACGAAATATGGGAGTCTACATCCAAGAAATATATTTTATTGTTGAAGACAAGATATCATAAAAAAACAAAACTGTTTATTAAAAAAAACTCAGTAATATTAGTTTGTTTTACAGTTTTTTTAATTTGTAAAATGAGTGCAGACTTCCTTAATCTCCTTTTAGCAAGGGTGTCTTGTAATGCCGCTTGAATTTCTTCCGCCCATTGTAGACATACACTGAAGCTGTTGATGACGACTCCATGTTTAATACTGCCTCTCATTTCAACCACTTCAAGACCTTACTATTTTCCGTTACACACGTCTTCTAGAGGCAGCAAGTTTTCATTTCCATTGATCCATTCCTCGATTTATACTTCTGTTAATTGATCCTCTGTTCTTTTTGACGTCCGATATGGTTGAAGTTTCTACTTGGAATTCTCTAGCTAATGCCTTACCACTATCTCCCCTGCCCAGTTTCCAAAATGGTGTTTTTCTCGACCAGAGACAATGTTTTATGTCATCTTTCGGTGGCATTTTAAAATACTTCGAAATCACAGGAATAACCAAATGCAATGCCAGAGACAGGGGTGACAGATGCCTACCGAAGAATCACCCTGTGGGCTCAAAATAGCTTTAAAATGGGGTGTGAAACCCCCTGTATATTTCCTTGGCCAGAAATACCTACAAAATTACTGTCATTCTGTGAATCCGGATTACCAAAATAGTTCAAATCCGGATTACAATATGCATAATGCAATGAATTAGCTTGTCCGAATTATTGAATAATTCGGATTACTGGAGGTCCGGACTAACAAGGTTGCACTGTATAACAATTTCATAATATTATTTCGTATTTGAGACCGGTTGCGAACGTTTGTACACATTACAAGCTATCGAAAACAGTAATAGATCTTGGATTTTTTTTCAATATTTTCTTACTCTTATTTACCCACTTTATCAACACAAATTTTATCACAACCAAATTTAAAAAAAAAATAATTCAGGTCTGAAAGGGTTAAGAAGCCTTCCAAGTAACCCAAAATTGTTACATTCCGGTTACGTACCGGTCATACAACGTGGGTTGTAAAAAATATAGCGTCACGAATTAGTCACAGTAACGTCACGGTAACGTTACTGCCATGTTAACGTGACCGTTTTTGCCCCGTTATTTTGTCACTATCGTTACAAAGTAGAACTTTATTTTGTGACTATGGTTACAAAGTAGAACTTAGAGCAAAATTTGAGATAATTAAAACTAATTTTTGCCAATTGTGATTTTTTTCTCATTAATTTTTTAATATTTGTATTTTAATTTTTTGTAAATATTGTAAAAAATTTTTTACTTCGTATTTCTCAATTATTTTTGAGGAGGCAGTGGGTTGAGTGAATAAAAATCAAGTCAATACTTTCAGTTTTAAGCAATAGTAAAAGCATTTACTAGAAGCAAAAGTTTGATCTAAAAGTATTTGCTTAAAAAAGTGTTAATAACAAAATGCTAATGCTTGGAAGTATTTTCTGGAAAACTTCAGTAGTAAATCCTAAAATGTCAGTACATACTAGCTAGTATTTAATTTTAGATAGCAGCCTTTCTAAAATTATCGTAATTCGAGAAGTATTTCAGGTGTTCGTAGTTCAAATTTTCAAAAAAAAAAAGATCCGTGATACTAAAAAAAGTTTGTAAACTAACCGTCTTTTGTGAAAAATAGTTCTTTTTTTAACCGTCTTGTGAACTCATAGTTTATTATATTTAACGTGTGTTTTTTATACCCGTATGGTGAAACCAAAGGGTATATTAGATTTGCCTTACCGTTTGTAACGCCAAGATCCCGTCATCACACAAAAAATGAATTACACCAGTGTGTTTAGAATGATAAAAAAAAATTGAATTTAGCATGTCCGTCCGTCCGTCTGTCCGTCCGTCCGTCTGTCCGTCCGTCTGTCTGTCTGTGGCGCGGATTGCGGGCGCACGGATTGAGCTAGAGATTTGAAATTTTGCGCAGATTCGTTTTTCGTAAAATGCGAGGCTAAGTTCGTTAATGGGCAAAAATGGACTATTAGGGGGGGGGGGGGGTACCCCCATATAAACGAAAACGTTTTTTGCGAATATATCAAAAACGGTGCATCTTATCGAGAAAGTGCAAGAATAAAAGTTATTTAGGATATGATTCTACATAAAACTCCCATACATCAAAATCCGATTGGAATAAATTTTAAAAAATCTTATTGGAAAGTTTGACTTCAAAGTCAAAAGTTTGACTTCAATGTCACCATACGGGTTTTCAGTAATTGCCAGATTGGCTTTTGTTATGTTTAAAAATTATTGTGTATCTGAGATTTCTGAAATTGTTAGAAATCTTATTATTTTACTGTTTTATTCCAAGAAATTTCCGTGGGACACAATTTAGACAAATTATTGAGAAATATCTTATCATGAATTCGGATATTCCTTTAAGAGTTTGAGTTCAACTTATTTTCAAGCTGCCCCAGTCAAGCTTTTAAGAACGTAGTAAATGCTACACTTTATTCACTAAAAATTAAGTGAATAAAAATTAAAAATTAAGGCGTCTTCCACCATCGCTAATAGTAAATGCTACAAAGTTTTTTAGCACACATTGTGGAATAGTAAATGCTTCAAACTTTAAGCATTTGCTACTTTTTATTCACTCGGCTCAGGGTTTAGGGTGCACGCAATGGTCTCAGGTGAACTGATTTTGTAAAAGCAATTAAGAGAGTCAAAATAAAAAAAAAATAAAAAACAAAATAAAAAAAAAATTCATGTTCATTAATTCAAAAGCAAAAAAAAATCCCTTGTGTCGGTTGCATACGATACATAGCTTTATTCTTTTGAAACATTTAAAATGAATTTCGATATGCTGAAAATAATGGTCTTTCCAAAAAATTTCAATTAAATTTCACATGAAAATCGTATTCCATATTGTGCTATATGTATAAGTAAGTGAAACTACAGTCAAGTGCTACTTAATTATCCCTAAAGTGATATCGTTTTTTGGCAGTTCGCCTCTGTGGAAAGATAGTGTCGCAAAAAAAAAAACTGAAATAGCTCATCATCATCATCAGGATTCATTCTACGACGCAGATGATGATGATCATCCTTATTGTAGCAGTATGGGTGATTGGGAACCGGAAGAGAGCAATATACAAAATATAAAAACAACTTTATCCGGGGGCCAGGATTTATTCGATTATACTGGAGCTACCAGTATTTTAAGTTTGTTGAAAGATACCAGCGTAATAATGTAATCATACATATCCATATAATCATACATTGTTGCAGCCTTAATGCGAGAGTCATCAAGTAAATGACGCCTGGAAAATTTGCTTGCTCTAATTTTTTTTTGTCTTAACACTGTGTCCTTGCTGCCGCCACTTGATTTTCCACGGGTAGTCTGAGACAGTTTTCAGCCATGAGGCTGAGACCACCCTTGCCAGAGGACACATATCACCATCTGAGGACCGGGTAAATTATAGCAAGGATACGAGAGGAATGAGTTTGAGGTGAGATTATTGTGTCCTGTGAGAAGGCATGGAACGGAAAATGTTTTGTTTTTCATGGGTCGCTAAAGTTTTTGCACCAGCTTCTTCGCAAAGATAAATAAGCTCAATGTACTGTTAATAGCATTGATAACACCCAAAACACATTTCTTTTTTAAACGAATTCCTCTTCAGTGTTATTTTTTTCCGGGTTTTGGTATTTTTCCGGTTTTTTTATTTTCCGCTCACGGACAAACTGAAGAAATGAAGCTGATACTTACTTACTTAGCCCCGTGATGGTAGAGATAGAGTTCTGCGAACACTTGGTTCGAGACTTGGCTGTTGTTATTTAGCATATCATCGTCTTATCTAAACCGAATGCATAATTTAACAGCACATAGTCGTCAAGAAACCAAAAATAGATGCTAGGCAAGGCATCGGCAATATAACAAAATGAGCCAAAAAATAAATGCTCGGAAAAAAGGTTTTCTATAGCAAACATAAATAAACAAGCAAAAAAAAATAAATAAAAAGGCGAAAAAAATGGGAAAAATCGGGGGAAAAAAATTCGTTGGGAAAATTTTTCATCAGGATAGCGAATGGTTAACGCGCCGGGATGGTAAAGAATCGTAGAAGAAAAAGAATACGAGTTGGAAAATGGAGCAAACAAGACGATGAAATGCAAAAGATTTTCCAGAGTAACTGATGGTAACCTTTTTGCATTAGACGTTAAATTATTGAAGTTAAAATCAAATTATGGTGAATAACATTGGAAATTATTCAATATCAGTGCGATTAAATGGAATAATTTTGTTTAACGCTATGTTATTGCGAATTAGATTATGCCATAGAAGCGGAAAATCATATCATGTAAATTTGATAATATGTCGACCGTATAATAGTATTTGTCTTAGTTTGGCGGGCTTAGCGGTCCAATTTTAGGAAATAAAACAAAAGTTGTGTTTAATTTTCCAGCCTAACGTTTCGAGCCTTGTTTTGGCTCATCTTCAGAGGCCTATTTATAATATGTTTTATTAAGCACCAATAATTTTACAATTATAAAGATAAAAAAGAGACTTACGTTAAAAGATCATTTAAATGCACTCACTATGTTATAACTATTAATATTTAGCCGTAAAAACTTTGTCTAAATGTTATATTAAAATAAATAAATAAATAACATAGATAAAATACTTTAAATTAACAACCAAAAATGAACAAGAAAAACGAAAAACGAGAAAAAGTAAAACAGCTGACAGTGGTAACAGTTCAGTACAGCAACAGTTTTTAATGCGATGGTGTAGGTTACGTTATGTCTATTTCTCTTCTCTTTCTTTTGCGTGTGTTGATTTGAAAATCTTCTACTAATGCACAATATATCGCGTTCATGTCTTCAGTGTCACGTTTTTTGTTGTATGTGTTCTGTGTGTAGATGTGTAAAGCTTCAGTTGTCAAGCGTTTATTGTAGTTACTTTGTGTGTCTATTATCTCTGTGTTGTCAAAGTCCGGTGTGTGACCAACTTCGAGATAATGCTCTACCACTGCAGTGTGATGAGGATTATCTCGTGCTCTTTTTAGGCTGCTCTTATGCCCAATCAATCGTTTCTCCAGAAATTGACCTGTTTGACCAACATAATTGAGAGAACAGGGTTCCCCTGTTCCCTCGTTGCCTTTACAAGGTATTTTGTAGATGATGTTTGATCTTTTTTGCTTCGAGATGGGATCTTTTAATTTCGTGAAAATATTGCGTAAAGTGAATTTGTTATTGTAAGCCAACATGGTATTGTTTGTATATTTTTTAATTACTCTAGTAATTTGTTCTGTAATCCCGTTTACATATGTTATGCTACGATAATATTGATCAATCACAGGACTTATGTTGGGCGGGATGATGTTATTCATATTATGACTTGCGATGGCAAGGGCTTTTTTAATGAAGTTATGGGGGTAATTGTTCTTAAATAAAACTACTTTAATATGTCTGATATTTGCGTTATGAAATTTGCTATCACTAAGGTTTAGAATCTGTTTTATGAATTGAACGGCCGTGTTAAGTTTTTGGGAATAGGGATGGTGGGAATGAAAATTGAGAATCCTATCAGAGGTGATGTCCTTCTTGTACCAATTCGTTATGATATTGCCATCAACTTCTTTTATGCAAAGCATATTGAGAAAGGGTAGGGTGCTATTTTTTTCCAATTCAACTGTAAACTGTATGCGGGGATGTAAATTTCATGTAAATTTTAATTTAATCAAAGCAAAAAAAAAAAAAACAAAAAACGCCAAAAAACAAAAGACAGTTAAAGGATGAAGAAAAATAAAATGTAAGAAATGATGAATGGTTTTTAATTTATTATAATAGATACAAGTACATATGTATTCAAATGTTGGTGAATTCCACAGAACAAATATAATCTGTAAAGTATGTCTAGACGTGAGTATTTTGGTTGAGTTATTCCTACAAATATCATGCTCAATGGGGTAGCAAATCGGCAAATCGGCAAATCGTGGAAGAAACGTGGATTGATTGATTTTTTTTTTGGTTGAAAAATTTGCGTGGAAAATGATGAGAATTTGTTGAGAATTTTGGCAGAAGGTCACTATATTTATAAATTTTCGTTAGAAAATCTCTGTATTTATTTATTTAAAAGAACTGGGAATCAACTAAATTGAAAGATTGAGTGATTCATGAGGTTAAAGTTGATCAAAATGTAAAAAATATAACGCAAATTATAATCTGAATGTGTAAGATACACGCATCGAAAGTAACTCTATCTATGGGACTATTGTCGCAACCATAAAGTAACGAAATTAAAGAAATTATTTTAGTGGTGCCGTTCGGTTTAAATATGAATTTTTAGGATCGAAAAATTCTTAAGTTTTTCTAATTTCGTCAAGATTTAGACTCCTGTTAGCTAGTACCAAAAACATTCCACATTACCTCTACCAGTTTTATGTAAGAACCAAAACCACTAAAATTCAGTGAACCAAAAGCATAACCAAAAGCATAACCAAAATTGAATTTTTGAAATTTTAGAAACCAAAACTAAAACCAGCACTAGATTTTTGGAATTTTAGAAATCAAAACCAGAACAATTCTTTTGAATTTTAAGAAACCAAAATTAAAAACTAATTATGAAATTTTAAGAAGCAAAATTAAAATCAAACATAACAAAGCTATAATTGTCAATCTGGCAATTATTGAAAACCCGTATGGTGATATTCGTATCAAAATTCGAACAGACCAAAATTCCACTTTGAAGTCAAACTTTCCAATAAGATTTTTTAAAATTTATTCCAATCGGATTTGGATGTATGGAAGTTTTATGTAGAATTATATCCTAAATAACTTTTGTTCTTGCACTATTTTGATAAGATGCACCGTTTTTGAGATATTCGCAAAAATCATTTTCATAACACATGCATCGAAAATATAAATAAATAAATATAATTTATATAAATATAAATATATATAAATAGGCCCTAGGGGCGAAAGTGCGATTAGCAGGCCGAAACTGTGTTTTCGCGACGTAAACCGAAAATTTATGAATGAAACTGAACGAGTGAAGTTGGCTGTACGAGCGCAGTGTGATTTACAATAGTTGCGCATTGTCGATTTCCATTTTTTGTTATGTTGATTTTTTATTTCAAAGGAAAGAAATTTAAAAATTAAAATCTGTTTTGACCAACATTTCTTAGTAATAAAACGAATTTATAGAATATAGTTGTTTTGTTTCTTTTAAAAATTCACTTCTGCTGAAATCAGGGCTCCGCCCCTGGACCCCCTTTTGCATTACTCTCCAAACCCCCTTTTGCATTACTCTCCAATACCAAAATCGCGCTTAAATGGCATCTCAAGGCATATTTTCAATGAATTTGTTATGAAAAATTGTATATGCAACTCGGAGCGGAGTCACCGATTTCACTCGTGTGATATCTGACAGCTAACTTCACACTCTTGAAATCGTTGACTTTCGCCCCTTGTTGCGTAATATACTATTTCGTTCGTATGGGAGGACCCCCCCTAATGGTCCATTTTTTGCCCATTTCAAAAAACGGATCTGCGTAAAATTTCAAGTCTGTAGCTCAATCCGTGCGCCCGCAATCCGCGCCACAGAGGGACGGAAAGACGGACGGACGGACGGACATGCAAAATTCAATTTTTCTTATCATTCTCAACACACTGGTGTAATTCATTTTTGTGTGTGATGACGGGATCTTGGCGTTACAAACGGTAAGGCAAAGTTAATATACCCTTTGGTTTCACCATACGGGTATAAACATAAGACAAGCTGCAATTGCTAGATGCCAATCGTGAAATACTCTATATGATGACAGACAAAATGTTAATTTAAAAAAATCTATTTGTATAGGACAGGGGGAAAGTAATGGTCCCATTACATTTTGATGTATAGATAAGTTATGTTAAATAATATTCTAAACACATTTCATCTTCATGAAATTTTCGACTCGATGAACAGTTTTCAAAAAACAGGAAAAAAGTATTCCATTTGTAAAAAATTGTGTCATTTATATGAGGTGGGGGAAGGGGGTGGAGGAATGGTGCAATTTTGCCCTAACCATTTACGAGAAACGTAACTATACGAAATTTCAAGTCTCTAGCTCAATCCTTTCGAAAGTAATGGTGTTGACGGACAGGCAGACGGACGGAAAGACAGACGGACGGAAATTAAAATCTTTTTTCATCCATAACATCTTGGCGTAGATGTCATTTTTGTGTCCGATGCGTTACAAACGATATACTAAATCTAAATATACTTCTAGATGATATATCACATTGAGTATAAAAAGAATCCAAGAAATCCAATTCACGCTTTAGCCAAAACCGAACCATACTCAAAAAACTTTTGGTTTGCATCTTTGGATGGTAGTCTAGACTGATGATGTCGTTAGCACCAAGCAGTAGCTATCACTACTCATTTCGATCATGAGTTGTGAGTGAGATTAGATTTTCCTTTTGGACTGTTAGGACTTCGGAGAATTTTCGCTCTAATAACTTTGGATTTTTGTGAGTTTTCCTATCGGTTTAAGAATAGCAGAGAGGGAGTAAGAAGGACGAACTGAATAGCGAAAACGGATCGAAATCGGTTCAGTGCATCAAAAGATGCAAAACAATTTACTTTTCTTTTTAGTACATTTCAAATTTTTTTTTAACTAGATTTTTTAAACCTTTTTCTTTATTTAAAAAGTGTGAACTGGTAAATTGTATAATTGCACAATAAATATTTATTTCACAAAATAAAATGAAAATATTCTTGTTTTATGGAATGTCCCATAAAAATTTTGTCAGATTTCTAATTTATCAGATAAAATTTTCTGAAAAACTTGCATGATCAATTAGTTAATTTTCCTATAAAATTGAATCAAAGTATGAACATATTTAAAATCTACCAGACTTACTCATGAAGTGTTTATAATGTTGATCTATGTAAACGTCTTCCATGGAAACTTCATAATTATCAAAGGCTAAATAGAATTTGTGATCTGGAATGGCTCTCCTAAGCTCGTCATCACGCGCTGCACCGACCAAATCACTGACACAAAGATCGTTTCCTGCACCAAGCATGCACGTCGAATTTGGGTTATTTAAGTACTAGCAATCGATACATAAAAAAAACATAAGAATCTTCAATAAAATTTGTAATAAAGTTAAGAAAAAGAATAGCCATTTCAAGAAAATCTGCTTAAAAAATGAAATTCATCAAAACAAATACGAAATTGTATCTTCTTTGCGCAACAGTAAATAAATAAACCCAAAAATAACTTACAACTCCATTTGGATATGGTTTATCAAAATCTGGAATTTTTCTCTTTGGTGGTTTCTTCTCTACGTCATCTTCCAAATCGTATGACCAAATTCCAAATTGTTCAAGTTTCCGGGTTGTGCATGGACCGACAGCTCGAACACGTATAAAATAATCCCTTGGTAGTTGATCAGTTTCAACTATGATGTCATATCGTTCACCGGCAGTGGTTAATAACGTATCAATTAACACCGGGTGAACGCTGTACGAATCACTAGCGATGACACGCATTTTATGATTTTCAAACTATGAAAAAAAAATGCAGAAAATATAAAAATTTGAAACTTCCTTATACATTTCATATAATTTTTTTTAATTATTGCGATTTCGTGCGGGTGGGCTTTTTTACCTGTATAGTAAGTGGACACACATGACTAGCGGCGTTTATAATTCGTAATCGATATGCAGTTTTCTGTTGGACTCGGGTTTCATAGAGTGGAACCTTTGTCGCCTGTTTATTTTTCGGCTGAAAATATTTTCAATAAATTTGAAATATACATATATTAAATTAATGAAAAACAAAACCGGAAAAGAGGAAAACTCCAATTGTGCGAATATTAATGAATTTTTTTTTCGAAATTGATATGAGAGAATTATTATCAAAAATAAATCGGGCCATTGGATATCATTTGATGTTTTGTTTTTGCTGCACAATTAATTAATTTTTTATTGGAAAAAAACTTACATCAATATATTGACCGAATCCATTTATTAGCACTGAATCGGGCATAATTCCGCCTGGCCTAGTTGGCAAACCAGGCATAAACATATCCGCTGTTTCATGCATCCAATCTGAGAGTACAATTGTATGCTCGGATAAATCATAATCATAGAGATCATAATTCGGATCATGTCCTGGCGGTTCACGAATGATTAGACCACCATAGATTCCATTAACTTTTTCATGTCCTGCAAAGGAGAAAATTTTGCAAGCAGTTTAAATATGATTGTAAAGTATTTTTGTAAAGAATAATACTTTTGTAGTAATGGAAAAACCTTTATAGCGATATTCAATTGCAAGCAATAAACTTCTTGGTTATATTAAAAAGCTTTAAAAGAAGCATTGTTTCAACATTTGGTCCGCGACTTACTACCCTTGCGAGCTCATAATAAAACCACGCAATTTATACTGGTTGAAATAGAATCAAAATTCCAGAAAATTTTTTATTGTTTGTGGGGTAGGGCGGGAGGGGAGAGGAAAAACTATAATAACAATGGATAGGTAAATTTTTATATTAACTGTAAAAAACTCGATCAAGATCCATTTGGCGATCCAAAAATTATCAGGGTAGGGGGTTATTGAGCAGGAGTAATTATTGTTGGAGATTCTTTAGCTAACTCAGAAAATTATTCACCCCAATCGGTTGACTGGTGCAAAAGTTGACAGGTGAGGGGTTTGTAATGATCGTTGAGTGAAGAAATTTTTTTAAGCGAGAAGAAAAGATTTACAACCCCTGATTTGGCTCGAGCGGCAGAGTGGATTCTCGAAAAGATTTGTTGCCAAGTTAACGCACATTCCATTTTTTCAAAAAATTTAACAAAAAAAAGCAAACGCGTTGGCCTAGTAACTAATCAAGACAAAAAAAACAATTAAACAACACAGTTAGTCTCAAACAAAAGACATTATTAAAATTCAATAAATTTTTTTTGAATAATGACCGATTTTAAAGTCCTGGTTCGACCAGAAAATCAATCGAGTTGGACAGTTCTTTTTTGCTTTTGATTCGATTTGGTCAAGATAAATTGCCTGAGAGATCGATTTATTTTATTAGTTAATATTATTCGAATTTAAAATGTACTTAAGAACGTTTGTTTAAAATTAGTTTAAAATTAAATGTTGAAATAAATTAGTGTTAAAATAATATTAGTTTGACTTATCAGATTATTAATATCACAACGAAATTTTGAACTATCACAGCAAGAAAATTAGTTATCGCAGTTTGTCGAAAAGGCGAAATCCTGAATTATTTTAATTGTAAATTACACCTACGAATCTTTGATTTCATATCACAGTTAGGTTTGCCTTTGCCTAAGTGAAATCCTACATAGTGCGAGATGTATAAAAATATCGTAAATTAAAATACAGAAAAGCTAAGTCTAAGTGTATAAACGAATTTTAAAATATTAATCATTAAAACTTAAGACTACAAGTGTAAATAGCAAATCTAATAAATAAGAATTTTTTTTATAACAAAGAGTGGACAAAAATACAAAGAGTGGACAATTATTGAATTCATTCCACGGAAAAAGTGAACAAAAAAAAAAACAACCACTAATTAAAATATAATAATTAAAATATTAAAATACTACAACAATTATACATATATTTATATTCGACGTAAACCGAATTAGAAGGAAAAGATTACACATGCAGAGGACGACGACGTTATTTCTAAAATCCAGAGCTCTTCAACCTGAGGGTCAGGTACAGCGGTTCCCGTACATTTCATCACCTCGTCCATCAACAGGGCCCCAACGTTCAGCGACGCGTCATCCAAAATTAACGTATGTAAAATTTATGAATAGTCAGGGCAAATTTTTTTATATAGCGTAGGGTTATAAGATAAATTTAATAAAATAGACTTATAACTAAGAAAAAGGTTTCATAACTAAAATTATATCACATAATTAAGACGTAAAGTTGATGTATCACAGATTTTTATCACAGTCGACTAGTTTTTTTTTGTGTGGCCACATTTGATATGCAAAGGTTAAATTTAAAATTATTAAATTTAAGAATATTAGCATACATTGAATTTTGTTATCTTAAGTGCATAATATAATGTTTATTACCGAAGACATGATATTCTTTTTATTTAATTGTTTCGATCTTGAGGGTAGGATCATGACGGTTTGATTCGTTATAAAGGGAGAGAGAGAGACAGTTCCTTTTCGTGAAGGGATGAGGCGATAGGATTATGCAATCAATAAAGTAAAATACACTTAGTGATTTTGTTGTCTAAAGTTTCAGTTAAGGGTACAAATCAGCGTTGACTGGTTGATTTGAAAAATGGTCAGAAATATAGTTCTGAAAAGGGTGGGCACAGTCAAAAATCACCAATCTATTCCATACATTTTTTTTTTTCGCTAATTGTAGAAATTTCTGTTTTGTCTCCTAATTTTACCCCGTCCGGCAGTTTCCTAAAGCAATTAGGGTCAAAATCCCTATTCCCAAAAATTGTTTTGCTGCCCCCGCTATTGGCATACCAACATATTGTGTGAAGTACGAAGGAATAGCTAAACCCTCGACCCCGTCTCAAGAGCTAGCTATTGGTATGCCGCTACTCCTCGTACTCCGCACCGCATCGGATGTTGACCTTGGGTAGGCGACTCGGTCTTCGCATTCGGTCAGTGTACACCACAGGTTGCCAAGGAGTGGGGACCGAGTAGGTTGATATAAATCACCATTTGCTTTATTCTTCAAAAAATTTTACTCGTCTACTTCTTTAAAACCGGCCGAACCCCGGGTACTGACCATGTGCAATTGCAGATAAAGCATACACGGAAAGAAATAATTTTTGATGCAGCCATAATATTATGGCAAACACACCATAATTTTGTTTGTTTGCACCAAACAAAATTCGTTCACCTTGAATATAATTATGGTTAGAGAAATGTAGGGGAATTCAGGAGAATAGGCATAATTATATTCATAGTAAACGAATTTTGTATTTTGCAAACAAATTTTGGTTGTAACAAAAACAATATATTTATCTCAAATAAAATATGGTTGCAGTAATTATAACATGATGGCAGCATCAAGAATTATTTCTTTCCGTGCATGCTTAGTCACAAAAGTTGACATTTTTTTCCCTTCAGCGCTTAGTTCTATGTGTTACAAATAGTTTGGAAAATTTAATAACCTCTATTTAAGGTCTTCCCATAGAAGATATACAAACCCCGGTTTCCTTTTACCAAAAAAGATGAGAAACAGGAAAAATACTTTCACATAGAAGACACATATTTTCTGTATATTTTCGGGACACATTGTTCTGTTGCATAACCTGAAGCACAGGAAAAGAGGGTTTTTTTTTCATCCGAATACCTTTTCGTACAGAAAAACATTCAGCATTCCCAACTGAATTTTTGCATATGGACATATCAAATGGGAAACAAACACACAAAAACCAACCAAGGCATAAAATTGCGAAACAAAGGACTAACTCGGATTGGAATTTACCTGAATGTGAATGATAGAATTGTGTTCCTGATTCGGTTGCCTCAAAGTTGTACCGGAATGTTGTTGCATATTGAATCGGGCACTGGGTTATAAATGGTACTCCATCCATAAACGGAGTTTTGCGCTGGTGTGGGCCATGCCAATGAATTGTTGATGATGTCCCACCCATCAGGTTTACCACATCAACCACGATCTGATCGTTTTTACATACCTGATTTAAAAAATTGGAAGAAGAAAGAACGGAAAACATCACAAAAACTTCTTATGTTGTATTGAAAATTTTATTTAAATGTTGTGTTAAGGGCTGACACGATTTTTAGATTTTTTCTTCTGTTTATTTGAAACTCACCTGTATTAATGGTCCTGGAATTTGTCGATTGATGCTCATCACTCCTCTTTCAATGCCATCGACTGGTATGCATCCTGGTTGAAAGCAATCTTCTAAAACACCATCGACACATCTTCCACATGCTCTGAAATCAGGGAGTTTTTTTTTTTTAAATAAACCGCATTTGTAGCCCTATAAGAAATATATAGCCAAAATATGGGTATTAACGATAAAAATCTAAGTCCCTTTTTCGGACAAGCAAAATTACTCCCTGTGTGGTGGGAATACTATTTATTTGGTCTTGTGTAAAAAATAAATTTTGACCTCTATGGCAAAGCACACTGAATTTCAGTGGTGTGGGCCTTTTGTGACATTTAGTTTGAACCTTTTTGTGCTCTAGATCCCGAAAACGGCTCAATAGTTTGGAAAATACTGCCAGGAATTCATGCAAATTTTCTATAAAAAATATTATTTCTCAAAAAACTAGATAAAAAATCTAGCCATAAGATCTGTTCCTGATTTGTGAGTGTATTTTATTTGAAGTTTATGTTGACTACAACTGATATTTTTTTTTGAATTTTGCCCACGCCGCATTTTTACTTTCTTCTACGGAGTATAATAAAGTATTGTATTCATGAAAAATTTCGACCTCTTAATTTTGCCTAAAAAACATTTCCCGATCACTCCTGAGTCGATTGGAGTCATATTTAAAAAATGTCGTTCTGTCTGTCAGTCTGTGTACAAGATTTCTCAAAAACTAATAGAGCTAGCGCCATGAAATTTTATAGGCATGTTGGGTCCTGAAATGGGACGATCCTATCAACTTTTGGTGGAAATCCGTTAACCGGAAGTATCCAAAATGGCGGTTTTTCAAAAATCGCAATTTCGTTTTTCTCGATTTACTCCCAAACTACGCGTTTTTTAGTGGCCTTGAGTATGACAAAACTTGGAGAAAATAAAATTTCCCACACTTTTGTCTTTAGCTATAACTCGATAACTCAACCTGTTATCGAGATAAACCGTTATTTCCAAAAAAAAAAACAGTTTTTTGCGATTATCTCGAAAACTAACGGGTTTTTGCTGACTGAATGTATGAAGTGAATTAATGAGAATGGCATTCTGCACAATTTTGTTTCTTACCGTTATCCGTTATCTTTTACCGTTATTGAGATATTTTCATTAATATGTAAAAAATCATATGTTTGCGAATAATTTGCAAACTAACGGTTTTTCGACAAATCACTTAAAAGAATAATTAAAGATGTTAACATTTTCTACATTTTTGCCATTTACCGTAAATTGATATCTTTTACCGTTCTCAAGTTATCTCAAATTTTGTACGTTTTTGATATTTTTGGATGAACCAACAATTTATTGGGAGGTCGTCTTAGGTTGACAACGCGACAGGGCTCTAGCGTAAATTGCACAGGGTCGTAGATTTTGTAGAAGAAAGTTTTGTGTTGACCACAACTGATATTTTTTAAAAGGTGTTACAATTACCTTGCCATCTGATGACCAAAACTTGCCTGTGCAATATTTAGTTTCGGAAAAAATATGTAAGAAAATGTCTTATTCAAATATTTCGATATCCGTTAAAGATATTTAAAAACCGTTGCAGGAAAAAATGCAGAAAATTCTATTTTCTTTGAATTTGGTTAAATGCATTTTTTCATAAAAGCTCAGTTTCTGAGAAATTTTTAAAAAACCTAATTTTTTTTAAATACATTGAGAACCGCTAGAGAAACGTACCATTAAATCACAGAATTTAGAAAATGATATATCCTTTAAATTTTGTTATATTCATTTTTCCCCAAAAGCCCAGGATCACTGGTTTAGACTAATAGTGTCGTTAGTTTCGTATCAAGCAATCACTTTTAGTACTAATTTCGTTAAAGCAAGTTGAGTGGACTTAAAATGGATGCCACAGGCAAAGTTTGAAGTCAGTTTTTTTTGTACCCTAAATTGTTTTTATTATACCATTACATTAATATTTTATTTTTTTAAAATTTAATGAATTTCAATGACTTTAATATTACATTTACAAGCATCCTTGAATCTATTCTCATTTGTTACTCACTAAATTATTTCTATTAAATATTATAGACAAAGAGACTTTAAGCATAAGAAACAATGATAATTCTTTCCATATTAGACATATGTGAATAATTTATTATGATCTATCTATCATAATTCTTGAATGGGGGAAATGTGATGAAGAAATTATGTATAAAAGAAAATTTCAATGTGGTTTTGCCTCAAATAAATCACGAACGCGTGATAGTAGAATATTCAGTAGTCACATGAGTATTAATGCGGAAAAAGAGAATAATTCGTAAATAAACATGAATTCTAACATTATGTATATGTGCTGTACATTTAAATATTTATTCATCTATATAAATATCGTGGCTGTTGCTCCTTCCATCTTTATAGATTTGACATCCTTTTGATGATGGGCTGGAGATTTTTGCCTGTAGAATTCACATCTAAGAAATACAGGGAAATAATAGTAAATAAACAAAAATTCTTTTACTTAAAACATCACAAAATGAACCTGCAGGGTAAAAACCCTTTTCAAGACCACTTCAAAGAAGATGATTAATGGTCTCATTTCATTGAAGTCTAAACACTTATAACACTTACCTATATAACTTTTGAAATTGATTCTAAAGGATTGTGCAAACATTTATACCTATACGGTTATACACAACAGACGATCAGTTCTTATGTTTTTTTTGATTTGTTACAAGAATCCAGCAAACCAAGGTAAAATTTGTAGTTGATTACTAGGGCCCGGATTTAAGGCACTTATAAAATGGGAAAAAAGGCAGGCAAAAAGGCAGTATAAAAGACTGAATAAGCATTAATTTTTCAAAAAAAAGGCATTTATTTAAACAAAAGGCCTTTTCATTACACGAATATTACATATCATGTATCACAAAATTGAACGCAGAACGCTTGCAAAAAATTTCAGATAAATTAAATTCATATAAATAAATTTAAACAAATATATAAATAGCTAATAGCCGTATAAAGAGTCTCACTTCATTTAAGTAATATGAGTGTTCGCTGCTTTTTACCTACAACTTGTTATAGTGACGTTACTTTAGGTGCATTAAGAATCATAATAGGTAATACGGATCTAATACTGATTGCAAGAAATAATTAAGTGAACTAATAAAACTTACCTAAAAGTTCTTTTCTAATCCCCGAAATTGTTTCTAAATTGGAAACCTTCTTTCGTAACGTTGATTCATCTGGAATTTTTTCATGGCAATATTTTTGAAAAAAACTCTTTCAAAATAGAATTATTCAATTTCCAAAGTGGAATATTTGCTTTAACAAATGCCATACATAAATCTCTAAAAAATTATGAGTCGCTTCTTCTGCTGATTGCATTTTTGAATAACCCGACTTTTTTTGAACTTGCTTTCTGCAATAAATTCTTGTGTATGGCAATTTTTATGTGTTGTGTCACAAAATACTTTTTTGAATGATTCACTACTTTTTCGCAAATTTTGCAGAAAAGCAAACTCCCGTCTGTCGAGAAACAGTCTTTACCAAATGTATTTACAAGGTTCACGAGTATAAGGCGGTTTTCTCGTGTGATTTTTGGCATTTCTAAGATTTCAATTTACTACCAAAACTAAACTGATCGCACATTGGCGCAACTGTCATAAATATAGGCATTGCCAAATCAAAAAAAAAATAATGATAATTTTTATGGGTACTTAAATTACCCTAAAAAGGATTTATAAATCTTTTTAAGATCGGAATTATTAAAAAAGGCATAAAAAAAGGCTAAATGGTCGAAAAAGTGGGAAAATAAGCAAAAATGCCTAAAAGGCAGTTATTATACAAAAATGAACGAAAAAAGCAAAATAGGCAAAATGCCTTTTTGCCTTAAATATCCGGGCCCTGTTGATTACTATAGTTTGTTGTAAAATGAGAAATTTTATAAGTTTGAAATGTGATGTGATGAAATTCAATGACTATAGCGTATAGAATCAGACGTGGGACAAAAATATCAATCGTGTTTAGAGATTTTTTAATCCAAGAAATTGTGGGACAATTTAAAAATTTTTTTTGGGAGGTGTCCATAAAATACGTCACACATTTACTGGATTCCGCGACAGTGCGCCGAGTGGCTGTGGTACCACCAAAGTTTGCGTAGACGGTCGCCGGTTTAGTTACTGTAAATTTGTAATAAGTGAGTTACGAGAAAAAAAAATATAAGAAAAGTTACCAGTGCCAGTGGGTGGTCGTGCCAGTGGGTAGTCGTGAAATACTCTTGCGAAAAGATAGAATTTTTATAGAAAATGTTCTATTTTTATGAGGAGGGGAAAGAAGTAGTCCGATTAAATTTTGAAGTAACCAAAAGTTATATCAAATCATATTTTAAATACATTCTGACTTTACAAATTTTTTGATGCGATACTCCGTTTTCTTGAAAATCGCAAAAAATTATTCGATTTAAATAGGGGTGGGTGGAAGCAATTGTCTGATTTTGCTCTTTCGAGAAGTACGCCTCACTCAGCGCCCTAGCTCAATCCTTTCGAAACTTATCGGGTTCACGGATCGACAGACGGAAGTCAAAATCTTCACGGAAAGAATTTCATAGTTGATTTGACGTCAATATCTTTCCTGCTTAATTCAACTAAGGACCCATTGTAATTTATCAAAATGATACAATTTTCAATGTCTAATTCAACCATACTTTGCGTGATTAAATTATCATGTTCATTGTTAATTAGCAATGACGTTCATTGTCAACTTCGTAAAAAACGATCTCGTTCAAGCAGAGCTGCAAAACCAACCAAAACTTTTCTGAGGTGGTTTGATTTTGGTTCAAGTGTAAATTGAATTTCTGGTTTTCGGTTTTGGTTCCTAAAATTTGAAATTTTGGTTCTGATTTTGGTTTCTAAAATTTCAACAATTTGGTTTTGGTTTTTATTTATAAAATTTGGTTCTGCATAGCGATTATTCACAAAGAGTTGAGAGTTCTCAATAGTGTAGGAGCACAGTTATGTTAGTGGAATTTGTGTAATAGTGTTTGTTGGAAAATTGATTCACTAAATTTTGATTCAGTAAAATTTCAATGGTTCAGTGGTTTTTGGTTCGGTTCGCAAAACCAGTTTGCGTCTTTGCACAAAAGTGCATACTGGGTATTAACATAGAATAGTGTTGCCAAAAATAGCTATTGGAATCCGTCAAGGTGAGAATGTCATCTTTTCAAGAAGGTGAAAAGGACTTTTCATCCTTCCTATATTTCATTATTTGCTTTCTTTCCATTTATTTCCCGGATTCTGTCCAGTCAACATCAGGTTCTGTACAGGTAAAGCCCGTATTTCAGAAATCGTACGAGATTTGTTCGAACTCTTGGATTTTCCCTTTTCGATCCCTTCACGAAATGCTATCATTAATTACCTCATCTGACGTTAGGCCATCTGTTGCTAATGCTAATGGGATCCAAAAGATCCACATTTCCCGACTAACTAAAGCACAATAGATGTGTACAGTTGGTACACTAGTCCAGAATGCGCTGTAGATATATGGTGGGAGATTAACATTACGGATCATGTATTTATCCAATGCATAATAAGGGTAAACCAGGGAGGACGCTGTTGCTACTTTTGTGTGGCGTTTGAATTTTTGGGGGGGTTGAACTGATTGTGTGTCGACGCCTCTCGAAGACAGCCACCTGAATGTACCTTCAGAACTTGAGAATCCTTTCATGTACAATTAAATTGGTATTACCTGACTTTAGGTTCGGATTTAACTGGCTACCAGCTATTTTCCAATACCTGCTGGTGAAGAATTCCGATTTAGATAGAGGATCGAAGAGGAAAACCGGGAACCATTCTTGGATATTGGAAAATGTAGATGGGGTGGTATTGTTTATGTGGTTCTGTATATTGCCGTCGGTTGTCCGCTTGGTCGTCTTTCGGTCGGTTGTCGGTCTTTGTTCTGGAGGGCTATTTACATTTGATAAATGGGCAAATGTCTACAGTGGAAGGGCCAAAGGCGGATAGTATTGGAGAAGTTCTGTGGAAGCGAAGGCATTTTCGTCGATAACAAATGATCTCGGACAGGAAATTTAGTTTCGAAGCTTTACTTATATTTTACGGGGTTGCTGATTTTTCTTTTTTTCAACCAGTCTCAATTTCCCATAAAGCTGGGTGAGGGGTGTAGCTACTATCTCTGGTAGCCCCTATTTTTTCCCTAATTTTCATTTTCGTTTTTTCTTTTCTTTACTCAACATCATTCAAGAACCGATTTAGCACGATTGAGATATTGGTACAAAAGTTATCAATAAATCGACGCTATTGTTAGACTATAAGTTATCTTTTTGTTTTGTTTCGATGAAATATCTTAATATCATTATTTAGAATAAGGTTCATGTCGTATTACAACTCCTGTGGATCCATCAATAGGGAACACCTCTTTTTTTACCTTGGAGTTAAGTTCAATTTTAACGTTGAGAGAAGTGGTAATTAATCATTTAAATTAAATTTGGCTATGGAGTAATATAATTAATTTTAAACTCTTTTCGTGATCCTTTTTACATAAAAATTATTTGTTTAGAAACTACTTGGAAAATTAGATCAAAGTAGCAAAATGGATGCACAAATTTTCTTAAGATTTTTGTTTAAAACAATTTAAGAATTTAAACGATTTAAGAATTTTTTGGATTGCGATTGGGTGTATATTATGTGATATTAACCCTTATTTCGCCATTCCAAGACGGCGTTGAATTTTTTTGATGGAAATCATGAGAATTTTCCGACCAACAGTTTTCTGGAAAAATGTGGTAGAAATTGCTACCAACGAAGAATAGCCAGTATGCTCTTAATGTAGTAATTTTTCAGAAAAAATGTGGATTTTTTTTTAAATTATGGAATAATTGCGGCTCACAAACCGGGCTTCGGCCTCCCTGTCCCAATTCTCATTGTAAAAATAAATAAAAATGCAAGAAAAGTTTTGTGGCAAGAATTCTTACCAACGGCAGGAAACGGAAGTTTTTTTTTCTAGAACGAATTCAGCTAATCTAAAAACAGTTGTTTGGAATTTTCTGGATTTAAAATCGACCCTGGGACCGGTAGAAACCTCACCCTGTACCAACAATTCCAATTTTTGAAAAATTTCAATTCGTTTTCATGCAATGATTTTATGCCGCGATGAAATCGCAAAATAGGCAATAGTACAAGGAAGCTATAGAAACAGAAGAAAATGGGATATATCATCTGCTTGATCACTATGCTGGAAGTATCTATTTTAACGACAACTTTCCAATTGTGGCAGTTAGGTGGATTTTTAAAGCTCGCTCTGGTCTATTAGGTTTGAACGTTTGCCCTTGGCGTGAAGGCACTGCAAGAAATTGCTCGGTCTGTAATTTACACCAATTGGAAAATGTAACTCATGTCCTGGGTGTTTGCCCGATTTATTCAAATTTGCGAAGAGCGTATTTGAAGAAATCGGTATTAACAGAAAATGAAGTTGTGGATCTGCTAAATGGGTATAATTATGAGATGCTTTGCAAATATATTGTTAATGCCTGGGAATACAGGCAAAGCCTAATAACTGAATTTAATTATTAAAAAAAATTATTATTTCTGACGTCAAATAGTCCCGTAAAAAAAGAGATATATACTTTAATTACAAATACCTACAATGTATATTATTCTATTTTGACATAATACACAAAACAATTAAAATATTATTATTAAACGATCAGGCCATCATTTATTTATATATTTGTTTTTTAAAAAAATTAACCACTCCTGGCAGACACAAGAAATGTAGCCAGTATAGTTTATTTAAAAGAAATATAATCTAAAATGTATCATTGTAAAATTAATTTGATCGCAATAAACATTATTATTATTATTATTATTATTATTACAAGGACTGGTTCGATGCGTTGCAAACGGTATACGTCTTTATGATTCTCATATAGAGTACTAGCTTGCATACACGTCGTTGCCGGGTTAACTTTTTTAAAAAAATTTTTTTTTTTGATGGTCTATGTTGGAGCTAAACTTAAGGCCAATCGGCTCGGTAGTTTCCCCGCGAATGGGTAACATAGAGGAAAAGCTAAGTTTCGAGATCTCATTACCCCCTCCCCTTACTCCCTCACCTCTCGGGCTACTTTTTAATGGGTCTATGTTGGGGCTGGACCCCCGACGAACATCTATGCCAAATTTCAGGCCAATCGGTTCAGTAGTTTCCCCGCAAAAGACTAACATAGCGCAAAAACTAAGTTTCGAAATCACTTTACCCCCTCCCCTTACTCCCACCACCCCTAGTGGTACTTTTCCGTATGCCTATGTTGGAACCAGAACTACCACAGACACTCATGCCAAATTTCAAGTCAATCGGTTCAACCGTTTTTACCATCACCTCTATAAACGTGAAAAGATTTCAATCAGATAATTTTTTTGATTATTTTTTGCACTTTTACAATCAAACAAAAGCGGAAAGTGTAAAGCCCAATTCAGACCAACGATAGCGATTACGATTGCGATTGCGATTACGATTACGATTATGATTATGATTGCGATTACGATTATGATTATGATTATGATTACGATTACGATTACGATTACGATTACGATTACGATTACGATTACGATTACGATTACGATTACGATTACGATTACGATTACGATTACGATTACGATTACGATTACGATTACGATTACGATTACGATTACGATTACGATTACGATTACGATTACGATTACGATTACGATTACGATTACGATTACGATTACGATTACGATTACGATTACGATTACGATTACGATTGCGATTACGATTGAAGTTTCTCGACCAATGAGATCAAAGCTTTCAACGATAGTAAAATGAGAGCTTTGATCTCGTTGGTCAATCGTAATCGCAATCGTAATCACAATCGTTGGCCTGAATTGGGCTTTACACATTTCACAGAAAAAGTGTATCATTGACGCGGAATATAGTATGTTCAATATGGAAAATGCGGCTTAAAAAAATCTTGAAATTTTTAAAAATGCTTTTTATAAAATACTTTAAGCACAGATTCTGATCTCGATTGGCACTACCTTTTACTTTCACCACCGTAAAAAAAAATTTCGACCTCAGAATTTAATTTCTAAATTACTAAATTTACGCAAAAATGAGATGCTTTCCTTCCGGCTTCACTGTAATTCACTGTAACTCACTAGGAAGATATTAATTCTGTGTAGGTGGTAAAATAAATTACTTACGGACCCATGGCTTGGAAATTCTCGAGATGAAATTTATAGTAACAAACTCTTGGTAGATTGTATTGGTCACACGTCCGTTTACAATTTTCTCCTGGGTATAAATTTAGGTTAATTGGCCCTTGAAAAGGATCAAAATCGGGATCGGCCGAAGAGCTAGGGCGTGGATAACGGGAACGATATCCTTTTGGGTTTTCATAGTTATACTGGTATTTCAATCTATGATGTTTTCTGTCCCGGGCCGCAGCAATACAAATTTCAACATTGCTGAGACACTTTAAAATCGAAACGCCTAATAACAAATTCCAAAGGTATTTTCCCATATTTTTCATTCAATTCTATTACGTACTGTCCCGGGTTTCAATTTGTTTTTGGGTGCGTTTTTTTTTTCTTTTGCAATTTCGTTAAAAAATTTCGTTGCTTAGGAAATTTTCGCCACAATAAAAATAATAATTTCGACCCGAAAGATTGAAGTGGACCTTTCCAACTGGACCATGAATTTTCCTCTCAGCTTTTTATTAAAAGATTTTTTTTTCCCTCGTTCAGCAAGACATAAACAACAATAATAGTACCAACAGAATCAGAGAAAAAAAAATTAAATAAATATAGATTTTTTTCTGTTGTTATTGAATTTTAGTTTCGGGCTTTTTTTCTGTTCCGTAATTTTTTTTTGCCCTTCTGAAAATATAGGCAAAAGTCGGGCAAGGTTTTTCCTTTATTATTATTATTATTATCATCAATATTGAAGGTTGATTTCGCAACAACTGTTTAATTATTGGTTTCCATTCAATTTCATTTCGAGATTTCGTTATTCCAATTGTTCGTGTTCGCCTCACTTTGCGCTTTATTTAATTTAAAAATGGATCGATATTTCTACAATCAACAAAATTGTAGGTATTTTAAGGTTGGTTTTTAAAATAATCAATAAAATAAATTTCGTATTCGCTTGAATTGTAGCTTTTTTTAAATTTAATTTCATTTGATGGCATTGATTTTGTTTGAGGAGAAAATCAGAAACATTGCTTTTAATTGAGTTGATATTTCAAGCTTTAAATATCGAAAGGTTGAAATTAATCAATTTCGGTTTATAAGCTTGATGTACAATATTTCTATATTTCCACCCTTTCAACGATTTTTAACCAGGATATATTCGAAAAAATCAAATGGAATCATTATTGTGATTCACGCGATATAAGAGCCTTTCTTTTTTTGGGTAATTTGGGGTCGCTAAAATCGAGTCGACGGCATTAACCTCTATCACCTCTACATTTTGAGTTATAAAGGAAAATATCAGTTGCATTGCAATATTTAGTTTCGGAAAAAAAAACATGTAAAAAATAATTTTTTTTTAAATATCTCAAGAACCGTTAAACATACGTAAAAACATTTAAAAGAAAAAATTTGGAAAATTTTATAAATAAATTTGGTTATATGCAGAGATTTCCAAAATACTTGATTATTCAAATAACTTGAGAACCGTTAGAAATTCAAAAAAACCGTTAAAGCAAAAAATATAGAAAATTTTGTGTCCTTTAAACTTTGTTATAGTAATTTTTTCCCAAAATTTTACGGGCATGTTTGATCGGGGAATGGACGATTCCATCATTTTTTTTGATGGTCTATGTTGGAGCTAATCTTCAGGCCAATCGGCTCGGTAGTTTCCCGCGAAAGGGTAACATAGAGCTGTGCTCCGCAACCTTTATTTGCATACGGCACACAATTTTTTTTTCTGGAAATCCGCGGCACACCACAAAAGAAAATATAAAAAAAATTGTATTTAACATTTAAAATATATTTTAAATTAAAAAAAAATCCTGAAAGAATAATTATTAAATATCTATTTGAATTGTTAACCGCGTCACACTTAATATAATTTCCCGGCACACTAGTGTGCCGCGGCAAATTGGTTGCGGAGCACTGACATAGAGGAAGAGCTAAGTTTCGAGATCACTTTACCCCCTCCCCTCACTCCCCCACCTCGCGGGCTACTTTTTAATTGGTCTATGTTGGGGCTGGACCCCCGACGAACATCTATGCCAAATTTCAGGCCAATCGGTTCAGTAGTTTCCCCGCGAAAGAGTAACATAGAGGGAAAAATAACACAGCCTTTACACGCTCCTGAAGAGCTGACACAGTCACTGACACAGTCTCGTGTAAAGGTTTATTGGCGCTGACAAGCCTGTACTGACGGGACATTTTTGTAGTCAGTACAGACATGCCAGTAATTTGACATTTCAGACTTCTAAGATGGCGGGAAATGAAGAATTTGAGGTAAATCTTTTAAATTATTATGAATTCACTATTTTTAATTATTTTTTTTACCTTTAGAACTCTCAGACTGGTGAAAGAAGACTAACTAGGAACGAGATAATTAAAATAATCAAGCATACGAGCAAAATTCATGCCTCTGGAATACGAGAGACTGTAGCTGTGTTACAAACAAAGTCATTTTGAAAATGAACTGGCTGCCAGTTCGCTAAATGTCTTCTAATTCGTTGTCAGTAATTTGACATTTGGAGTCTGTGCTACTGACAGACTTTATAGTCGCGTGTAAAGGCCGGGTAAGTTTCGAAATCATTTTACCTTCTCCCCTTACTACCCCCAACCCCTCGCGCTACTTTTCCGTATGCCTATGTTGGAACCAGAACTACCACATACACTCATGCCAAATTTCAAGTCAATCGGTTCAACCGTTTTTGCGTGAAAGAGGAACAGACAGACAGACAGACAGACAGACAGACACCAACTCATTTTTATATATTAGTATGAGTATGATTACACATTTTTCGGTAGTCTATTGAATAGGAGAACATATTATTTTCCAGGCTTTTGTTTTTAACTACAACTCAGTCTCTCGGACCGTTATTGAGATAGACCGAAATTTCAAAAAAATCCATTTATGGCGACGCGACCATTATGGCGACCATCTCTAACGGTTTTTCGTAAGTTCAATGTATGAAGCGAATTAAAGAGAATAACTATTATCACAAATTTGTCTTCTACAGTTATCCGCTATCTTTTACCGTTATTCAGATATTTTTAATAAAAAATCGGTTTTTAGCGAATTGCCTGCAAAGTAACCGTTCCTCGTAAGAATAGTTAAAAGAAGCATTAAAAGTATTAAAATTCTCTATAAATTTGCCAGGAACCGTAAAACTATATCTTTTACCGTTATGGAGATATTTCAGATTTTGTTAAAAAATATAATATTTTTATAATCGTGCGTGAACGCAAATTTTGTATAAGAAAGTCATGTGCTGTTCAGTTCACATCAGATATTTTTTTTATAAAATATTAATTATTTGCTATTCTTCCGAAGACACGAAAGTGATTTGGACTCGCTTAAATGCACAAAACTTTACGAACACAGAGAGAGATTGAACTTAAAAAAAAAACTATCACTTTGTCAGTTATTAAAAATGTTTTGAAAAATTCAACTTACGGCCCCATTGCATGGAAGTGTTCCAAATTAAACTTAAAGTAGCAAACTTTCGGTGTTTCACCTTCGACACAAACTCTTGCACAATCTTTACCCGGATGTAAAGTCAAATCTATTGGATTTTCAGTTCCATCACGCCAAAAACTGCTATCACTGTTATTTGTATAAATTATTTGTGGATCTAGAAGATTTAACGATAATTTTTGTAAAATTCACAAAATTCTAAATCAATTTGATCAGGTTTTTGTACCTTGAGGTTGAGCTAATGAAGAATTGAAAAAATGTCCTAAACTAATTACAAATAGTATTAATAATGTTGAACAAAAATTCGGTTCTGCCATTTTAGCTCGCGTTTCAAATTTCCGTTGGCAAAAATTTCTAAACGCGATTCTAAATTAGTTGGTGTTAAATATTAAACTAATTTATCAAATTGACGATCTCCACGCTTTTATACAATTCTATTTCGAGTGATTGTTTGTTGGTTCTTTATTTTAAAGTACACTCGGTTTATTCTTTGGGGGAAGATATATTTTATCATAAGTTTAATGTTTATAACATACAGCAGTATAATGTTAATTGTGGACGATTACTGCTAAAACGTTTTATGATAAGGTGATTATGATTACAATTGGTTATTAAAATTGACTTTGATTCGGTGGACAAAAAAATTACAAGGTTGCTAACCGGTTTGATGTGCAATTGCTTTATTGTAATCCTTTTTACTTTCCTCTGTTACTGAGGGGAATCATTGTTCTTGGAGACCGACTCTAGAACGGAGACAGATAGAAACGTTCTGATCAATACGAATTCCGACAGATAGGCCGACAGACAGATGTACTGAGATCACATCTGTCTGTCGGTCTGTCCGTTTTACGTATCTTAAATAACTCGAGAACGCGTTGAGCTAGCGACTTGAAATTTTTTGTAAATGAGTTTTATGAAAATCGTAGTTGTCTATCAACTTTTGGAAAAGTAACGTTAGCTATAACGAGTTCCAATAGGATATAACGAGTACCTTCCATAATTTTTTTTTTTTGAAAAAATACACGTTTTTGGAAATATCGCGAAACCAATGCTCTTGTGGGAAAAAATGAGTATAACAAAATTTAAAGAATACAACATTTTTTGCTCTAATGGTTCTCAAGATATAAAAAAATTAAGTTTTTTGAAAATTTCTCGGAAACTATGGGGTTTTGAGAAAAAATGCTTAGTATCAAATTCAAAGAAATTAAAATTTCCTGCATATTTTCTTTCAACAGTTTTCACGTATTTTTAACGGTTCTCGAGATATTTAAAAAAAACATTATCTACTTTGTATATCTTTTTTCGAAACTAAATATTCCAGAGGTAAGTTTTGTGTTGGTCAAAACTGATGTTTCAAACTTAAAACGTTATTGCTCGTCGTATCAAAATGTTTTTCTCCAAAGATCTCTTAATTATTATTATTTGCAAATATAAACGGGAATGCAAACACAAACAAAATTCATTTATTTCTGTTTTTCATCTTATCTTGGAATTTTAATTTTATGAATTTAGAAGGGGTTATTAGCACTCTTTAGTATTACGATTTTTCGTTATTGGGGTGACTTTGTCGAAAATGTGTACTTATATAGAGTTTGCTTGTCATTTCCGTTGGAACTACTATAGTTTCATATTTACCCTGATGATAGTGGGTTAAGGTTGGCTTTAGTTACACTTCAAACTGTCATTGCATTGTGCAGTTGGAATTTGCGTCATAGTGGAAAAGTTTGTTTGTAAAAATGGAAAGTTGGAATGTTGAAACTACCAACTTTTTGACGTTTTAAATTTTTTTTTTTAAATGTAGTGGTAAATTTTCAGAAAAACAAAGTCCTAAAAAGGTTTTCTCCGATGTGTTATACAACGTTGTTTATTTACAAATCAGAATAATTTATTTTATTTTTATGAAATTAGCTTTAAATTGAGCACTCGAAGAATTTATAGCCAGAAACGCCATAATACTCGGTGGTGGCTTTTTGACAATAACAATTGATAATAACAATTACAAAAAAATGTTAGTTGCGATCAACACAAAGTTTTCCTCTGCAATTTTTAGTTTCGGGAAAAAATATGTAAAAAATAATTTTTTTTTCAAATATCTTGAGAACCGTTAAAAATACGTAAACACAGTTAAAGAAAAATGCGGGAAATTTTATTTTTTTTGAATCTGGTTATATGCATTTTTTCCCAACAGCGCATAGTTTTCGAGAGATTTTCAAAAAAAACCGAAAATTTTTCAAAAAACTCGATTTTTTTGAAATATGTTGACAACCGTTATGCGGCGATCACACGTTTTACCAGCGCTAGTGGCATTTCAACAGCACCGTGTGATCCCTAGTGTGTTGCTACTACCAGCAGCAGTGTGATGATTTTAGCAGCGCTAGTAAAGTAGAGATAGTGATGGCAACGATTAATCAAATGATTGCATTAATCGATTATTTTGTTTTGATATGTCGATTAATCATATCACATTTTTCCTTTCAATTTAAAAATATGTAATCGATTAATAGGTAAATAATCGATTTTTTATTTTTTTTGAACCTGTTACTACTATTATACTGGCAGATCTACTATTATTTCCTCTCCCAGTTATTCGTTTTAGATCTATTACAAATTTATTTAGAGTTCCCACAGCGTAAAACAAAATCCTATAGAAGCCTGGGATGAAATGAAGGGTGTGTATCCGAAGCTCTATAACTTAGCCAGGAAGTATTATCCCATTGTCGGAAGTTCGGTACCATCCGAACGGCTCTTTTCGAAAGCTGGAGCCATAGCAAATGAAAAGAGAAATAGGCTTTTAACAAAACGGCTAAACAAAATCTTTTTTAAATTCTTGGCTTGAAACAAAAAAAAAAAATTTAGTATCTTAAGCCTTATATTCCTAAATAATATTAAAAATAAAAATGATTTTATCACAAACATTTTTTTTCTTTAGCAGATAGAAATTATTTTGAAATTACAGGAGAGTCGCGAACCGATGCTATCTCCGGAAAGATGAAATTGCATAAAAAGGCATTCTTTCGCAAAAATGTTTTATTTTTATTGAATTTTATGAAATTAATATAATTCTAGCGAAAGTATTTCAATTTTAATGCAGCAATTTTAAATTTTAAATATCTAATAGCTTGAGAAAAAAAATTTCTGTGTACTTTTGCACGTATTTAACCTGTTTTTGAATAATCGATTAATAAATCGATTATTTTCTATTTTTTACCGATTTAATTGTATTGCAATTAACACCTTTCAATTAATCATATGATGCACTAATCGATTAATAATATTTTTTTGCCATCACTAAGTAGAGACCGTTCTACTTTGCCAGCGCTACTAGGGGACCCCGTTTCTGAGCTGTCAAAAGTCTGATAAGTGGTAAGGTTTGTTTATTGTAAGTTGTTATTTTACGTTTATTTATTTAAATTTGTGTGTTACGTTTATTATTTAAAAAATCTCCCAGATTCAAATGTCAAACCACTGTTTTGCTACTTGCCAGCGCTACTAACCAACAGCAGCCAGCGGCTGGCAAAACAGCGTGGTGTGACCGCGGCATTCGAGATACATATAAATCGTTAACACATTGACTGCCATGGCTATCATTTTGATAGCTGGGTCTACAATCTACGTGCATACATACATACGTACATTCTACATACGTCTACATGTATTGGCATCTCCCTTACATTTTTGCAAAATTGGTCTGGCAGCAACGTGTTAAAGCAAAAAATGTAGAAAATTTTATTTCTTATAAATTTTGTTATATGCACTTTTTCACATCCAAGTAAAAAACGGTTAGAAATCTTAATTAAGGATGCCCAGTCCCACTTGGTAATTAGTGACATATATTTTTGGCAAAAAAGCAAACATCTTAAGTCAATTTTCAGGTGAAGCCAAAGTAATATGTCTGCTAATACAAATACAAATCAGTTTGGCTTCGCCTGAAAATCGACTTAAGTTATTTTGGATTTTTCTCTATATTTTTCTTAGATACGAAAAATTAATTCCTTTTTCAAATTTATTCAAATAATATTGATTTTTTAAATTACATTGCTAGATAATAATCAAGCGAATATCGGAATGCCTTTTTAATTAATTGTTTAATTCACACTTTAAATATTTTAGTTCATTAGTAGTTAAATTACTCGTTAATTAGATGCAAAAAGTCCAATCACTAACGAGATTGTCTGGAAAAGTAATTCATCTGGTGGTCTTTTGTAATCAACTAGAAATTAGTGCAAACCATGTTGAATTACTGGAATTTATTCAATAATTTCACAAAATAATTGAACTTTAGCATTGATTGGAATTTAATCTATTCAAGCTGAAAATCGTTTGTAAAGCCAAAGGTTAACGAGGTACTCATATTTGTGAATGCATATGTTATTTGTAGCCGTGTTCTTAACCTGCCCAGAATTCGCAATTCCGTACTTTGTGGGTTAACCCTATTCCTGTCAGGCTGTGACTGTGAGTCACTATTCAATTTCGAACCAATATAGATGATTTAATACATGTTTTAACGCAAAATCAATTTAATGTATTTTATTATTGGTCACTACGCTACTGTTATATAGAATAAATTTTATGTTTTTTTGTTAAATTGATTTTGCGTTAAAACATGTATTAAATCATCTATATTGGTTCGAAATTCACAGCCTGACAGGAATAGGGTTAAGAACGATGAAGGTTTATTCAATTGTAGAAATTCTTGACGAGAGTAAATGCCGGCGAGAACCTCTCGAGATTTCTCGATAGCAGCTACTCGCAAATGGACACGTATCTGAGAGTCGCTCGCAGAAACTCGCGAGCTAGTTTCTGCGGGCTGTCAAAAGTGATTCTACTCTCTAGTCGACACGCACCCACTGAACTCGCGGAGAGTAGCTCGCCAGATACGAACTGCGTTTGAATTTCGTAAATTTTTTTTCGCTGATTTTGTTTGTCTCTTATTATTAATTAGGATAATCACAGCTGCTGCAACCTTCCTGTAGTGCGATGTCATTTCGATTACTTTCCACTTTCAGTCGTCCATCACTCTCAAATGGACAGGTTCTAGAGAGTTTTCGCGAAAGTGCTTTCCGCTAGAAACTCGCCGAGAGCTCGCGATAGAAAAATCGCCGAAATTAACTCTCACATGGACAACCTCCTGTGAGTAACTCTCGAGAGTTTTTGAGAGTTACTCGCGTATTTACTCTCATGTGGACCGGCACCGTTAGGGAGTTTTTTGATTCTTGCACAAATTTTTAATTTTTCTACATGGAGATATTATTATTCAACTATGATTTTGAAATGCTAAATCGATTCTGTGTTATACAAGAAAATATTAACAAAAGAAAAATTTAATTTAAAACGTTTTTTTTTATTTTCTATTGTAATAATGGTGATAAGTTTTCTGTTCGAAGATGAAACAAAGAACATCATTGTCATCATCATTGGAAATAATATCCTGTTGAAAAGATGCTAAGACAATAAAATCCACCGGAATAAAATTTTATCTTCATTAATGCACCTCAGTTACGATGGGATGTTCATAACAATGCAAAAGATAATAATTTTTTTTAACAGAGAGGGGGTGGGGGAGAGGAAAGAGAATGAATTCTGATACGATTATCTCCTGCTAACATGAAAGCCAAAGGCAAAAAAACGCATTATTTTACATTGTTTCAATTTTGCGGGACGCTTTCAGGAAAATCTCAATAAAATGTAAAACAATTGCCAGAAAAGGATATAACCAAAGGATCAGTATCGGTTTAATAGTGTGAGAAGGCGGGAGGAGGAGAATGGTTTGTGCATGTGGGCTGAAAGGGTTAGTATCAGAAATTCACAATGAAAACACAATGGAATGAAACAAGATTCTTCCTTAATTCTGGAATGGAGAAAGATTGGATACAGAAGAATGGCAAGGCAACAGGATTCTCGAACAAAAAGGATTATAATAGTGCTGTTCTATGGGAACTAAGGAACTGAAGTGTTAATTTATGATGTTTCTCCGACAGGTAGTAGTGGTACAATTCCATAGACCCAGACTATATAAAACTGGTGAGCTGTATGCTCTTTTGTCGGCGCACTTCATGAATGAAACTCTACAGCATCATAAGGGATATACGAAGAATAAAAGTCTTCATTTTTTCATGCTGAAAGCGGGAAAATTGTGTGGAAAAATTGCTAAGTGTAATATTCGAAGCATGTCGTGTTTTACAGTTTTAATCCCATATATGACGGTAATAATTCTTTACAATAATCCACTTCTAGGAATAATTTTAAACGCAATGTTTCCATGACTGTTACTTTCGACCATTATGTGATTCCCTTAATCGATGTGATTTAATAAAAAATTTCTATCACAAATTCCAACAATTCATTCATAATGTCATAAAATATTGAATTTTTTATATAAATCATCCCCCATTGAAAAGTACAAAACTTAATTTTTATATGTTGTCAAGTAGGTGGTACACATAAAATAGATAGCAATAAAGCTGAAAATATTTTCGTTGTTAATCTAAATAACAATATGTTTCTAACGTTGTGAAAAACTAATACATGGTGGTAAAAAAATCTTCAAAGACAATTATTATATTTAAATAATGTCATACATACAATATGCTAAACCCCTATTTACACATGCGGTTTTTTTTGAATTTTTCTCCGAATTTTATTCACAATTCATTTCGCGAATTTTATTTACTCAGCAAAAGTTCAAAAACCTGAATTTATTCTAAGAATTTTCTATGAAAAAATCCAAGGCTCCGTTTGCACTTGTGATTTTTTCTTGAATTTCTCCCAGAATTTTATTCAGAATTTGTTCCACGAATTTTATTCATCTATCGCAGAATAAAATCATTTAGAAAAAGTTGTCAAAATTTAATTTTATCGGACGTTCTTTTATGAAAAAATTCGAGTAGCCTTCGACGGCGTTCTTCAGGAATAAATTTCTGAATTTTGTATCGTAGTGTAAACAACAATAATTTAGTGTCGAAGAATAAAATTCGCGGAATAAAGTGTCAGATGTGAACGAGGCCTATGTTCACGTTGTAGGGCTTACATTTCTGCAAATTCAAGGGATAACCCCCGTCGCACACTTCAACTAAGCTATGTGAGCGAGGCTAGCTATAGTTACATAGCCTAGCTGGGTTAGCTCACCTCGTTGCACACTTGAGCTAAGCTACGCGGCGATATTATCGGTAAATGTATGCATTTTTCCACTTTATCTGCAACCATTTTTAGATATAAATTATTTAACGCGATTGAAAATATTCCGCAAAAGAATTCAATTTTCACGTTTTCCTTACACTTTTATGTCCACAAAATACTACACTTTTGCAAACACCGATTCTACACTGTATAACGCCGAAAGTATGTATATGTGAGTGTCAGCGATGCCAGCGAAGTCGTTCGCGTAGTTGAGGTCTGAACTACGCGAGTGAGCTTAGTCCGTGTCGCCCATGACTAGGCGACGTAGTTTCATAGTTTTGCTGAAGTGTGCGGTCACCAATGCAAATGCTAAGGATTTTACTTTCAGCGAGAAACTTAGCTCACGTAGTTGAGCTCGCCTAGCTGAAGTGTGCGACGGGGGTAAGTTCTGTGAATCGCTGTGAGAGCTATATTTCGGGTTGTAATGTATTAAAATAAGATGAAATGGTCTCGACGGAATTTTGATAGTTTTTAAATATAAAAAAGGGCTCGACAGAATTTTGGTAGTTTTTAAACTATGTACGTGTACGTTGTTAAAACCTGTAATGACTGGGGCTCCTCAAGTGAGATTTTCATAACAATTTCCTTCCCTAATTCGCACCTACAATTTTTATATGGATTGCGAACCATGGATGAATTGCAACATTTGTAAGGTTTTTACATTGCAACTCATCAGCAGCCCAGGGCGTGATATTTTTGGCCAAAGCCGAACATTTCTCTTGAATTCCTAAACATTGGTGAGAATACTTGTTTTATATTGCACTTTTTAATGCATTTTGAAAGTGTATTTATTTTAATTTTATACTGTTTACTGTTGGAATACGTATCCTTGCCTTTGAGATGCCTTACGGATTTTTTGACTTCAGAATCGAATTCAGCAAGATGAGACATCTAACTTGATATCCATGACTGCGATTCGCATGTTTCTGACGAGAGTATAGAGCAGGCATAAGAAGCTGAAAACCTAAAAAGTTATAGCAAAAGATTCAAAAAATTTTAGATAGCTCTACGCAATATGATTATATTATTTCTTTGCGATGATTGGATTTTTGTATTAGAAACTGTCTGATAAAAAAAATTTTATGCCAATTTTGTTCTCACAATCAATATAAAAAAACTAAAATTGTGGTAAATTACCATTGCAATAAATGTTGATCTTGATGAGTGTTTAAAAGTCACCAGAAATAACGTTTAACTACTCATACTAAATTCAGTAATAGTTTCCTGTGTGCGGCACAGCCAGAGAATTCGGTGAATAAAATTTATTTCGGCAATGAAAAGAAGTCGCTTGCATCAATTCTAATTTTCGTATCCATAAAATGTGCAAAGCTGAACGCTATAAACTCGGTTTGGGTATTTGTGAGTAATAAAACTTTCCTATTATTCAGGAATCGACTAAGCGTCGACTAAGAAAATAATACCAGGAGCTGAAAAAAAGACAAAATACGGGGAAAACTCCAGCATTTATGCACATTGGGATCATTTTGTTGATGATACTGATAGTACTTTGCTTAACTATAGTCAGTGAGCTTTTTCTTCATTTGATTTCGTCCACCTTCCTCTCATCGTTATGGTAAATGCATGGAACTTAACATTTGGCAATATATTCCCATGGCTAATCCGATTTAATTTTTGCGTAAGGAAGTCAAGCTTTAGCTAAATTTTACTACTTTTTCCGAATAGTTGTACTACTACTGTGAATAGAGCAAGGATATTCGCTCATTCGGTATATGACGACGTAAACATTACGTAGACGTAAAGTTATCCAACTGATATACGACTATGGTGTGTTATTTAATATAGCTTGATATATGGGGGTATTTTCGTATGAAGTTTGAAATTGGGAAAGTTAGATTTCTTTTAAATGTTGTAATCTATGATTCTGAGAAATATTTCTGTAGCCACAAGCAGCAATCGCTTAAGTAGATTTTTATGTGATTCTAAAATACCTTTTTTGGTAAGATTCTATTGATTTAAGTCAACTTAAGGCACGTGCCAAGTTAAGGCGTGTCCAACGTTGATTCTGTAATGTTAATTAAGTGTGTCCGCCCGTAGATGGCGAAACGCCGGTTTTCAGTTTTTCGGTGTCAGTCATATCACAGATCTGCTTGGATATTGTTCTCATGTACAAAACCGAGGTCCCAGGCGAAGCCTTTGGAATACAAATTACTATTTTTCAAATACAATGGGCGCATTCACGGTACTCAACAGTTGAGAGATTGCTCATCATAATCACTGATCGGACGCCATTTTTTGTATCGAAAAATTTCTACGTAGAATTTTGACTTTTAATGTATCGAGACATTCACGAGAACTCATCGAGATTTACTCAACCGTTGAGTACCGTGAATGTGCCCAATGCTTAGGAAATTTAGTGCTTTTGACGATAAAATACATATGCCACCTAGTGGTAATAATAAACATCTATCCATTTTAATGATCGTGTTAAGCACCGGGTGTCGCAACAGAAGAAGAAATGTAAATCTGTAATCGCAATTAGCCGTTTTGCAATTATCATTGGACACGATCATTTAAGCGGTCAATGCTTTTGACCTTAAAATAAATAACGGTAAAAAACAACGGTACCGTAATAACTGGTTTTTCAATGTGGTTTATCAGAGTGTAGTTCTGGTTGAATCCACGCCAATCACCGCGAAATCGAGAGTTTAGATCGCCTTAATCTGCTGTGACTCGGCCAAGTTTGGCTATGTTGGGCTTAAATCTGACAATTATGCTAACCGCTCTTTCCTTTTTATCCCTTGCCTAAATGAGTTCAGCTCTGTATTTTACTTCGCGAGGAAAAATCTAATTGTAAATACACGTTGATCTAACTGTGGTCAAAAGCTTTTGTCGAGGGGGGAATCCTTAAATACTCTATATGAGCACATATCTTGAATTTAAAAAAAACGATTTGGTTAGGGGAGGGGGGAACGAATGGTCTGATGAGATTTTGGCGTTGAAAGAGTTATGTAAAAGCAAATTTTAAATACATTTTGCCTTTATAAAATTTTCCATAGGATGCACTCTTTTCGACAAAATGGCAAAACCTTTTTTTTATGTGCATGGGAGAGGGAGAAGGAATGGTGTGGCTTTGGACCATTTAATCATAAGTCATAGCTATATTCAAAATTGCAGGCAAATTGTGCATCATAGAGTATTTGCATTAATAGATACTGCATATGCAATAGAATTTAAAAAATACAGATTTCTGAAAATCGTCAAAAACAATTTCGTACTCGTTTTTCCGGGTCGCACTTTATAAGGAAAAAAATTTGATCAGTTTGATCAAAAGCTCCAATTCATACCAATTTTTTTAAAACCTTTTGAAATACCCTCGGGGTGGAAGAAAAGGACTTTCCTAAAAAAAAACTCAAGGTCAAAAACTTTCACGAATGCCCGTCAGTATATTTGACGAAATGACCCTCGTATAAGACTCAGTGTAGCCGTTTTTGCCTTTTCGAATTGAATATAATAGCCAGTTTTGCGACTACTTTTCATCCTCACTTAGATAAAAGAATAGACGAAATAGATAAACAACATACACTCGTAGATCCATAGATACAGATCAGTTTCTTAAGCTTTTGTATTTTGTGTCTGCGTGTGTATTCATTTTATCACTGTCATGCATAATTTATTTCTTCTCCCGGGGGGTTGGTGGATTCCTTTTTTTTATATTTTCCAGATGAACCAAAAAAAGTAAAAATGGCGAACTGGAGACGTGGGAGTGGGTATGTGCTCCAAAGGTGGACCAGTCGACTGATACGGGGGTGGGGGTTAGATTTCAAGGGTAGTATTTGAGATGTGGAGATGCGGATGGTTGGAAATGAACGCAACATTGAAAGCCAAAGGAACTGAACAGTTGAACGAAAGCATTTGAATTAAGCTTAATGAGAAGAAAGCCATTAATCTAGTGGGAAATTTATTGGATAAATACCCAGGGCCCAGGGAAATTCATCGTTGGTAAAGTTGCGAGGGGTAGGTGGAGATCGTAACGAATTTTCAGGATACTCGTAAGGATTGTAGAATAAACAAGACAACCAATACCATCAGCAAACACCGAACAGAATAAAAAAAATGACGGAAAAAAGAATAACAAATAAATAACATTTTAAAAACGAGAAGACGTCAAAGGAAACGAGAAAACAATCGCAGAATTGGGAAAATGTATCAAAAAACACGCACTCAGTTGAGATGGGGTGAAAATGTTTCTGGTAAATTGTATGTCGAAAAAGGATGCCTTTAATGGAGTTCAGGGAAACTAAATTTCCAAATAAACTTGGGTAGAGATTTATAAAATAATTGCGATAGAAAAAAACCCTTACAAGAGATTTTTTTCCGGAAAATTTGAGGAAAAGGACTTTATCCTTACATGACCTTCCATTATCCATACCATCACGAAGTGGTGAAAATATTATATTGTCATCGGAGTTGCAAAATTCCAAGTCAATCGAATGAGTGGAAGTGGATTAAAATTAGAAATAAAAACTTTTAATTTGTGAATGTTGCAAAAAGAGATGTAAAATAAAAGTTTGCGGTTTTGGTTCAGTGTTGAATCTGAATTCTGGTTTTGCTTTTTGGATTTGCTGCGTCAAAATTTTAAAATTTAGTTTTGGTTTACACAAAATTTCGATGGTTCAAAAGTTTTTCGTTTCTAGGTAAGTTGGGTTTTACATTTTCTGACGGTGAATGTTTGTACTAGATTAACGTGAAAAAAGTACTGGACTCTAAATCTAGTCGAGAAAAAAAAAACATTAAAAAGGATTTCCCAGTCTTAAAAATTCAAATATGTTTAGGATGACCATACGTCCCGGAATGGCCGGGACAGTCCTGGATGTAGACATGTTATGTCGGGGCGTCTCGGAAACTAAACTATTGTTCCGGATTTTTCAATTTTATGTTATAACTAGCTTGAAAGAACCCGGCGTTGCCCGGGTAGTAATAAATTTTTGAATATGAAAAAATCCTTTTTTTTTCAAAAGTATTTTGATTTATAGAAAAATTATGCAGTAATTATATTTCAAACAATTTTCTGTTCATAATTTTTTTGGTTTAACGCACTGTTTTCAAGAAAATTGCAAATATTTTTTCCATCTGCTTGGGAGAAAGGGAATAGAGCGAATTCCCTTATTGCCAGACACTTAAGATTTTTACATTTATGTTGTAACATATGTTGAACAACCATAAAATAGTTTCAGAGATATCAGAGAAGGGGATTGGTCGAAAATTTACCCTGACAGATAACCTATCCAACACTAAAAATTGTATAAAAATCCGTTCTGTAGTTTAGTAGATAGCAGGAGAGGGGGCTCGCACCATGTAGAGCGGAGTAGTTTGAGTGGATGAAAATTTCTTTTATGATTGACCTGCCCAACACTGAAAACCGTATTCAAATCCCTTCAGTGGTTCAGAAGATAACAGGCGAGGGGTTAAAGGGGAGCCGATACCGCGACCACACCTAACTATAAACCGTGGTCATGATACATAGTCTATGTTGGTGCAGTGGTTCTTGAGTTTATACGTTACTCCATCTCACAAACCAAAAAAATTTATAACTATCTCACAAATCAAAAAAAAAACGTTTCCGCACCCCAATAAGTTTGTTGCTGCATTCCAGATTGGAGAACTCCACACTATATGAGAATCATATTGAAGTATATTAGATTTAGTTGTAACGTATCAAACCAATCGCTGGACACAAAAATGAACTACACCAGGGTGTTTGGATTGACAAAAGATTTTAATTTTGGCATGTCCGACCGTCTGTCTGCCCGTCTGTCGTCTGTCCGTCTATATATCCGTGAATATCATAACTTTCGGAAGGATTGAGCTAGAGATTTGAAATATTTTCAGTTACGTTTCTCGTAAATGGCAATGCTAAGTTCTTGAACTGGCAAAATCGGACCATTCCCTTCTCCATATAAATGAAACTTTTTTCGCAATTTTCTCGAAAACGGTGAATCGCATTGAAAAATTTATAAAGCTAAAATGTCTTTTGAATATGATTTTGCATAACTTATCTATACATCAAAATTCAGTTAGACTACCTCTTTCCCCTCCCCGATACCAATTGAATACTTTTTCCTTATTTTCTCGAAAACGGTGCATCGTATCGAAAAGTTTATAACGACGAAATGTGTTTAGAATATGATTTTATACAACTAATCTATCCAGTTGGACCACTCCTACCTCCCTCTCCCATACAAATAGATTTTTTTAAATAAACGAATTGGTCGGTGACAAAATACATTATTTAAATTCGTTCTCTATAAAATGAATAATTTAAATTATCAAATTGCACAAAAGCAGTGGATGAATAAAGGAAATTTGTGTTGATGCAAGTCCAGATTCTATGTGCCGCTAACCTCACTTTTGGAAATCACTATGTTCTGGAAAAAATCACAAAATTCAACACCAATCCATTTACGTTCACGTGGTCACTGAGTAAATTCCTTGATTCACTTCGTTGTACACAAAATAAAATACTTTCGACGATTTAAAAGTGGGAAAAACAGCGATAATTTGCGCACTATATCGAAAAACAACCGCTTCGCATCGATCATCAATGAGGAAAGAGCAAATATATTTCTCAGTTGTCAAACGCGACTTTGAGAGCGTAACGGGATCTGTTGGCGATAAAATTATTGTGAGGTACAAAATTTTCCGTTTTTCAATTCCAAATACAATATTTTCTCTTTCCATACCAAAATCCCATACAAAATGCAAATTTCAATTTTTCCGACATTTCCGTTTTTCCCCAAAATTTTTCTCGACTTTTCCAACAAAACGAAAAAAGATTCGAGATTTTTGATTTGGAATTACTGAAAGTGCAAACCAGAAAACCGCTCCCCTGAAAGTATGCAATTTCGGTTTTCCAAGATTTTCCAACTTTTCCGGTAGAAATTTCCAATTTTCGGCTCCGTTGTGTTTTTATATGTTGCAATACGAATCCAACAAAAAAAACCCCATGCAAATCGGATTATATTCAGCCGAGTTATGGATAGTCAAACGGACCACGATTCATTTTTATATATAAAGATTTATGTTATTATCACTAAATAGGCAAAAAATACGATACTTCGGCTGAAGGGCTTTGGCATTTTTTTTCACCAGCGGCGCATTTTTTCAACAATTTTTCAGAATGAACGTACATGTTTTAAAGTATTTGGCATGCGGAGCATTTCAAAATTCTGCCTGCGACTCATCTTTCCTATTTTTTTCCTTGTTTTGCGTCCAAATAAAGCTTAATTTTTTGTATATAAAATTTGTGTTCCAAATCGGCCATGCTCTTACAGACCCGTCCCCCCTCACCTTACCAGAGATTGACGACAAAAAATATGGTCATTCTATATAAGTTCTGCCCTTGCCAACGTCCATGGTCTCACCTATAGATGGGTAAAGTTATGTTTTGGGAGAAACTTTTTCTTCAAAACATAACTTAATTGTGTTGTTGTTTTCGCAAAAGAATTTTAATTCGAACAAAATTATTGTACGATACCAAATATTTGAATGAGATTTCCAGGATCATAAAATCCTTTGAATATAAACGGGTAGCTAAAAAGAAAATTTGCATGTTCATTAAAATAAATAAAATTTCATGTAATTGCAAGGGCTTCAAAGACTTTTCGCATTCATTAGTAAATCTTTTCATCATTTTAACTTCGACACTCGTAGTGCTTGTAGAAGTAGATCCTTTTGACAAGACATAACTTCTAGAGAAGTTTCTCTGCATTGGCATAATGACAAGAGCTTTTCACCCATAAGGCTATTTATTTATGAAAATTCATAGACTTGGTTCAATTTATAAATTTTTTAAAAACCATGATTTTTTCCAAGCTTGAAATCGGTTTCTCTTACATCATAATATCAATTGCAGCATTTTAAGAATCCCTACTGAAAATTCAAAACATTTTTGTGTATTCTATCAGGGAAATATTTGGCTGTTTTTATAAAAAATATAGACGGAATTTTTTAAAATGATAGTCAGCATTTGGACCTGTGGCTTATCTTGATTATGAGTTTTTGATATGTCAACGGATGGCATTATGTAGCTCCTTTGTGTAATTGTAGTAAAAAAAGCTCGTTTGGTAGCATATAGATAAGTAAATACAAGATAAAGGATAAAAGACGATGTTACCGCAAAGCCAAAAGAAATTAAAAGAAATTATAAAAATGATGAAAATATTTTACTACCAAAGAAATCCACTAGCAGAGAACACCGGAGTCACGTTCGCCAGAGTCTTTTTAAGCGAACCGGTGGAGTAGGAGTAGTGAAAAACTCATAAAACCCGAAAGAGATTAATTACAGATAAAAAGTCATTTCTTTCAGGGGATAGAAACTATTTTACTTCATGCGTGCCATAGGTATAAGAATAAATGATAACGAAATAGCGTGTTTTAGAGTGACTTTAAATTGGGAAATTCTAGTATTTGTTTTATATAGAACTTTTCTTAAGGTTTTAAATTTTTTTCGTGATCTCTATACTTTTGAATAGAAAAATGTTTGCCTGAAAATTTCAGGAACAACCTTTTTAATACACACTGACTTTGATGTTCGATAAAAAATTAAATTGTCTATAACTCATCTGAAAACCAAAAATGTGGTATCTTTAACAGTGTTGGCGTTACAGCTCCCCAGCTAGAAATCCACAATCTTTATATCAAAATGCACACGCAGAGAAATTTCTTTAGTTGATTTTGCTTTTACTTCGTTCGTGATTAATTTAACTAAGGACACATTGTTATTTATGAAAATGCTACAATTTTCATTGATTAATTCGACGATACTTTGCGTGATTAAATGACCACGTTTTGTTTTTTGTATCGAATTTAGTATCGTCGCCCAATTACTGCCGACCCATTCTTCCCCTCTAAAATTGTAACTTTTTTTGGGAATAGTCTTTAATTCGAGAAAACTGAACCTAAAAGTCGTAAAGAAAGCCTTATGGCGGATATGACAAAATTTTTAGCGACCACTGAATCAAGTTCGAGGGTTGATTTAAAGCAAAAAGGGGCGCTAACTCGATTTAGCGGCCGTGAGAGTTTTATGGAACTCACTATTAGATTTATTTGAAAAATAAAGAAAAATAGTTCATAATTTTTAAAAAAAAGCGCCTAAATATTGCAATCCACTCTTAATTTTCCAAAAAAAATCATTTGTGTAGGACGGGGAAAGAAAGGATCCGATTGAATTTTCATATATGGAACGGCTATGAAAAATTATATTCAAAACACATTTCGTCATTAAAAATTTTTCGATACGATAAACTAGAAAACAAGTATTCCATTTGTATCGGGGAAGGAAGGGGAGAAGCAGCAGTCCAACTAAATTTTGATGTGTGGGTGGGTTATGTAAAATTATGTTCTAAACACATTACACCTTAAAAACTTTTCTATACGACTCACTGTTTCCGAAAAAAATGCAAAAAACTGTATTGGGGAGTGGGGAAGGAATGGTCCGATTTTAGTAGTAATTTACTAGCGACATAACTTTACAAAATTTCAAGTTTCTAGATCAATCCTTTCGATAGCTATGGTGGCCCTGAGCGGACAGTCGGACGGTCGAACAGACATGCGGAAAACAAAATGTTTTGTCATACCAAACACCTTGGAGTAAAATTATTTTTGTCTTAACGGATGGTTCGATACGTTAAAAATGGTATACTAAATCTAATATACTTTTATATGATTCTCACATAGATTATAATAAGTATACATTCGAACCTTGATAAGTGAAACCTGGATAAGTGATGGATTGTTCGGTCAGAGCATTTTCCAACAGAAATGGGAATTTAGGGTAAGTGCGAAACCTCTATAAGTGGGATTTGTGAAACGGTGCCATGTGGTCTGACTTATCCAGGTTCGACTGTATATGATAAAACTGGTGAAATTTTTATGAAGTAAAAAACCTCCTCAGTTGCTTTAGCCTGCCACTACTTTTTTGATGTGCATTTAAAAAAATAATATTTGCAAACTTTTAAAAACGGTTTCGGAAACGCGCTACTTCCGAGATAGATTTTCCAAACAGTTTATTTTATGTTCAAAAAATCTCCACGTATCCATTATTCTTATAGATATTCCTCTGGTACAGTTGTATGATCTTCGCATTCGCTTATTTTAACATTTATGAATGTGTCTGCATATATTTGACTTATGTTATAAGAGCACAAAAAAGAAACTAGCAATAAAAATGAAGCTATGGTGTTTGTTGGAAGCCGTAAAGTGTTACCATGCAAATATTTTATCATATATGAAAATTTTAAAAGGATTTCTATTCAATACCGTGTTGTAGTACAAGTTTATCTATTCGCAGAGTTCAGAATATCTCTTTGTAGATACAACATTCAACACTAATAACATGAAGTTATGTGAATGTGTCGTTATTCATTTTTCCATTATGTTGCGAATGGTATTGTCTGTAAGGGCGACATATATTGCATCCGCCATTCGGTTTCTCTATCATTCTTATGTACTCATATGCAAAATTATGCATTTTAATATTAAATAAGAAACGTGCTGATGGTGTCGGAGGTGAATTGAAGGTAAATAGATATATGGAACGAAAGAGTATCTTATATACTGAATTTAATCAATGATTTCCAACACTCCTTATAAATAAATATTACGTTCAAAGAAGTACGAAGAACGGCTTTTCGCATACCAGTGCAACAGATGTAAAATGAAGGTCGTTATAGCGAAGGGTTTGGGGTTGAGAGCGAAAAATAAATAATTTTCATTTTGAAAAGGACTGATTAAAGCTCTGTTCCATATGCGAACGAATCCAATGTAATAAAATCTTTACGAGTAATCAAAGTGAGTTTTCCTCTTGATGTTACTCTTATTGGGATTGTGTTGATTTCTTTTTATTGCATTAACGTTATTTTAAGATGCTACAGACACGCGTTACATTAACCGTCATCTAAAATACTAAGTTCCTCTCAAGGGGCGTTTCACATACTTTTGATTTGCCTTATTGCCCCCGACGGAACGGAGATAGTATTTGATAGTGGGTGAGATTTTGTGTGTTTGTTTGTTTGTGTGTCCTTTCGTCTTAACTTTTGATCCACTCAACCAATTTTGGTCCAGGTTTAAGCATTCGACTGATATTAAGGAAGGAAGGGTTTAGTGCAAAAACAAGGGGAACCCTTTAAACATCCTTTTCTTATATCAGTTAATCCACTTAAATGATTTTGAATGTGTTTTCGCTATTGTGATTGGAAATAGTGAAAGGAATGTTTCAGTGTACAAGAATTCACCCTTCTCCCTAACTTTAACCCACTCTCCTTTTTCGGAGTCGCTGATGATAGATCTGGTGTTAAAATTGCAAAATTCGAAACAAAAGGTTCTACAAGGATAAGACAAATATCCTTTTCCCGATTTTTCTGCGGAATGTTAGCCCTGAAGGGGAAAAGTGTTGTATATAAGATTTAGTTTACCGGTTGTAACGCATCGAACCAATCATCAGACACGAAAATGAACCACATCAGGGTGTTAAGATTGACAAAAGATTTTGATTTGCGCATGTCCGTCCGTTTGTCCGTTCGTTCGTGAACACTATAACTTTAGAAGGAATTGAGCTAGAAACTTGAAATTTTACTCGGTTATGTTTCTCATAAATGGTGAGGCTAAGTTCTTGAAAGGGCAAAATTAGACTATTTTGCAAAAAACTTATGCATAAAATTTTATCCCGGTGACGATGGGCATGCCAGCTAGTATAATATGTTTACCCTTGTTTACAATTACCTCAGTTGACCTTACTACTTATCAATATATCAATATATTATAAAGATTTCAACCCGCACTGTCGTTATTTTACAACTACACTGTATAAACTTTTATTCAACTTGTGCTATAAAGTTTTAAGAATTGAGTAAGGGGTTTGCTAAATGACACCTATATTTAAATACACAGAATAACACCCATATGTGTGCATTACGAGTGTATATATTCGACCGCATTTTGATGTGGTAAGTTTATGAATTTTGAATCCCATTGGCTTATGTACGGAATTTTAATAAACCAGTACTATAATACTGAAGTTTAAAAGCACTTAGACATTTTCAGAATTAGGTAAAGTGAGCACAAAACCCAAAATAACAGAAACTATCAAGGGAACAACCAAATCCTAGGTTACACATTACCTTCAAACATAATACCTTAATTTGTGGAACTATTTTGATGTTTTACCCTTTTACCTTACCATTCTTAAAGTTTAGTTCGTATAGGTAACCTCTGTCCCATCATATACGAATATACTACAACTTTGAGCTAGACTTTTGTAACATACAGTAGAGAAAAAGCAATCTTCTAAATTAATGTCTCCAATTCCGCGCAGATTCCTCGTTGAAAGTTACAAATTGAGAAGTTTGGCCAATGCCAAGCACATGCTGGCTGTTTGAATTGTAATTTATATATATATATATATTTGTACAACATATACTGCGTTTATATGCGTCTAACACTAGAAAAGGAGTAAGAATGAATTTATTTTTCTTTTGCTATTTTTATTTTCCGTTTTTAGAAGCTAGACTAGGGGTCGCCGCTTAGCGAAATTTTGTCACAAGGACTATACATTTATGTAAGAGTATAACAATCGCATGATGCTGATGATGATGATGTTGATGATGGTATCAAGCATGATTTCTTGGTTTATGCTGTGGAAGGACATACTGTTGAATCGCAAGGATCAAAAGCAGGATATTCTAAAGTCAACGAAACAGCATTGAACATTCAGCACTGAAACGCAAAGGGAACGACAATGGATGTTAGTTGTCGATTCAATGGTGAAAATGTACCTTGGGAGCAATCGGGAAAAGTTATCCTTGAATGCGATTAAGGTATCCACATTAAAGGATACTCGTACAAGAGCTAAAATAAGAACAAATACAGTTGAATAAAGTCATGTGTAGCTGAACATAGAGAAAAAGGGGGACAGAGACCGAGGAAAACTTTCAACCTTCAATGGATAGCAAGAGTGAAAGTATAAAGTTTACTAATTTTGTTAGTTTTCGGAAAGTAGACTTTCTTGTGTTATGGTCTACAGAGTTTTACCTAAATATACTCGTACCTTTTACCTTATACTTTTTCCTTCTTGTTCTTTTATTTTTTCCCTCCATCTATACAACCTTTTAGAACTTGTTTTTCGGGATTCCTCTGTTTCTGTAGGAAAATATTAGTTTTTTTTTGGGATGTTTCTTTTAAAACTTTACTCTTTCGTTGTAAAACTGATGAAACTTAGAAGTTTTCTGTATGCTTTGCAGCTAGCGATCAAATCTAAAGGGAATTGAAAAAGTTAAGTTACCATTTCAGTAACATGTATTGGAAAACGGTTTCATCCGATACATATTTATTAGGGGATGAAGTTAAATAAAGACTTCCGTTGTAAATTTGCTGTTTGTTCAAAGTTAAAGAAAATTGCTAAATAATTGATACTCTGTTGCAATTTCAAACTATGCATCTGATGAAGGTTTTTTTTACTTTCCTCTGAATATTGTATTCATGACGATGACCGACTCAAAAACGGGGGCAGATTGAAACTTTCCCATAAATACTAAATCCGTTCCAGGCAAATTATGTGCGTGTATCTGTAATGTCAGTTTGTCCGATGTAAATATATCGAGAAAGCGTTGAGTTAGCGACTTGAAATTCTTTATGGAGAAGTTTTACCAGAACCGTAGTTTCTATCAAATTTTCTATTAAAAAGTACCGTTAACTACAACCAGCTCCTCCCACGCATTTTTTAAAATTAACTTTTTTTATTTTTTTTCTGAAACTATGTGCTTTTTAGAAAAAATCCACATAGCCAAATTGAAAGGAAATAAAATTTCCTGCATTTTTGTTCGAACGGTTTTTACTTATATTTAACGGTTCTTGAGATATTTGAAAAAATATCATATGTTTCCGAAATTATAAATTTTGCAGAGGAAAGTCAGGTGCTGTTCACATTAGATATTTTTAGTATACACCAGATTTTTGAAAAATCAAGGCAGTACTAAAAATATCGAAAGTTCTCTGTCTGCCTGTTTGCCTGTCCGTGAACACCATCACTTTCCAAAGGCTTGAGATAGAGACTTGAAATTTTGTGTAGTTACGTTTCTCGTGAATGGCTAGGCTAAGTTTTTGAACGGGTAAAATTGGACCACTCCTATCCATGCGATCAAAAAAGAGTTTTTCAATTTTCTCGAAAACGGCGAGTCATCTTGAAAAATGTATAAATATAAAATGTGTTTAGAATAAGATTTTACATAACTCATACATACATCAAAATTCAATTGGACCAATCCTTCCTCCCTCTCCCAAACAAATGGCAAATTTGTCTGTCCTTATATGGCATATTTGTCGATTGGCCCCTGGCGATTGTAGCTTTTCTTATGCTTTTTTATGAAACCTGAAATATCTCGATAACGATAAAAGAGGTCGATTTACTGTAAAAATATAAGGATGTTTAATATCTTTAATTCTTCCTTTAACTTTTATTTTTTCGATAAACCGTTAGTTTGCAAGCAATTAGAAAAAAATATCTATTTTTGCTCGATATTTACAGGGCAGAAGTGTATTCAGGTTGGTGGTGGTGTTATTTTCATTAAAAAGTAAAAAAAATACCTTTTTGTGAATTGCTTGCAAACCAAGGATTTTTTTTTTGGCAAGAATTGAAGATATTAAAATTCTCTACATTTTTGAATTTTAATGTAAATCGATAGGTTGTACCATTATCTAGAGCCGTGGTTCCCAAACTGGGGGGCGTGGGCCACGGCCAGGGGGGCGTGAAGCAATTTCAGCCGCGCCCGTTTTATTCAACATATCTCTGCGAATCTGGATTTTCAACTCTAACACTAATAAAAACAAAGCAGCGTTGCAGACTTGATCTGGAAAGCGAACTCCGGTGTGCTCTGTCAAACATGTCTGTCATATTCAGATTTTAGTGAAAGAAAAACAGTGTCACCCATCCCACTATTTTTCTATTTTTCTATTTTTTCAGTTTTTTTTTGTAGAAACTAGAGAAATAAATAATTGAAAGAGACAGTAAAAGTGTGTGTGGATTTTTAACTCAAAATATTAGAATAGAACCACGGAGGTTTGACAGGTGAGAGAACAAAAATAAATATAAAAACAGGTTTTCAAAACAAGGGGGGGGGGGGGGGGGTCAGCTGTTTGATAAGTGTTCAAGGGGGCGTCAACTGAAAAAGTTTGGGAACCACGGATCTAGAGATTTCAGATTTCGTAAAAGAAGTTCATTTCTTATGTGGACTAATACTTTTTTCGTTGGGTTATAGTGTAAATTGTGCATGAACGTAAATTTTGTATAAGAAAGTCATGTGCTGTTCATAACACATATAGATATATTTTGGGTGCTTAGACGGAGAACTTACAATGTCTATGAGCTGCAAATCATGAAATTTTTCTTTTGATTTTTGAGTTTTTATTGGTTGCCACTTTTGGATCTCTATCTTGTTCTAATCTGCGAAATACATATTTATTTAGTTACTATGTTATTAACATTTTATGCAGTTTTGCATCCAAATGGGTAGAATTTTGCAATCGGCATTAAGAATTCTTGAATATTTATTTTTGTTCTCATTAGTGATTTAAAATTCTGACAACTTTAATTATTTAGTAATTTGATACGGTTCTGTGCACACATATTAAAATTGCTATGCATAAATATTAAAATAATGAGATATGCAAATTTGAATTCCGCCTTTTACATCTTAATTTTTAATTATATTTCTACGTCACCGGAGGAAAATCAGTTTTCCTATTCGAAACAACTTATTTTCTTTTAATTTTTTTTATTGCAGTTTGGGGTATGTGTAGAAAACAGGGATGGTCGAAAACTAATGAAATGCAGAACAATTTTCTATATATTCGTACATCTATTATTTAAACATGTGTGTCAGGAATGCACGCGATTTTGATGGATGACCTCGTAGAATGACTTATTTTAATACAGAACCTACAAATGCACTTGTGTTGCATGGGCCCCTTTTCCATGATTTTATAACCTTTGTTATCCAATCATGAATCTCAATCCTTTTGATTACAAATTCTTAGGTGCCCTCCCATGGTCACAGTTAGGGAATGTGCTTTAGTGTATCCAATATTAAACAGAATTAATCGAAATCCATATGAGAGCTTCTTGGAATAAATGATGGCAACTATGAATATTTCAACATTTACTGGTGTAAAAAGGATTTTATCGACAGGAAATGTCGAATGATATGAACGGTGGGGGTTGAAGGGGGTTGTTCATAATATAAAGGGCTCAATCTTGTGGGGTTTCAAGGTGCCGATTAGCTTTATGAATTTCCATATTTCGACATGCAATCTGATATCGTTCCTTCCGTGTGTTATGTTTGTGACATGTTACTGTCAGTATCGCCTCAGGTTTCACTATTCAATGATTAGAGTACATGACGGATTCCTTTGGGACTGAAAACATATATGATTTAGCATTTACCGGGTGCAAAACTGTCATAAATGACATGTCGATGCCGACATACATATGTGGAGATGAGGGAAGCTTTTCATCAATTTCATGTCATAGGCAAAATTTATACCACACATAGAAACTTGTTAAACTATGAAATTTTAGTTTTATTAATGACATCAAAACGAGATTTATGTGTCTGTATAGGAATATGTGTTCGGATATATTGAAATACTCTGTCCAAATGCATAAATTAGTAGATCATATTAAATTGAATGTTTAATTTAGATTTTTATACTCTATATGAAAATCATATAGGAGCAGATTATTATTAGTATACTGTTTGTCGATTCAATCATCGGATACTAAAATCAACATCAGAGTGTTTGGAATAACAAAAGATTTTGATTTCCGCATGTCTCTTCGTTTCGTCTGTCTGTCCGTCCTTGAACACCATAACTTTCGAAAGGATTAAGCCAGAGACTTGAAATTTTATATAGTTACGTTTCTCGGCGAAGTTTTTGAATGCGCAAAATTGGATCATTACTTTCCCCTCCCCCATACAAACGAAACAATTTTCCACGATTTTCTTGAAAACAGTGAGTTGTATTGAAAAATTTATGAAGGTAAAATTTGTTTAGAATATGATTCTACATAACTTATCCATACATTAAAATCCAGTTGGACCACTACTTCTCCGCTCCCGCATACAAATGGAATACTTTTTTCATATTTTTTGAAAACGGGGTATAGTACCGAAAAATTTATAAATACGAAATGTTTATAAAGACGAATATGTCGAGAACGGATAAAGATAAAAATTGACTACCAAAAACAAGTACGAACTATTATTTCCTTTAATTTATTTTTTGTATTCGATGAAAACGCCAAAAACTAAATTTTTAGAAATAACGGTAAATCTGGATAGCGGTTCGAGATATGGACTACTTGTGAAAAGAAAACAATATGTCAAATATTAATATCTTCAATTTCTTCCATATGAATCACTCCAAAAACGTTTAGTTTCGGAGTAAAACGGAAGAAACGAGATTTAGTTTTTTTTTTTGTAAAACTAATTTTAGTTTTTCGTAGTATAGTACAAAGTTCTGAAAACGAAATTTTTGAAAATCCGGTTACTCTGAAAATATTGCTGTGACGGAAATCTGTTGCCGTAAACTTAGTTTCAGAATTAATAGATTTATAAGAAAATAAAAAAAGCTTGCCTTTTTTTCGAAAGGTTTTTCTGGAATTTCGCCTCAAAATTTAAAAGTTGATTATCTCAAAATAACGTTTTGGCGCCTTGGTACAAGATAAGAATAAAGGGACGAAAGGTTCCTGTTCTTTCACACATGTTGGTGCAAAAACGGACCTGTGGCAAGAAGTGGGTTAAAAAAGAGACTACCACAGTAGTAATTGTCAAATAGTACTTTAAATAGCATAATTCAAAAACTTCGAATTAAAAATAGTAGTCATTGGATTACTCCAAGAATTGTATTCGAAATCGTATACTTTTCTTTGTGTTAGTTTTCTGATAAAATGAAACGTTTCCGAGATAATAAATGTGAAAAAAAAGAAAACAGAATAAATGAAACATAATTTATTTGATCCATATTTTGATGAAGATATTTTCACAATAGTTCTTGTCTAAAACAATCGTGCTAACAATAATACCGAAGTTCTTCATTAAAGAGATACTATTCCCCAATAATAATCCCCAAAATCTGATCCTGGATTTTCTTAAAAAAAAGATAACATAAGATTTATGTAACTATAATTCATAAAACACTCGTAAAAAACGATTATTATGATTACTATTTCTATTGTCCACCTTATATATTGTTTATTATTGAGCCAACGGACTAGAAGAATATCAAGTTTTTTGATTTCGGTTTGGAAAATGAAGTCAACAATAAAAGAAAACGAAAAAAAAACATTATGGGACAATTAAAAGGGTTTTTCCTCTCGACCAGATCACTTTAATTACAGTTTGGGCCTTGAGAATAAAGACGGCGAACTGAATGAAATCAATTCCTCTCTTGTGCGGAAATTAAAGTTCATAAATCATTTTCCTTCCAGTCCCATGGAAAATTTCCAATTTTCAATCTAGAAATGGTCGAAAAAGGACCAATGAGAAATCACTATATAAGTCCATGACATGTCTATACAATGACGATTGTCATTCTATACACAGAAACCGAATCCGATACGATTTACAGTGTTAAATTCGTTAAGGGAGCATCATGAGTAGCGATCCAGGCCGGAAAAAGTAGGTGGTTATCCCAAAGGACCTTCACTGCCATTTCTACTGCTCGTTAAGTCCTTTTTCTATGCCTCTTTCACATTCGCAGGATGTTTCGCTGACGATTTTAAAGTCATGAGACGACGATGGGATCAGAAATTCTGCTCTTTGCCAAGCCAAATAAATTCATTGCTTTGAAAATCATCGCAATTTATTTCCCAATATTCATCGTCCTTTTTCGTCCTTGCCTTCCACTTCCTGTTGAAAGTTTTCAATGAACGATGGTTCTTCCAATACTTTGGTGGTACTATGGAGCAACTGAAATTGTCCCTTGCTGATTCGATTTGTTTAGCACAGCATGGGGGCGACTATTCCCGAAAAGAATCTAACCGTGAGCTGCCTGAACACGGGAGGAAAAGGATGTTGCCGGGAAATTTTGAGGGGCAAATCGAAGGGAAGCGGAAAAGATTGTTTCCAAATTATGTCGGCCGCGTCTGCCGTGGTTCGATGTTCGGAGTCGGATATTGCTTGGCGGGTAACGGGCGATAGAGATCAGTTCTCCGAGAGGATATCATTTTAGATGAGTAATTGAACTCATTGGTACTTTAATTTAAAGTCATATCATGTTTGTCAAATTGCGCTTTGTTAATATTTATTGATGATGGATAAAAGAGATTTTATGCTTTGGCTTGGATCAACCGATACATTTTGATTGATCTGACCAATAAAAAACTGTCCCAGTGACACATATTGATTATTTATTACTGATCAATGGACAGAAGGTAATTAACTTTTTATTTATTTATGTTGAAATTTTTTTTTGCCAGAACACTGTTTGATGCGAATTGAATTAGCACTGAAAACGATGGCGCGTATCAATTGTCGTTTTTAAGCACAGGTTTTGTTAAACATGAGTTTAAACTGACAAAAAACCATAGCAAATTGTTAGTTCAAACTCATGTTTAAGGAAACCTATGTTTAAACATAACAAAAGCTATAATTGCCCATCTGGCAATCATTGGAGACCCGTATGGTGATATTCGTATCAAAATTCGAACAGTTATACCAAAATTCCACTTTGAAGTCAAACTTTCCAATAAGATTTTTTAAAATTTATTCCAATCGGATTTTGATGTATGGGAGTTTTATGTAGAATCATATCCTAAATAACTTTTGTTCTTGGACTTTTTTGATAAGATGCACCGTTTTTGAGATATTCGCAAAAAACGTTTTCGTTCGTATGGGGGGTACCCCCCTAATAGTCCATTTTTTCCCATTAACGAACTTAGCCTCACATTTTACGAAAAACGAATCTGCGCAAAATTTCAAGTCTCTAGCTCAATCCGTGCGCCCGCAATCCGCGCCACAGACGGACAGACAGACGGACAGATGGACGGACATGCTAAATTCAACTTTTTTCATCATTCTAAACACACTGGTGTAATTCATTTTTGTGTGCGATGACGAGATCTTGGCGTTACAAACGGTAAGGCAAAGTTAATATACCCTTTGGTTTCACCATACGGGTATAAAAATGACTATGAATACGTGCCAATTTGAAACACATCAATATTTAACTAATTTTTGGACAGACGACATCAATCGATGCAATTATTTGTAAACTTTTTTTTTTATTTTCAAAATCTTTTATACCTACCTATATGTTTGTTTGTCAGGGTAAAATCTTGCAATCTAATTTTGACCCACTTCCGCTCATCCGATTTACTTGACATTTTGCACACATGCCGATGACAATATAATATTTTCACTACTTCGTCCTTGTAACGACAAGGGTAGGTCCTGTAAGCATAACGTGATCATCCTTTTTCTCAAATTTTCCGGAAAAAATCTCATCTGGGATCTTTCGACGTCGCTGAATTCGATTTTGACATTGAAAAGTCTGTAAGGAAGGTTCTGCTAGGGTAATGTGCTTATCTTTTTATACCCGTATGGTGAAACCAAAGGGTATATTAACTTTGCCTTACCGTTTGTCCGTCTGTCCGTCTGTCTGTCCGTCTGTGGCGCGGATTGCGGGCGCATGGATTGAGCTAGAGACTTGAAATTTTGCGTAGATCCGTTTTTCGTAAAATGCGAGGCTAAGTTCGTTAATGGGCAAGAATGGACCATTAGGGGGGTACCCCCCATAGGAACGAAAATGTTTTTCCCGAATATCTCAAAAACTGTATATCCTATCAAAAAAGTGCAAGAACAAAAGTTATTTAGAATATAATTCTACATAAAACTTCCATACATCAAAATCCGATTGGAACAAGTTTTAAAAAAATCTTATTGGAAAATTTGAATTCAAATGAAATTTTGATACGTCGTTCAATTAAATCACCATACGGGTTTTCAATAATTGCCCGATTGGCAATTATAGCTTTTGTTATGTTTCATTTTGCATTTTTAGTGATACCAATCAAATACGAAATTACTAAAAAGCTAAATTAAAAACAAATAAATGTTTTGTTTAAAAAAGCTTTTATTTAAAAGAAGTGCTCTAAAAAGGAAAAGATAATTTTTTGAGCGAGATAAAAGTATAAAAAATAAAATAAATATTTATCTCGCTTTTATTTCTGATACACAGTGCTCAGAAAATTATTTTTACTTTTGTGGTGCGTTTTCTTAAAATAAAAACTTTAAAAAAAAAAAAAAATTTGAAGATTTTTTTTTCAAGTATTCAGTTTTTGAGGAGGTAATAGCCATTACGGGACCCTACAAAATATTTTTTTGATATGTACAAAATAGCAGTGCAATATGTACAAAATAGCAGTGTATTGTGGGCGAATTTTTTTTTTCGCCGCCCGGAGTTACAGCTTTAATGCTATTTGAACAAATTTTATTTTCAATTTTTCCATTGTGTGGGTTATTAATTTTTTTTGTAATCTCTCCATTTCTCTCCTCAGTCACAGTGCTTTTGTTCAATTAAGGATCGTTTACAGCCGACACTTTATTCCGCGCATTTTGTTCTTCGACACCAAATTCATGTTGCACAATCATTTACACTACGACACGAAATTCAGACATTTACTCCTGAAAGACGCCGGAACCAAAAATTTTTCATAGAAAACTGTGCGAATAAATTAAAATTTTGACAACTTTTGTTGAGTGAATTTATTCTGCGATTGTATAAATAAAATTCGCGGAATAAATTCTGAATAAAATTCGCGGAAAAATTCAAGAAAAAATCCCAAGTGTAAACCGGACCTAAGATATATCTTTAAATTAAGGCATCAACGAATTTACTGCCAGACAATTTTATTTATACAATTCAATCTTCACTTACACGTTAATTACCGATAGTTAAAAAAGTACCTCACACATTAAACAGTTTAAGGATTATGCAAATTGAGATCAGCTCACTTAAAGTAAAAGTGGCAAAACAGGAAAAAGGAAGTAAATTGTTTATATATCAGAATTTTCTTATTGCCATTTTCTACAAATTAAATTAGGCTTTAATTCAATTACGATTACGTGAAATTTCCTGAGAAGCTGATTTACGACTCTGTGGTAATTCTCTATTTTACGTGTCTGCTATCATGAGAAAAGGATCAGAATTTATCTAAACCGACCCTAAAGAGACATTTGCGGTAGTCACGAAGAGTTTCCGTATATAGTATTAACAATGGAATATTCCTTATATTTTCCTCTCTTTTCTTTTATTTTTTTTCATGCCTTTTTGAGTGAGTGGTAGCTGAAGTTTATGTTATTAAAGATTAAATGTGTGGGAAAAATTTTTGTTAAGAAATTTTTTGTGAGCCATTGTATACATATTAAAGTTTACAGGATGCATGAAAAATGTCCAACATGAAGATTTTTTTTGGTTCAAGGTTTAGAATTTTTCTGAATTTTGTTTAATGTGGTTTAATGTTTATTTTCCAAGAAATCAAGAAAGTCTTACGATGGTAAATATTCTGAATTGCTTGACAAGGAAGACTCGTGGTTCTACAAGGTTGGGAAATTTCACCAGCAATGCTTTTCTTAGTTCATTCTTAGCGATGCCATAGAGGATGCATTTGAGGTGTACAGGACGATCTATTTTGGGTAGGTGATGGTGGGGAAGTTTTTATGTTTCGTTACGAAACGAAAAACTTGGAGCGATGTGTTTTATATCTCATCTATCGAAAGATTAGTTTTATGCATTCATTCTTGAAGTCTCTAGAAAACAAAATAATGAAAAATGGTGTGATGGATTTTGAAGAAGATAAAACTTTCATAATTGAAAATCAAACTAAAGCTCTTTTTAAACTTCATCATTAGTTTCAGCAGCGAAGAAATTTACGAGAGACTATTTTCCTAAGAAACTTAATAAGAAGCAAAAGATAAACAAAAACATAAAAATTTCCTCTCGAAAAAATAAGGTGAAAAAATGATAAAACTTTAATATCCCTAATCTGGATGTTGGATAAAGTTTTTTTTTTCTTTTTTTTCAAAAAGATATTTCAAAAGGGTAAAATTGTAAAACAGCTGTGAAATGTGTGTATACAAATTTCCTTCTATTCATTAAAAAAAAAAATTGAACATTGCAGCTGTCTGAGAACAAGGATAATAATAGTTTCACATATTTGCTGCAGTTCTACAATAAACAAATTTGTGTACGTTGACTTGGAAAAGCTCTTAAATTGCATATGGTTTTCGGCAAAAGCACTTAAACTTATGTTTAGCTAAAGTATACATAATTACAATAAATCCACTTTGCATATTCCACATACAGCAATGGGATTCGTATATATATACGCATATAATATAAAATATGAATGTAGCTATTATGGTATTCATTGCCTTTGAGGAGATTAGGGATGGGTTAACAGTTTTAATAGAGTTTTAACTCACAAAAGGTTTAAAATTTCTGCATAATTCCATATCCGAATGATGCACTTTTACATGAAAACTTTTATGTGTATAAACCATGTAAGCCAAAACTGAAAAACTAAAGTCAAATAATAATTTAAAAAACTAAGTATTTAATTACTATGACATATTTTGTGGTATGTAGAAACTAGTAACAAATAAATTTTGTGGATCAGCTAATATGGGTTTAAGCGTGGCTTAAAAAAAGAACCAGGACCTCAAAATCCTCCTTTTGCTAATTTTTTGGGAAAAAAAGCAGATTCCTTTACAGCACACTTCCTGGGCCCGTATTCTAGAACTCGTACCGAGTCAAATCTCTACCGAGTGGTACAAAAGGCGATTCTTGAACTCGGATCTCTCTCAAAAGATAGTTTCAGATTCATATTGACCTCATTCGGCAGGCTAACGTCACCGAGTATTTACTCGCAAGAAATCGCTCGTTTCCGAGTTCAAGAATCGCTTTTTGTACCACTCGGTAGAGATTTGACTCGGTACGAGTTCTAGAATAAGGCCCCTGAAGTTTGAAATTTCAGGTCCAAAAACCTTCTCTGCTAATCTCTGCTTCTTTGCGAAAAAAGGAAAGAAAGGATATTTTTGGTGGGGGATGTTTGAATGAGACCCCAATCTGCGAAGTGTAGAACAAGTCTGTACGCCAGAGGTAAACTGTCGTAACTGACATTTTGCAAATTTTACAGGAGAGCCATTTAATTCGGAATTGCAAACTTTTTATTGTGTATGATTTTTGGTAATTATTTGAAACTTTTGTAGTTTATTTTATTTTAGGACATTGTTTAAGCATAATATTAGTTGATATAATATATACGTCCCCACAATGTAGTTACAACAATAACCCCAAAATCGCGGTTTTGGCAGTTACGACAGTTTACCTCTGGGGTACAGAAATGTAGAACAGAGCAGTCAAACTCAATTGCCACATTGAGTTTTCCACACCAATTCGTGGGCCGAATCACAAAAAAAACTTTACGGTAAACGTTCATTAATATTAGCAGTGAAATTTGACTTAAAAATTCACATACTATCAGACCATAAAAGAAAATAATGCGCCGCAGGCGAAATTTTCTGAAAAATCTACTCTGGACGCAAAAGTTTTTGATAAGTTTTTGATAAGACGTGCTAATTCTCGTTCTAAATGCAATCTGTTATGAAAATGTACTAGAGTTAGTACGCAATTGCTAACTGCTTCGCATACCACACCCTAAACTAGATTAAAGTTGAAAGCTACACGATTTTTTTTTATTTTTTTTATAGTCCTTTTGCATTGCCACTATTCTAAAATGCAAGGCTGCTAAGCTCAACGGCTCACACGGCTAGTAATCGGAGATAGGTAAATGTTGTGTTTCATATTAATTCAACTTGCAGTCCGCAGCGCAAGGCAATGTGTCACCGGGACAAAACCTGTATTTGGCGTCCTGCCCTTTCTAAAAAAATGATAAAACGAATTTTTGTGCATGCTTGGAAATTTGGAAAACCCATCAAAGAGAAGAGGTTTGTCTCAGTTTTTCGTTATAAAACAGTTTTTCGTTTCTTAGTTCTTCAGTATGCAACAAAAATTGCGCCGCAGGCAAAATTTTTATTTGAAAGATTCATACAGCTAGAATTTTAACTGCTAAAATCTGATGCAAATTAGGTGAGGTTAGGTGAGGTATAGTGGGAATTACAATAAATATTTGATGCTAGGTATACAATTACCTATTCGGAATTCACAGAAAAGTTCCACTTCTCAAAAAAAAAATGCAAAAACTTTTTTAAATAATTAAAACTGTGGCAATTTTTGGGGGTTAAAGTTTTTTAGCCACAAATTTTTTTAAAACTTAATTAAACAAATAAAATATAAATTTAAAAGAAAAATGAAAAATATGAAAAATAAAAACTTATTTTCATATAATTCTTCTTTAGAGATTTTAAAATGCAATAAAATCAGATTACTGACAATGAAATATAAACTTTAGCTCATTTTCCACATTTACATCGATGTTATCTCTGCAAGTTTTATTTTCATTTTAAATCAAATCCTCATCATAAAACTTTTCCGTTTATCAATTCGATACCAGCCCCATACCATTATTGTGTTCCATCATTTTCTAGCCAATAGCTTCTCTTTATGTGGGTCGTAAAAAGAGATAAATTTTACATAAGTCTCTGGGAAAACTGTTGAACATTTTCCCAATAAAGTACAGAAATACCGATACATATCGGATTCGTGCAACGCCATAACTCATTGAGGGTAGTGCCTTATCTAACAACGTTGATCTATTACTTCCACCTTGAAGAAGAATTCTAGAAAAATTTTTATCATTCGTCATCGAAATCGGCCCAGACTGACACATTATACTTCGTTTAAGTCACTTGCAGGTCCCATTTCCGATTCCTGATTTCCACTCTTGAAGCATGTGAAATCCATGTTCGTTATGTATATCTGGTGCGAATGGTGAAAGGAGAAATGGCAAGAAAAATGAATTGGAATAAGAATCCAAAGGGAGGAAAAGATTTTGAAAAGGTATAGAAATTTCCAACTCAAAGTTTTGGTGTGCAATCTGGGATACGTTGCGGCTCAACTACGGAGGACTTTTGTTGATCCTTGTATAGTTTTAGAGCTCCTGCTTCTTACAGAATGGAAATAATTTCAGTGCTGTGGTGGTTGTGAATCGAAGAAATACCAGTTAGATGGACAGAAAACGACTTCAGTTCGTATTGTCTCACATATATCCTGGTTCCCGCATAATCCTAATCCAAAAACCATGTGTAGAGATTTATGGTCGTCGGTACAAACGTATCGTGTAAGAATTTCGCTCCAATTTATCATTTCTGTGGAGCTGTTGTGTTCTTTTCGGGTCTGTTTCATTCCTGTTACGTGTCGGGGGTGTGGGTGGCTTTGCTTAGAATAGAATGTAAGTCTTAAGCAAGTAGTAAAAAACCGTATGGGATGTTATGCTCATAATATCTTGAATTCATCCGTTTTGGCTCCTGAGCTGTATGTCCTTTACAACCCTTACCACGGGGGGTGTGCGACGGTGCTTTGTCTTTCCTGATGGGGGCGTGTATTTGTTATGAGCCAAATGGACCTGGTGTTCCGTTCATGTCTGCAGAGAGGGTTTGGGTACGATTTGTTGAACATAGAACTGAAATGTTGGACAGGTTTTACACTGTTTGGATTCAAAGTGGAAAATATGATAGACATCATTTGGTACATATGTATCTAGTGAAATATACGAGCGCACGTATACAAATATACGACTGTAATCATAATAATAAGCTTAAGAAGGGTTGGATTCAACCATACACGATTCTTGGCACTTTACCAGGCGAACCGAAATTTGTCAACATTTTTTCTCGTTTTATTTCCGGTAAGGGGTGGTTCTTTTTCTGCTACTTTGGGTTCTATAATCAGGGGTAGAGGGATTATTCTGCCAAAGGGATTACTGTGATATAGGGATTTAATTTTTTTTTTTGGCATTTGATTGGTTTATTTTTTGGCGAAAGGGGGACAAGATGAAATGCTGTTTAAACAAAGTTGCTTAAAGGGCTGTGACATTTTTTTTTTTCGATTGCTCTAGTATAGATTTGTGGTGGTTATATTAAGAGTGTGGGGGTTACGTATGGTGTGTAATAAAATTGCTTTGTTACCACAAAACACGTGTTTTATTGTTTCGTACATGTTTCTGATTTTAAAATCTCGTTCAGGAGCAAAAAGAAATTTAATCGCATCAAGGAGAGTTTTGGTTTTTAATTTGATTTGATGTCATTTTAATTTAAGAAGGCGTTTGGAAAAGGCTCAAATTGGAAATAGAGGACAGTAGTTAATACACCAAAAATTTACTAAAAATTTACTAAAAATCAAATTACTGTTTTCATTTTTTTCGATATTTGGAGTTGTACACCACAAATTTACTAAAATCAAATTTTTCGCTTTTATTTCCTACAAAAACTTAGTATTATAGTTTCTTCAAAACCGGTTAGTGAAATGGAAATATTTACAGTAGTTCCTGCATAATTGCAACCTACCGAAATGAAAAGCCCGTTTAATTTGTAACCGAAAAATTGAGAAAATTGCGTTCGGTTTACACATTTTTCCGTACTTTATTGCACATTCGATATAAATGAGGGAGAAATACAAAAGCTTCAACATGCAATACCTTTTTTCCCATTTTTACCCAATAGAAAATACCGTTTTTCATAAAACCGTCGATATGAATTACAAAGTCGTAGGTACATATATCGGGTCTTTCAACAAGGACATAACAATTTTGTATTTAAATAAAACACAGAATAATTGAGATATCGGGCTGAAATTTATTCCAGGTGTAGTGGACATGTTACATTTAAGTATGAAATTCGATGTCGTTCATATGGCCACCCCGAGTACGTTTGCTGATTGATTCTTCGGAGCCAATTTTTCACCACTCTTCCACACGTATTGTCCGGAACATTGGCAATTTCGCGTTCGATATTGTTCCTGAGCTCCTCTAAAGTTGTTGGCTTGTTGGCATAAACCATCGACTTAACATAACCCCATAAAAAGAAATCCAACGGCGTTAAATCGCATGAGCGGCCATTCGACCGGACCATTTCTCGAGATTACCCGATTACCGAACTTCTCCTTCAGTAGATCAATTGTTTGACCAGCTGTGTGGCATTGCTCGTTCGTGAACTTCACCATGATAAAAATGTAAACCTTCACTCACGTTTTAGCATTGCCAGATCAAAAAAAAAGTTTTAGGGAGCGTTTTTATTACAATACAAAATTGTTATGTCCTTGTTGAAAGACCCTTTATTATGCAGGGAGGAATATAAAGTAGAATTTTTCTAGAGGAAAGACCTTTGCTAAAATAGAAAATGTTTGACTAAACTCCCTAGGGAGTTCTTATAACTTTGGATGAACGAACAGTTATGTTAGATTCAGTGTTGTTCATCTAAAAGCAATGGAAAAATGAATTTTTTGTTCGGATTTTTTATTCTAAGATTTTCAAATAATATACTAAATTTAGAAAGATTTCTACTAATGGCACAAAATTTTACCTATTCTCGGTTTCCCGCTTTATTGCAGGACCCGCTTTATTGCATGACCCGCTTTATTGCAAGTTGTTCTACAAGATGATTTATTGGAAGATGATTATTTTTCGAAGCTCTTTCGTTTCAGACCCCACACGATGGGTAATTCGATAGTTTGATTCGGGCAAAATTGCTTCTGCCAAGCGCCATTTTGTTTTTTTCTTCAGTTTTTAATACACGCTGAAAATTATTTTCCGAAGTTCTTTTATTTGAGTTCCTACATCAGGGGCCATCAAAGTAGATAACTGTCGCTACCTTTACAATCAAAATTTATAACAACTACAAATAAAAATAGAGTTCAATGAAACACAACCTTCCACGGCAATGGCTCGACACGAACTGATTTAAAGTGAAATGCGTCATGCTAATAATGCCCCGATTCCAACTCAAAGCACGATTCGTTTTATTCCTGCGATCCGAAGCCGCACACACAAGCATTACAGCACACAATAAAAAGTTGATTATACATAGTGGCTACGCTGTTAAATCCAATCTGTGTGATGAGCCAGCCGAGCCACTAGCTGATGATGCCTGCCCTACATGATCGGTACTTCGTTAGTTCGATTCGTGCAAATTGACATCTGCCAAACGCCATTTTGTTTTTTCCAGAGTTTTCTATGACTGTGTTTACATTGGGATTCACTTTGAGGCGGCACATCTTTCGCTCCGGTCAAGTTAGAGTGAGGGACGCAGTGGGGAGGGAAACCAAAAAGAGCGAACGAAGTTTAGAATCACTTAAAATTATCGGTCGCAAACCGGTTTTTGAGTCTGGTCGTTGGAACCTGTGTCTTTAGTTTTGTTGATGAAACCGGTTTAGTGAATCCAGATGAAGCGAACCGTGTGCACACAGCAGAAAAATGACGAAAGACGTGCCGCCTCAAAGTGAATCCCAATGTAAACACAGTCTATAAACGCTGACAATTCTTTTATGAAGCACTTTTCAAGACCTCACATGGTGGGTTCTTAGTTAGTGCAATTTGCACAAAAAGGTCATGAAAAGTATTTTTTTTTTGGGTTTTATGGCATGGTATCAAACTGCCCCATGGTATGTGGGCCGTAGAAAATTCGTAGCTTTAGAAAATGAATTGAATTAAATTGAAATGATTTCGAGAGAAACAAAAATCATCCCATCAAAAAGCAAAAATTTCGTAAATACTTTAAAAAAAAATTTGAAAATCAAAATTGGTTCGGCTAGTTTTCCGTAGGCGGCTCAAAATTTGTTGTTGAATTTTATATGATCTTTCCATATATCGAATTTAAACTGCGGTAACTATACTTGAGACTGGCAACCGAATAAAAGGTTTTGATCAAAAGCAGTATTTGGTTCAACAACTTGCAAAGAAATGTCCTTCGATTAAGTCATTGTGTTACTAAAAATAGATTATTTCAAAGAATTTTAGTACAAGAAGCTTAATTACAAAAGCTCTTCTACTTTTGTTCATGCAATCAAAGCCTTATGAATTATCACTTTTTTTAGAATTTAATTTGCTCAATTATTTTACGAAAAATCGTTTCGAATTCTTTTGCTGCAGTGACACGTCCTACTTTTATTTCTATTGTGAACAAAAAAAACTAGAGAAAAATATAAAAATCTCATTTCAGTGCTTATTTTATGTGTTCCAGGTTTATTCGAGCATCATAAAAAGATTCGTAAAAAAGATACTTTTAGCGAATATAGATACTTGTTAAATTAAAAGGATTCTACTCGAAAATTGTAAAGAATCCCCTCCAAAACACATTTGAAACTAGTACCAATTTTCGTGGATATTTTTGATCCTTTTAACAGAATTTCGTCTGCAAACACTCTTATATTCGTTTAGTTGATTCTGGAACATTTCCAAATTGTTCCATCTACTCGTACCAGCATATATATGGTATATAAATACGGCTTTACTTTGTTCTCTTTGGAAATATGAATTTTGGGCATCCGCTTCTTATTCAGCTTGAAATGCAAAGGCATTTCCGTCGCGAGTAGAAAAAAAGGCTCTGAAAGTCTTTTTTTTTCCTCAAACATTTTTCTTAACTGTTCCAGGATTGAATTTTTTTTTTCAAACATTGCCAATTCGTATAGAGTGTTGGTATTGTTCCTTTTATTTCTGGTAAGCATTTGAAATGGGATAAAGGGTAAAAGTATACTTGGTCAACAGTTGTTGTTATTGTTGTTGCTGCTGCCACAGTTTTTCGGTGGGGTGGAATGGAAAAAGTCACCACGTACATTTTGCACATTTATTCATTCATTCGTGGACAAAGAAGTCAGACGACTGGCGCTGCTATAATTTTTCGAGGACTACTAAGCAAACTAACATAAATCTCGGTTTTAAAAGCATTTGGCCTACGTACATATATATTCCGTACCATTTCACTCTGTTTCTGTGCCTTCCGTTCCGCTCATTGCCCGGTTGATATTCTAGTTCCGATATTTACCATAGTGAATGCGGAAAAACTGGAATGCACACCATAGAATAGAATCAAATGCTGATATGGGACTAAAGAGGAGAAACAAAAACCATTTTGTGGTAACTTGAGACAGTTTTCCTATTTGATGCTAAATTAATGCCCACTTTTCTTCATGTTATCTATACTGGGACACTCCAGAGTTCTTGTATTTTGCCATTTCGCTTTTGATGTTGCCGGCTTTCCTCTCGGCTTTTCCGGTGAAAAACAAACATAATACATAACTAAGATTGATAGTTTTGCTTTGCTCCGTTTTGTAATTTGTCCAAGTAATTTCCCTTCACAGTTCATTATACCCTATTTGATGGAAACATGGATTAAAGTAAATTAATTTTACTACTCCTTGAAAATTTATTGTTGAAAAAAAATTATATGGATTTTTTCCATAAGGCAGGGAAAAAACGGAGTCTGGGGCAAAATTTGTATTTCGCACCCTCTCCCTTTCTAAAAACATTGATGAAACTCATTTTTGTGTATGCTTGGAAATTTTGAAAAACCGATCAGAGAGAAGTGATTTGTCTCAATTTTTTTAAAAAAGTATATTAGTTCTTCAATCTAGTTAAAAAAATATCTTAGTTCTTCGGTGTGCAAAAAAAAATTGCGCCGCAGGAGAAAAATTTTAAATGCCAAGGTCAAATATGCCCTTAAATTAGGATTTCCGTCCCGCTCTCTTTTTCGCTGTTCTCTATTTAGGGGCGTTGGATGGTATTTTTGCCCTTTTTCAATTCGTACAGGGCAGCAAAATGTAGCCCTAGAAAAGCAGTGCCCCAAACACCCTAAAAAATTTCCTTGAATACCTTAAATAGTCTGGGGAAAAGAAAACGGGAACATAATCTTGTTTTTGTTGAAAGAACATTATTATTTTTTTATTTTTTCAGAAAATGCTTGTAAACCATTTTGTCTATGATTTCCCGTTACATCACGTAGGGTGTTTTCCAATCGGTTCTCGGTAACTGCAGCTTTTTAAAATTTCTGTCTTTTTATTTATGTTGTACGCGTCACTACTTCGGGGCAATGCGAAAAATTTCCTTGCTGAAATAAAAATTCAAATTAAATTAGTTTTGCGTAATTTGGGTAAAAAAAACCCCGAAAACTTCAGTGGAAGCTGAACTTATTTTTGTTTTCGCCATTTGGAAAATCGTAAATTTTTGGCCGCAGGTTTCTGGGTAAACAATTTAAAAAAACTTTTTGATTAGTGGATGGTTTTTTAAATACATATTTGCCTAATCTGCTTATAGTCACTTCGGCTTGACTTTTGAAGTAGTAGAATTATGGCGGGGTTTACAAAATTTTTGGCCACCGCTAAAATCGAGTTAGCCGAAAAATTTCAAAAACATAACAAAATTTTATAAAAATTAAAAAAAAACTGGCATTTACCCTGATATTTTTGCTAATTGGTTAATTTAATCGTGGAAAAACAAAATAAAAAGCCTTACAAGGATATTTTTAAATACCATAGACCCAAATGTATAAACAACTAATTGATGACCCAAAAGTTGTAAACAACTAATTGATCAAAGATATTAACTTTTGCTAGTTCCATTAATGACTACAGATTTATTAAATAGCAGCCATTATTTTAGAATAATAGTTGTTAGAGCCTTCGTTTAGTTTTTTTTAAGAATACGAAAAATATTTTGTTGCTTTTAACAGAGGATTTCAAATGACTACAACATAAAATGAATATAAGACAATTAGGGCAACTTAGCTACAAAAAATGTGTCGTCAAAGAAACGAATTACTCAAGCTGTTCTTTTCTTTCTTTATAAAACCGACAAAAAAAAATTCGGGTGAAAAACACCTTGTTTACCTACATTGTACCAACACCAGATAATGAACTCATTGTCAATACTAAGAATTGAAAAAAGGGGAATGAAATTGGGAATTGAAAAAAGGGGAAAAAATTCAAAACGTTGAATTGAAATCGATTGGTAAAAGCTTTTTACGATGAACCAATCAATTTTTGTCAATAAACAGCAGGTGCCGGGTGAACAAAAGCGAAACCATAAAGTAAACTTTCAAGTAATTTATTTCCATTGAGAAATAAAGAAATAATGAAAGAAAGGCCAGTACCTGCGACCAATGTGTACACGATAAGTGGAAGCTACCCAAGAAAAGAAAAGAAGAAAAAGAACGTCTTAAAGACTTAAGTTGATTGTGGCGCTTCTCGTGCAGACTCTCCCTAGCTCCTTGGGAATCGTGAAAATTTTCGCAATGTTTTCAATTCATTTTACTCCTTGCGGATTTGCGAACAACACCTTGACGAGATGAAATGAAAATTTCGTGAAAAGGTGTGAAAACTGTATTATTGACACAGTACTCCCCTGAATTAGGTGAAAATTGAATTCACTCCAAATCAAATCCTTAACACGTAAAATTCATTGACGCGTTGTTGCGGATCTGTACTGGAATATCAAATAACCGGTGCGGATGGAATCATTGCGTTGGGCGCATCCTTTGCCACGTGAGCATTAGGGTTGTGCTGTTGTCGGATCCATTTATATTCGATTGAACCATTGGGTGGTGGCCTTGTAGGCTCAAGACAATAACCTCAAAGGTACATTGACACGCTTCTCATTACCAGAATGAAAACAAAGATGAAGTAAATACGATACGGAACACGGACGTATTTTCCACAATGATTTCGGTTACAAAAATCGAGGAAAGAAAAGCCCTCAGGGTTTTTATCCCTCTGTTTACTGTATGCGAAATAAGCTTCCTAAATACTAAACGCCAACACCTCCCACCTTGTGGCAAGCACAGCAGAATTATTGTATAAATCAGGGTCGCAAAACATTGAATTCGACTGTTATTTCGAATTTTTCAATACATACTGAGATGGTATACTGAGGTGGTATACTGAGGTGGTAGGATGGAGTCCTTGAAGGTTGCGGACTAAGAAGATTTCTTGTATTCGCCTTAGAGACACACCTTAGCCAGATAATACCTCATTATTACACACGACAGCGTGTTGAATAAAATTCAATAAGGGGGATCTTTGTTTTCTGGTATCTACCTCGACCGAATTTATTCCTTGGGATCCGCTTAGAATTGTTAATGTAAAAATTTAGGGATATCACTTTAAGGCATTGTGTGGGAATTTGGCCATGGGAAAACGAAAAACTTTAGATTTTACGTTCTGTTGCCAGCTGTTAAGCAAGGTGGCAATGTTTTAGTATTTTAAGACTAATATTTGTTGGCAGTTTCAGAACACGTGGAAAATTTTATGGTCTAATTTTAAAGTAAAAGTTTTTTTTTATTTGGGTTTATGGTGGAATTGGATTAATGAGTAAATTCAGAAAATCAACTGAGAAGAATTCCTAGATGCCTACACAGAAAAAAATAATTTTGTATTATTTACAAAATGGGTTTAACAAAAAAAAATCGTAAATATTACTGAAGTTTTGTATATACTTCGTAATATTAACAAATATTTTTTCGTATAGTTACTAAAATTTGTTAATATTACGAAGTAATACAAAATTCAGTAATATTTACGAATTTTTTTTTGTTAAACCAATTATTTTTTTCTGTGTAAAGATTGCCCAAGGCGTCGTTTACTCTTGCACTTTATTCGGGGAATTTTATTCTTCTATATTAAGTTCATGTTGCAGAACCGTTTACACTATGATTTATTCCTGAAAGCCACCCGAACTCGAATTTATCCATATATTTATAAGACCGTCCGAATAAATTCAAATTTTAACAACTTTTGTTAAGTGATTTTATTCTGTGACAGATGAATAAAATTCGCAAAACAAATTCTGAATAAAGTTCGAGGAGAAATTCAAGAAAAAATCGCAAGTGTAAACTGGACCTTAGGTCTATTTTTCCAAGCTTTTATCAAAGATTAGACAACTCAACATACGAAACAATTGGACTTTTTGTAGAACTTTCAAACTGTATTAAAAACATAACAAAAGCTATAATTGCCAATCTGGCATTCATTGGAGACCCGTATGGTGATATTCGTATCAAAATTCCAACAGTTATACCAAAATTCCACTTTGAAGTCAAACTTTCTAATAAGATTTTTCAAAATTTATTCCAATCGGATTTTGATGTATGGGAGTTTTATGTAGAATCATATCCTAAATAACTTTTGTTATTGCACTTTTTTGATAAGATGCACCGTTTTTGAGATATTCACAAAAAACGTTTTCGTTTGTATGGTGGGTACCCCCCCCCCCCCCCCCCCCTAATGGTCCATTTTTGCCCATTAACGAACTTGGCCTCACATTTTACGAAAAACGGATCTGTACAAAATTTCAAGTCTCTAGCTCAATCCGTGCGCCCGCAATCCGCGCCACAGACGGACGGACAGACGGACGGACGGACAGACGGACGGACAGACAGACGGACGGACATGTAAAAATTAATTATTTTTATCATTCCAAACACACTGGTGTAATTCATTTTTTTGTGCGATGACGGGATCTTGGCGTTACAAACGGGAAGGCAAAGTTAATATACCATTTGGTTTCACCATACGGGTATAAATATTGTAGAGTTATGAATCTTAACACTAAACATACCAGCACTTAGTACATACCTATTTCTACTATGGGCGGTCAAATGACCGGCTGAGGTAGATAACGGTATATGACAAGTATTACTCATAGTAAACAAAATATAAATAAAAAATAATAATAGAATATTAAGTGTATATATAATAAATAGAAAAAGTCATGAAGTCAAGTGCGCAAAAACGATAAGATTATATGCGCTTTTTAAATGCAAAAGTCCATAAGCGGTCAAAAGACCGCTCATGGTATGTTTAGTGTTAATCCAGTAACGCATGCAAAAGATTTCGTTTCCGCGGCCGGATTTTTTTGGCCAGTTTTTTTTGGCGCCTGATTTTTTCGGCACCCCAACATTTGTTACAGGATTCTTACCTTTATTTACGTAATCTTTGCCTTTATTGATAGTTTAATTTGTTTGTTTGTATGTATGTTAGGGTCAAATCTTGTAATCTAATTTTGACCCACTTACACTCATCCTATTTTGACATACATACGCAGCTCTGATGACAATGCAATATGTGTGAATGCATGCATGTATGCCGGCCGCCATTTGTCCAAAACGTACTAACAAAAAAAAATATAAATTAAAAAAATTGATAATTTTTCAAAAAAGGAAAAATATATAAAACAAAAAAAAAAGGGGAAAAAAATGTGGACGAATAACGTAATTTTGTCCACATCAAACAAACTTATTACCCTTCGGTGAGGTCTTAATTATACAAACGAGCATTTAAAAATAATTCAAGAAAAAAAACGAAATGGTGATTAAGAAAGATAAAGTAAAAACATAAATAAAAACAAGCTTTTAAATATATCTACCAAAAAAAAAAATTACGTAGGGATTTGGTCTCAAAAATAAAAGCCAGGTAGAAGTTAATACGCAAAAACTCTTAACGCTTTTATCTTGCTTTTAGTTTTTTCATTTTACACCACATTTCTCCCCTTAGGCACCCTCTCCTGCTATAATTTAAATCTGTTAGCCAATGTTTATGGACCTCGTTTAGAACGAATATCTATATTGAGTCAGTTTAATCTGTGAACAGGAACTCACCAAATTATATGCTTTTCCATATTGAAATTTCAGAAAACGAACACCAGAAAACGTTTAATGCGTATTGGAGCAACTAAATATGGTTTTGTTTAAATGAAAGTAAACGAAATTTCGATTGGAAATATTTCCCTTTATGTACCTACTTTATGTTTTTAAAATATTTAGCCAACCTCCAGGAACTGCTATTTTTTTACAAAGGTAAATCTTGTAAACGACAAAATTAATTTTCCTTCAATTGATTTCGGTCGTCGGTATGCAAATTAGATGGTATTAAAATCCTTGGTAACTGATATTGCCACATTTATTGCTAACTGAGGAAAATGTAATTTTTTTTCATTTACCTTGAACGTCCTTTTCCCGGTTAATGCCATGGAATTATGTTGGTGTTTCACCTCGGTAAACATCAAAAGGCCAGACGATATTTTCGGGGAAATTCTCGCTTGTTAACTCCAGGTAGAGTGTCCTTATGGTAAACGGAAATCGCTTTTCAATGACACAATTTTGTAAAAGGCTAGTATCTAAATAATAAAATTGTCCTCTTCAAACGGTTGCCAGGGTATGAGGGGCTATGGTGGTTGGATTTTACTGCTCTGTCAACTTTTGATGTTCATCTTAGGGCAAACAAAATTTAGAAGAATCCATTTTCGATCCTTTCCCTTCAACAAAAGTTCAGTTTAGGAATTTCGATAATGTAAAAAGTTTTGTTTCGTCGACCTTTAATTTAGAAGGACAAAACCCTTATTTGCAAAATATTCAATAAACTCGGTTTTCTTTAATGCCGTGTTTTTTTTTCATTTGACATGTTTGCTCCTTTATTGCCGTGAGATTGAAGTGAGGAATTTGCCTTAAGTTGAAAATTATAGGGCGGGAAAAACAAATTTTAAAACCGGAAGTGGTTATTTGCTATCGTTTTTTAATTATAGATGATGTCAGTATTTTAACAATTTATAATCGATTAAATTTAAGCTGAATTAATTATGCCAAGGTAATTGATTTCACGTGTCAATATTTTAAATTGATTAATATTACATCATTTAATTTTAGTTAATTACATTGTTTTATTCATCCACCAGTAAATACAACAAAATTTTAGATTGTAGTATTGTTCAATTCATAATCAAAATGTTAAATGCATATTTATTTTCAGCAGTTTTTTAAAGCCTTACACATGAAATAGATTTAATCTGATAAAGAATTGGTTTAATTAATTTTATATGCTATAATGTTGAAAAAAAAACTATTGTTCATCGGAAATAATTGTACCAATTGTTACAAAAACAAAAATATGGATTTTCAGTATAAAATATTTGGCTTTGATTTTCTAACGGAAACACAAAAGTAAGCATCTTTACATATTTATTTTCCCAACAGAAACTAATTAAACAACAATTGACGGGGAAGAAGGACGTAATTTGTGCATTATACCGAAAATTTTAATTAGAAAGGGATTCTAAAAAATTAATTGGTAATTTTGTATGTTTCGATGTGGTTTGTTTGTAACACACTACAACTCCCACATCCCTATAGCCACTTTTGTAACCAATTGGAAACCACATTCGCTGTAATTGTCGTTTTACCAGTAATTGTATTTGTTCGTAAAGAGTTGGAGCTGAATTTGTATGTTGAATCGAAAGATTTTAATAGTAGTGTGATGGGTCATGCTGATTTCAATTTTTTTTTCATACTTTCGAATAAAATTTCGTCTGCGGCGTATTTCTCGAGGAGCACTTATATCAACGGTGACGTTGACGGTTGACTTATGTAACACTGTGCCGAGAGGAAGTCGGGGGGAGCGCCGCCAAAATTACCACTAGCCGGGTGCACTCAGAAAAATGTCCAGGTCAACTTTTTGTCATGTTAACTCTGACCGCTAGCTGGTTTACAGAGGTTTCCATTACATGACATTACATCCTCAAAATGCCTATCTAAGGTCAACTCGTGCAGCTCCCAATGCCCTACTTCACCTGCTGGTGGCTTAATTTCAGAATTTCTCCGACCACAGGTCAACACAGTTTTACTTTCCCTCATGCAGGCGAACGCGCGCCTGCCCGAGGCCAATTACGCCGTATGTAGGTCGTCGAGTTAGCCTCCATTTTTCTGAGTGTGTAAATTTTAGATGAGTACAGAAAACTGGTGATTTTTCTTCTATGATTTGGTAAATCTTTAGCAAGCTAACCGGTTACCCGGTTAGACATTGAGACTGGGTTTATGCTAGAACCGACATTTTTTTAGGCGGTGCTGTATTTCAGGTGACATTTTGAGATATTTCGCAGCTCACAATACGACAAAGCATAAAAATGCGCTTCTTTACCAATTGTTTAATTAAAGGTAGGGTTGCATTTCTGTCCTTTTGTCACACATTGACTATTATTTAAGGCATCCCGATAATTTTTTCAAGGTGTCCAGGGCATTACTTTTCTAGGGCTGTCTTAAGCGCATTCAAAAACAACAAAAATACACCCGAACGACCATAAATAGAGGTCAGCGTCCGGGGAAAAAGGAGTAGGATGGAACCCCTAATTTAAGAGGTATATTTGAAGTTGAACATTTTTCGCCTGCGGAGCAATAATTTATTTTTAAAATATTTTTTTTTAGGAAGGAGGGGGCCTCAAATGCAGGTTTAGCCCGGGTGTCACTCTGCTTTGTCGTGACTCTGTGGGACAGATCGTGTATTCAAAGTAGTGGTGGTGGTGGTCAGTTGGGGCATAGTTTCATATGGAGATGGTGGAAATTTGCAGGCATACACACAAATACGTTTCATCATTTTTTTGAAACACAGGCTCAGCCCCGAGCGCCGCTTTGCCTTGGCACAGCCTCAGGCATATGTCACAAGATATGTCAACTGCTAACGTCACAGTTGACGTAAATGATGTTAGGATGGTTTGACCAGGTTCATGATTTTTTCAAATGACCATTTTGTTTTTCTACATCAAACTACAAATAAAATCCTAGGTACACTACTATGCGTAGCGTATAAAATATTTTTCTTGAAAAAACTCTAAAAACATTTCCGGATTATAACAGAGTTCCAAATTAAGAGTTGTTTGAATGTGGTTCGGTTTTCGTTAAAGGATGAATTAGGTTTCTGGTTTTTGGTTTTGGAGAATTCTCTTTACGACAAATGTGAGCTCATTTTTCGAATTTTTTAAATATGAAAGAGCTTTGAAAATTCAAACAAATAGAAGCAAATAGATACATACAATCACTTTATTGTGGAAATTTTTTCATTCAAACATTGCATATTTGAGTATAAAAATAGATTATTTAGTATTTTCTGAAATTCTGTCCATCGTTTTCATGGCATGAAATAGATAATGGTTTAGTTAATGCTGGAGGACATCATTGTTTGATTTTTTTTTGGAAAATTCACCTGTTATTAAAGCAGAGTCAGTTGTAAGTTGAAGGACAAAGTATAAGAACGATAAAGTAGATAAAAAAAAGCGAAAAACATTTTGAAACACGGTGTAATTGTAAAGTCAGCAGCTGCTATCTATTGTTTGGGACGGTTGCATTTAAGGAAGAAACCTAGATGACAATTTCCACAATAAACAGTGACATGTTCCATTGACATTAAGCTAAGGAGTATCATCTCGATTGTCGGATGAAAATATAAAAGCTCACTCACCCATTTCCGTTGTTGGGGTCCATTGTGATACTGTGCCGGGACATTAACTTGAGAGTTGATTAAACCCATCCATGGCAGGCCCGTGGGACAACAAAGGACAATGACGATAGCTTTGTTGTTGTTGTTAGAAGTGCTATTGCTATTCTTGTGGATGATAATAATGATGTTAAAGACCAAGACCTACATTTCGTATTATCCACTTTTATGTTTTGTAGACATTTTATCTATGAAACTTGACTTGACTCGAACCGAACTTAGTTTTAGTGTACAACAATCTATGTTAACTGGAAAAGCTGAAGCAGAAGTATAAGCAAGCAAACCTCTTGTCGTCTGTTATTCTGTTTTTCCTCCTTTGTTGCTTTTTGTTGAAATAAACATTTCTTGGCTTAAGTACGAGTACACAACTAACATTGGATGTACTATATATCCTTCCCATTCTCCGCGGCTCAGAATTCTATATATTCATGAAGATCTCCTTCCAAAACCCATCACTTTGTATGTTCTTGTAAGATATGCATGTCCTATACTTCTTTTATCTTACATATACTCTTGATATTTCTCCAACTATCTACATCTAAATATAAATGAATATTTGTCCAAAGGTATATAATAGGTATATGTAAATAATGTTTATACAGCACATGCATATTACATAATAAAACAAATGAATGTATTCACGAATGTTATACTTAAGCATTAATATCTATTTTTGGGAGTGTGAATGAGCGTGATATTCTAAAAGGGACGATTACATCCCTTAATGCCAACCAGCCACCTTAGCCTACATTGTCGAAATATGAGCAGTTAAAAGCTTCTTTTCGAGGTTAACGGGCACACTGCACCTGGCAAAAGGACTCGTTTTCTCTGAATCACTCGACAAGAGTGCCATTGTTGTCAACTCAACTCACAGGGGCTCAAATGGAGCCCGGAAAACGATGCAAATAAAGTATTTTGGGTGCAAAGCACTGACTAACATCGAGACATGGAAAAATCTACATCCACATTGTGTAGATTTTCCCAAACGATATTCTATATAGCTATGTAAAAACACAAAATAACGTGACATCCTGACATAACATAGTAGACAAGTGAAACTACACGAAAATTTTGGTCGCTTCCTTTCGCTATTCAGGGCTTATATTTATGTGTGGTAATGGTGGGCGAAGCAAAGGGAAAAACCAAGTTGTAGAAGAATTTTAACATAGAATAAACAATAGAAGAGAATTTTTACATTCCGGATAAAGGTATTAAGATAAGATAAAAAATGAATTTAACACAATGTCTCGTAGAAAAAGGAATTTAAACGCTTAAAATTATATCTTCTTAGGAGTTTAGATGGTGATAGTTGGCTTCGTTATTTTAACAGTGGTTATTATTTTATAAATTGAGGTCAAAAGTGTAACAGAGTTAGACATTTTGTAGTGAATAACGTTAATTGGGTCTGTTGATTTAGGTTAAATTAGGGCAGGTATTCTTGCAAAAATGTTTTTTTAACTATGTTATATTTTTTTTATTTCTAAATTATTAAATACCAATTTATTAAACAAGTGATAAGATTTTAAAAGAGTATTTAATAAAAGCGGTTTTAACAGTGAGCTTGATTAAAAATAACACATTTTCTATGCGGATGCATTGAACTGGGTCCAAATGGAATTTCCTGTATAGAAATCTTGCATAGAAAAATATCTTCTGAACCTCTTTGTATGAACTGCTTGAGTTTTGTTGAAATATATAGCTCTTTAATACGTACACCGTTTTCTGTAAATCGAAAAAATATAGTGAAGAAATTTCCAAGGTTTTAATTAGTGAAGTTTATTCTTACTACTTTAAATCTAACTATTAGGAATCAGGGGCAAATCAAGGGGGGTTACGGGGGAAAAGATCGCCCCGCCACCCGCCCTCTATCACTTTTTGTTTGAAGAATTTTCGCAGAAATCAACATTTTCTAGAAAAATCGCGAAAACTTTTTCCATGCCTAAAAAAATCGGCTTGAGTGCATTTTGCACCAACCAACTAAAACACAACTACAATAAAATTATCCAAGTCTCAGGTTTTCGACGGTTTAAGTAGGTTAAGCACAGCTTAAGTGTTTACGCAAACGGGCCTGAGTGGTCCTGAGTTGGTGCGTGGGATTTATGTTTTGATAAAAGCTACTATGAAGCTACTATACTATGAAAAGTTGCCTTAGTCTGTCCGTCTGTCTGTCTGTCTGTCCGTCTGTCTGTCTGTCCGTCTGTCTGTCCGTCTGTTTGAACCGTAAACACCATAGCTATCGAAGAGACTGAGCTAGAGATTTGAAATTTTTTATATTTGAGTAAACAGTGTAGCGTACAGGGTGACGAGATATTCTTTAATGTCGATGTGGTTGTGATAGAAGGGGAGGCAGGGTGGCACGCTGGATGGTCAGGGGCTTAGCTCGCCGGGCGGGGTTGGTTCTTACCATCCTCCTATCACCTCTCTGCTACAAAATAATTCGTGCCGATACAGGACCAAATCTCATCTTCGTTAAACTTTACTGGGAGGGGATGGGGAAAGGAAATCCTTTAATATTCGCGGGACGAGGCGGAGCAGTCACGAAGCTTACCTTTTCTTCCTCCATCTTCAAGTCTTACCCCTGCCCTAAATTAAAACTCTCACGCAAACATGATAATAATTAAAAGACCAATTTCAAAAATCATCATGTAAGTTTTTACTGCTAAATCAAAAATCGTTTACTGAACAATCATACATCAATCAAGAAAATTTAAATAAAAATAAAATCTAAAAGCAAGTCTAACGTTGCATAAATCATGGCTAAAGTTAAGCAATAAATAATTACAGTAGCCATTATTAAAATAACCAATAATAAATTAAAATAAGAAAAAAAATCAAAAAGAAATTAAAACAAAAAAATCATAAAAAAATTAAGACCACATTATTATGCACCTGAAAGAAATAAAGGCCTCGGTTCGAAGATCATCCATGGAAATATTCTTTGAGCTCAGAGAACGCATTCGGGGAATAAAAAAATTAAAAAAAATAAACGCGGATATAGTGGTGCTAATTTTTCTAAATAGTACAATACTTAATTGAATTTAAATTAAATTAAATTAAATAGACCAAAATTTAAATCCAAAAAAAAATTAAACAATTAAGTTTTAAAATGAATCAGCCTCGAAAACTGCAAAAGCGATGACGAAGGGTTTTCCGTTGATTCCCTTTTTATTTGAAAACAATCCAACGATTGAAACCGCTTCTAGTTGGACCGTTTTAACTGGCCGTAGAATTTTTGGCGCCAGAAAGCGGCTTGGTTCAGCTAACGCTATTTTATTATTTTCTGCCGTTTTCCTGGTCGACTTTTCCAAGGAAAATTCACCACGGCGACAATGCCCAAAACGATGTTAAATGCAAATTTCTGTCGTTCCTTCTTTAGGTAAAAACGAAAGAAACGAAACAGAAAGAAAACGAAAAAAAAACCGCGGGAAAGACTGAGCGATTGCGTCTCGGCTAAAGTTTGCCCTGAACTTTAGCCGGCTTTAATTTAGTTTTTAAAAATTTCGCAGCAAACTTATCGATGAGATTGTTGTATTTAAAAGAAAAATGAGGGTACTTCCCTTTTTCAGCTTTGTCTGCGAAGATTTCTCTTGATCGACAGGTGTCCCACCAGGTAAAGTTCCGCTCAGCTGCAGGAATCAATTATCAAATTAGTTTACACTTCACTTTTACCAAGAAAAGAAAACTTACTCTTACCCACTTTCTCAAAGCACTTAAAAAAAAACTTTACAAGAAGGAGGGTTTAAAACCCTTTTCTAATTTTAGTTTTATTCCCACTTGCTGGGGGACGATTACTCAGCAACTAATTGCAATTAAATAAAATCAAATTTTTACGATTTTTCAAATTTTCTGGTGCAACTAAAGTGACCTCTGTGGGAAAGTGTCTCAAGTGGGTACTAAAAATAATTGATCCCCAAAGGATATTAGTGCACAGCTGGTAACGCCTTTATTTGTTTTGACTGTCAAAAGTGATCGAAGTGAAAGTGATCAAGTAAGATTTTTATTTATGTTTTATTTGTTAAGATTTTACTACACTCTTTCTATTTTTACATGATTATCTACCACGAAAGGCACCTTTTGTCTACGGGGTATGCCTTATCGACGGGGAATCGTCCGGATCAGCCGAGGAAAGCCACTACAGCAGGATTTCAAAAGGTAAACAAACTTTCACTTGGCACAAATATGTTGATTTTTATTGCAGTTTGTTTTCTGTATTTTACTTTAGGTACAATTTCCTTCGGGGTAAATGGGACTCTCTCCACGACGATATCAAGGCTGCTAGACGGACCAGGATCTAGGAGATCAGAAATTTTGGACAGACGGACCCATGGTGGACAAAGGAACAATCCTTCAGATAAGTGCCTCTTTGATTCTTAATTTTTACTTTTATTAAAAAAAATCACCTTTCCAGGCGGATGCTACAACAGTAAGCCTAAGTTCTTGAACCGAAAAAATCGGATAATTCTTTTCCCTCTCGCACATAGACAGTTTTTTGAAATTTTCTCGAAAACGGTGAATCGTATTGAAAAATTTATAAAGGTAAAATGTAATTAGAATAGGATTTTACATAACCTTTTTATACATCAAAATCCATTCGAACCACACCTTCCCTCCTTTCTCTTCTAAATGGTTTTTTTAAAATAAAAATTATGTCCGATCGAAATTTTTCAAAAACCGATTTCTTCGAATGTTGATCACTTTTTTCTTTATAAGACCTATAGTTTCTAGACGAAATGAGGTAGAGTTCAGGCACCAAATAAAAACGGATTGTGAATAAAACTATTAAAGTGTCTTACAAGATGTTACTACAAACATGCAGTTAAAAATCATTAAATCGCGATTTGAATGTATTTAAATATGCTTTGTTTATTTATAAAAGGGTCGATAGAATGTATAATATACACTTAAAACAACATTTTTCCAAGGAAAGCTTTAAATTTCCTATTTTACCATTTTTTGAATTTTCTATTTATTTCAAATGCACTGTAACTGCATTATATTGATTGCAGCTTATCTCCACGATTTTTTTTTAACAAAGAATATATATTAAAATATTTAAAAAAAGACTATCATACTTGCAACATCTGTTGGCTATGGTCTCCTGTATGACTTTTCATATAGAGAGAAAGTCCTATTTTTCAAATGAATAAATCCATAAAAGATGCCTTAATAAATATTATCCTGGTCCAGACAGCTAAATGAACGAAAAAATATTTTTTAATAAAAACTTTTATAAACTGTTTAATTGCAAATCTAAACTCCCTCTTGGTTTTTTTTCTGACTACGTTTTAATTTCCCACAAATGTAGGTTCGTTAATGAATTTATTTTTATTCTTTGGCTCACTGTATGCAAAAACAAAAATGTGTATCCATACATGCGGACTCGTAGAGATAATGAAAATATCTGATGTGAACAGAACATGACTTTCTTATACAGAAATCTGAAATATCCTGATTTTTTTGGCTATTACAAAAATGAATTTTAATATCTTTAATTCTTTCTTTACCTGTTTTTTTTTCGAAAAAGAGTTAGTTTGTAGGCAATTCGCAAAAATCCACTTTTTACAGTTTAATAAAAATATCTCAAGAATGGTAAAAGATAGTGGATAACGGTTCAAAACAAGTTTGTGGGACATATTATCAACTTCAATTCATCTTATATATTTAATGACTTAAAACCCGTTAGTTTTCGAGAAAAAGCGATTTTTTTAAATACCGATATATCTCGATACCGGTTTGAGATATCGACTTGTAGCAAAAGACAAAAGTGCGGGAAATTTTACTGTCTTCGACTTTTGTTATTCATAAGACTACTGAAAATGCGTAGTTTCGGAGTAAATGACGAAAAAATAAATTGCGATTTTTAAAAAACCGCCATTTTCGTTACCAAAAATTATATGATCGTTCCATTCGAGGGCCGAATTTCCCTGTCAAATTTTATGGCTCTAGCTCCAGTATTTTTATACCCGTATGGTGAAACCAATGGGTATATTAACTTTGCCTTACCGTTTGTAACGCCAAGATCCCGTCATCACAAATAAAAATGAATTACACCATTGTGTTTAGAATGATAAAAATAATTAATTTCTGCATGTCCGTCCGTCTGTCCGTCTGTCTGTCTGTCCGTCTGTCTGTCTGTGGCGCGGATTGCGGGCGCACGGATTGAGCTAGAGACTTGAAATTTTGCGCAGATCCGTTTTTCGTAAAATGCGAGGCTAAGTTCGTTAATGGGCAAAAATGGATCATTAGGGGGGTACCCCCCATACGAATGAAATTGTTTTTTCTGAATATCTCAAAAACGGTGAATTTTATCAAAAAAGTCCAAGAACAAAAGTTATTTAGGATATGATTCTACATAAAACTCCCATACACCAAAATCCGATTGGAATAAATTTTAAAAAATCTTATTGGAAAGTTTGACTTCAAAGTGGAATTTTGGTACACGGCAAAAAATCCTGGAGTATTTTTCAATCCAAAAATTATATTGACGAAATTTTAATACATATTTTGGATTGGAATTTAATACATGCGAATTTTTGAAAATATTTTAGCCTTTTTTGCAGTCATATTTGAAAAGTTTTTTATTATGTATCGAACTTAAGTACTTTTAACATTAATGTCTACAATTTAATCAAAATTTTAGACTTTAATCCTGAATTAAACCAAAAATAAATTTATAAAAATTTCCAATCCATATTATTGGATTAGAATTTTCCATTGGATTACATATAGGTCCAGCGTAATCCAGTTTTGATTGGAATTCACTCCAAGATTTTTTGCCGTGTACAACTGTTTGAATTTTGATACGAATATCACCATATTCCAATGATTGCCAGATTGGCAATTATAGCTTTTGTTATGTTTTTGAGAAATCTTGCCACAGACTGGCAGAATAACAGACAGAAAGATATTTTTTAAAGACATAGAGATCGAAATTTTTCAGGAATACAATACTTTGTTAAACTTCGTATAAGAAAGTAAAATTGACGAATATTTTTATTTGTGGGAATATTATTTAAATTGAATAAAATTTGTTGTTTTTAATTAGAGTCAACTAACCGTACTGGTGAATTAAATAAAAATAAACTTTACTTAAGTGCATATAGGAGGGTACGAATTGCAATAGTTAATTACTCATAAAGATACTAAATCGTATAACCTCAACTTGAATAAATTACCATTGCAAATTGCAACTATAAAACTTCGCGGTATAATAAATTCAAGTGTTAGTGGGGGTAGAGAGGAGATGGGATGAACATACAATAGTATAGTAGAAAGTGTGTTACAATTAACATGGTCTCATGTTTAGATGCGATTAATTCATGTCCCGTGCTAAAATGTGTAATTTGTGGAGCCGACAATGGTTGCCACAATTGCACTTTGGATTGTCGCAATTACACTTAGCATAGTGTAGTTAAACGTTCCACCCATTTCCACCCTCGCATAAAAGGTAACTGCTTACCTACATACACTGATGGTATGCAGAAAACCCTTCTCCCCTCCCCCCGTGGGAATGCACAGCTTCAATTCAGGTATGAAAATATCCTCATGTCACCGCAGGCTCGGTGTTGGCACCGTATTAAAAAGGGATTCTGGAACTACAATGAAACAAAAACCGGGAAATTTTAGTGCAGTGCATTTTAGTGCAATACCATGTTTAGTCCGACCTTAATAGACGTTGACTTACCGGTCGATGTCTGGCTATTTGGCTAAAGTGAAGGTAAATATCGCGTTCATCTCAGATCCACAATGTAACCTTTAAATTTAAGTGTTCGCTGTACTAATTGGTGCTCAAGGTAACATGATGGGGTTCTAACACGCTTATTTGACCCTAACGAACGAATAAAATTTCAATTGCGGCATACATTCCATCAAAAACCGTCAGAAAGTTGAAAATTCGTACATTTCACTTGTAAATGCAGTTTTCCATACACAATGAGGCGAATGTGTAGAAATTTTAATGACCCAATTGCACGAAATCAATTAAAAGAGCTAAAATAGGTGAAACATCTCCTCTATGCGCAGGAATGCAGATCTGAGAGGAAATTCAAAAATTTTCCAATGGAATGGAATTTTATTTAATTCGAAATTCTGGTATCCATTCAATTTTAAGTGCTTTTACTATCGTTTAAATAAATTTGTTAAATCGATTTTGTCGTTTAAATTAGAATGTGATGGTAATTTAATTGCAACATCGGGAAAATGCGAAAATTAAAAAAAAATAATTGAGAATTAAATTTAGAGAAAACTTTAATTGAAAATTAAAATAATAGCGTTGTCTGTCGACATCTGTTTGTTCCCTTACAGCTGGCGAGCCTCTGAACGGATTTGTACGAAACTTTAAGGTGAACTTTTCAAGATCAAGGATCGTTTTTCACCATGTTCTAATCCAGAGTCACCATCCTTGATTTATACCCCCACTCCCGATTTAATAATCGCCTCTTATCACTATAATTTATTACACAGGACGACAACAATTTCAGTGCACGCAATATAAAGCCCAATTCAGACTAACGACTACGATTACGATTACGATTACGATTACGATTACGATTACGATTACGATTGCGATTACGATTGCGATTATGATTACGATTGCGATTACGATTGAAGATTCTCGACCAATGAGAACAAAACTTTCAGCGATACGGATATGAAAGCTTTAATATCATTGGTCAAGCAAGCTCAATCGTAATTGCTTTGGCAATCTCTATCGTAATCGCAATCGTTAGTCTGAATAGAACTTAAGAGCATTTTTTAGGTAGTTTGGTGCTGCTTAATCCGCATATGTCAAAAGTTAGTCGGTATCGGTTCTTGTGTTTTAAATTTAGAAATCAGTAACCTTCATTTCTCAAAATACAGCTAAATCACTGATCCGGATTCGGACCAAATTACCTTAAAAAGACTATTTCATAGCGGGCACAAGAAAGAATTATGTTTTTGTCGGGCTGTTTTATCGTCACTTGGGCAGGGGCAGAACAGAGATAAGGGCAAAGCATCGAAACGTTCCCGATGTTGCAATTAAGGGAGAAACTTTTGTATTAAGAATAGATTTTGAACCCAAGATAGACTTATTTGTAAGTAGTGCGTGTGTTGGTCAAAGTCAAGGGGGGGGGGGGAGGGGGGGGGGCGAAGCTTTAGCTAATGCTAGTATCAGACATGGCTGCTTTTACTGTGCAGCATAATGAAAAACTGCGCTACATGCGTGCTGACCTCTGCATATCTGAAGCGCTCTGCAACCCAGAAAAACTGCGCAGCCTTTGAAAAGGTCGCAGTATTTTGAAATGCTGGGTAACTTAAAAAGTGGCTGCATCTAAACACTAAAATTGAAAAGTAGCTGCTGCCAGAAGAAATTTCATCAGGTTGAAACTTTTGCGGCGCTACTTTGTTAGAACCAGAAGTAAAATTAACGATTTTTCGCTTGACATTCTACATTTGTTTAGTTTTAAGCAAAAATGTGTTGAATATTACACAATAAATGAATTTTGAATATTTTTAGAAGTAAATTTACACAAAAAGTGAAGTAAATTTACACTCTTAGTAAAAAGGTTACGTACAGTGTTGTTGAGGCTCTAGTTTATGCCTTCACATAATATTTTGGGATCACTCGAGTTATTTGTTATCTTGTATCTGTACAGGAACTGGAATTCTGTTCATAAACCATAACCGAGTTTCTAACGAATAGTTTAAAAACTTTTGTAAATATAAAGTGCATATTTTAAGAGAATAACAATTTTTATAATTCAAAAAGCTTATTGAGCCCACATTTCAATTAAAAGCAATTTTTTTTATAATTACAAATATTAATAACAAATGAATAACTTGGAAAAGAAATTACTGAAAATGCCAAGGTGCTCAACATTCTAATTTGATTCCCAGGTTTTTATTTATTAATTTGCAAAATGTTCCTCGTCGTTTTGACTATAAGAACCATTACTGTTTCGGGAAAACAAAAAAATTTAACAAATTAACAAAGTTATTAGTCGAATCAACTTTCGAAACAATATGAAAAAAAATCACATTAACAAAGATGAATCATTTGTTCTGAGTTCAAAGAGCCAATTTAAGATTCTTGCAATTAAAAACTTTTTCCCCGAGAAGGAAAAAAAGAATCGAAAAGATTTTTAAAGCTAACTAACCAAATCTTAGGGGAAAGTTGATTTAATTTTCAGTTGATAAAAGGGTCTGAGCTCACTATAGGGGGTGATGGCAATCAGAATTTTTGTACGTACCCAAAAGTCCTAATAGAATTTCCGAAATAATTTTTGCAGTTAATAATTTCTGAGGGAAAGTTGTCCGTAGCAAGGCTAAATTTTAAGTTTGTTTCGTATTGCAGGAAAATGAAGCTTGGGAAGTTTAAATAAGAGTCTCGTGTATCGTTTTTTTTTTTGAAACACTTGTTTTCTTGATAAACAGTTTATTAAACGCGAAGTATATTGTCTTCGAAAGACTTTTCCCTAGTTGGTTTGTAAAGATTTTTACGAGAACATTTTGCTCTCCACCTGAAATGTTAAGCCACAAGAAAGTAGATATGCGAATAAAAAATCGTTAGCAAATGTTCCTGAAAAAAAAAAAAAAACAGAAACAGGTGAAAATCAGTTAAAATTCTTAAAATTCTTCATTAGCAGAGGGGTATTTGGAGTAAGAGGGCTGTGTGCATGAAAAACAAATGGCTTTGATAGCCAACCGAATTGTGATTATCGGATCAAAATTGGTACAGGGGGCTGTAATTTACTAGGCAAGGGGGTTGAAGATAAAACAATATGGTATCGTTAAAAACAACCATATTCTGGTAAATATGATACCTGGAGCAAGGACTAGATAGGTTTAACCCTTAACCCTTTGAGGCATAGCAGTAAGGATACTTACCGCATATTTGTTTTCACATTTCTATGAAATATTTCATATTTGAAAGATTATTATTGAGTTTTTCGCGGCTTTTAGCTGCCTATATGGTATGAGACCGAGAGTGGCGACAGAATCGTATGCCGGGGTGCATTTATTTTTCTAATTGTATTATTTGTGTAATATCATATATGTCAACAAGCAGTGGGGCACCGAGCATTTCTTTTGGATGAGGGCGGCGAGCCAATTGAAAAAAATATCATTTGTGATCAACACAAAACTTTCCTCTGCAATATTCAGTTTCGGAAAAAGATGTGAAAATTAATATTTGTACAAATATCTTAAGAACCGTTAAATATTCGTAAAAATCGTTATTTTCTTTGAATTTAGTTAAAAATACATGAAATTTTCTATCTGCCCCCAAAAATTTCTCGAATCCTACACGGAGAAAAAAATTATGGTTGAATATCATTGGGAGTACTATAAGAATTATTGGGGGAATCAAAATATAATCAGGCGAATCAAAATGTTGTCAGACGATGACTTCCAATTAGTATTATGTTTAGTTTTCCAATCATAATTATGTTCCCCGACAAGGGAAATTTTGGAAAATTATAATGTAATTGGGAGGACAATAATATCTAAACACATTTTGATTGGAAGGAATAAAAATATGTTTGCATGTCAACATTTTGTTGTAAATTCCGCGTCTCAACATAATTATGATTGACGAACAGAATAAGTGGGGAAATCTTGAAGCGGCCGAATTAAAAATATGATGCCTCTGATCATATTTGTTTAAAATTAAACATATTATGTTCAAATTCTTCTCTTCGCGTATAATTCGCATGAGATTTGTAGCATGGTCGTATAAATACTCAAGTCAAGCTGAAAAATATCAAGTCCTGTTAGAAAAAGGCTACAAGACATGCTTGACCAAAGGTCAATGGATGCAGTTTTACGGATGTGAAAACATCCAGTTATATTATAAAATTGTTTTCCACGAATTATAATTATGATTGATATAAGCAATATTTGCTTATATTCATCATAATTGTATTTATAAACCAACCATATTATGTTCGCCCCAAACATATTATGATTGGACAAACGGCAAAAAAATTTGGGAATCCAAACATATTTTGGTTGCCCCAAACATAATATGGTTGGTGAATGTGAAAACATTGTTGTACAACCAAACATATTGTAATCAAAATATCATGATTTCTCCTGTCAGTTTTAAGCATAATGTGGTTGGAACCACAGTGTCGGCAAACATAATTGTAATGGCAAAAATTTCCTCTAGGGGAAATTTCAGCCAAACATAATTGTAATAAGAATCCCCCAAACATAATTATGCTGGCTGCATTTTATGATTGGGGGAATCATAATTTTTTTCTCCGTGTATACGCTTTTGGGAACAAATGAATACAACCAAATTTATAGGAAATAAAAATTTCTACATTTTTTCTTTTAAGGGTTTTTACGTATCTTTAATAGTTCTGGAGATATTTGAAAACATATTTTTTTAATAGTTCTCGAGATATTTGAAAAAATATTTTTTTTTACATATTTTTTTCGAAAATAGTACCACAAAAGCAGAAAAAATCTTTGTGTTGATCACAACTCATATCATTTCACAAAAATTTTGCCTTATTATTTTTAATTCTTTTCGTTTGGAAGCCAGGGGTGCAAGGGGTGCGCTTGCACCCATGTGCACTTTTACCCCTACGTCCATATATGGGAACACGTGAAAAACGTGGAATAAAGAATCGAGGGTGCAAAATACACATTTTTATAGAAAAAACCTTATTCCACAAACTACTCTTAATACAGATTTTTTTTTTAAATTCTATTTTCAATTATTTTTTTATTAATTTTTTTGTGTATGGTTTTTACCATTTAATAATGGCGAGACAATTTTATAGACCATTTAAATTTTTAATTAGAGACTTCAGTCTTCTTATGTCGACTTTTTAAAAGTCTGGGAATAAGAAATCGACGGGAAAGATGCAGAATTCTAAAATTGTTGTTTACTTTGAATATTATTGCCAAATATTATTTTGTTTGTGTGAAAATTTCGTTGTTTCGTCAACTTTTTTTTTGAAAACCTTTATTGTAATTTAAAGTCAATATTTTTCTACCTTGACTGCTTTCCAACAATAAATAACAAAATTATATCAGCCCACGTTGTTGTGGAAATGAAATTTAAAATCTGAATACATAAAATCAGTAATAAACAGACCGATAATAATGAAAAATCAACACAAACAACCTGTTTGATTAGGAAATCCTTTGGAGCCACCTAAAGATCCCACATTTTATCATGTTTCCAATTTAAGCCCATTTAATAGCGGCTAGCGGGACTATAATTTAAAAAATATCAAATGTCTATTCAACAACATTGATGTCAGTTCAATAATTATAAAGTCAAGTGCTTCCAGTCAACATCTTCCGTTTAATGCTACATTTACACGAATGACAAATTTGTCATTTTTTTCTTGTCATTATGTTAATTCCCGTGTAAATGGCATAATTTTTGTATTTCTGTCAGAAAATGTCAATCTCTCATAAAAGAATGAACTTGTCCATTCTTTTATGCCAGATTGTCATTCGTGCAAACGCAATATTAGTTATGACAAAAGTTGAATACTAAAGTTGTCATAACTAATATTGCGTTTGCACGAATGACAATCTCGCATAAAAGAATGGACAAGTTCATTCTTTTATGAGAGATTGACATTTTCTGACAGAAAAAATTACAAAAATTATCCCATTTACACGGGAATTAACATAATGACAAGAAAAAAATGACAAATTTGTCATTCGTGTAAATGTAGCATAAGTCTCTCAATATTATACAAGGACCAAAATCGAAATTTTATATATCCTTATAGTAAAGGTTTAGCGGGGAAAGTAACTCGACTGTATCATCCGGTAACATTTTCTAAAATATTATATTTTATGTGTACAAAGAATGGGGGCTAACATAAATTTCTATACACACCAGAGTGCTGTAAGTTGTATTACTATGTTGGAGGAGTAAAGTGAGTGTGTCCTAACACGTTATAATACTCGTACAGATAGATCAAGGATGGATGACGATGGTGATGATGGTGTACTTAATAGAGCATGATTTATGCTATAGAAAGATCCCAATTGTTTATGGGCAGCGATGTTGAAAATACTACCCCAAAGGAACAGTACTGGGTCCTATACTTTTCTTTGAGCTACAAAGGCAAAGTTTCCTTTTTTATGTAAGATTGGATACACATGCAACTGTATCTAAAGCAATATCTCTGTCACTGTCTTGATAAATTTTCTTGTATACACTTTTAATATATGATGTTTTATACATACATTGTATAATATAAATGTTTGGTGAACAAAGTTTAATTCAAGGACCGGTCTTGTTGTCTGTAATTATCTTTTGTCCGTTTAAACAACAACGAGGAGATTTCTTATACACGAGAAATATGCAAGGGTAAACATTCATTATTTGGTTCAATGCGGTGAGAATTTTTACTTTCGGAGAATCTTCATGATGTGAAGTTTATTAGAAATTTCGTACCTACTTCTTTCAATATTTAAAAATGTTGAGCGGGGGTTTGTTTTCTGACCCTTTTCTCTTTCGATATTGAATCAGTGAGGAAAATAAGGGACTTTTTGGTCTAGTACTCCAAGAGGTATAACGAGAATTATAAATAGGTTGACCATATTTTTTGTGTGAATGCGAAAAAAATTTCCGCTAAAGAAATGTTCTTTTTTATGGCGAAAATCCGATAAAAATTCCTTTACAAACACAGAAGGAGGAAGAAGTTCTTTAATGGTGGAAATCGTATTCAAAACGCTTCTTAATGGGAGGATACTGCAGGGGTGTGGCTGAATCGGTTTTAATTAAGCGATTCAATATATAAAGACAGGGGGTAAAAAGGAGTTGTTTTAAAAAAAATAGTTTAGTATTTGTTACTCTGCATGATACTGCATGGCTAGCACTTTGAGAAAAAAATGTCAAAAAAAAACAGAAACTCGGAAAAGTTCTAACTGGCACAATTTATACACCTTATCCCTAATTAAGTCGGGTTAGTCCATCGGGTTATTTCTTCTCAAGCAAATTTTCTATGGGCAAAAGGGCAATTTCGATAAATGTATGGCTAAGCCAGTGTGTGTGTGCGCCTGTATGGGTTGTAAATGGGAACAAAAATGGTAACAAGAATTTAAACAATAGCCTAGCGAACTTTTGCGATTTACATGAGAGCCTCACTATATCGTTTTTAGGAAGAAAGTGTAGGAACTTTGGTTCTTGTATACTCTCTGCATTTTCCTGGTTTTGGAAAATTCACTCGACTTTACATCACAGATCTAGAGTTTTTGTAATGCGTGATGTGGGGTGTGTAAATGGAGGGGGCGGTGAGATAGTAAACTAGGGTAGATAAGTTCAAATTATGCTAATTATGTATACCTGAGGGTAACAAAATTTTATACTCGTTTGTCGCCTATAATTGACTTGATTCGCTAAAGGGAATTCCATTTATATACACTTTAGGATGGTAATTTCGTTTCTAAAGTATTGTCCAATTGTTACTAAGAAGTTTACGCCATTGAGAAAATTTTGAATGGTGAGTCATTTTGGTCGTAATTTGAATTCAATGTTGGTATATTTAACAAGAAAAGTTTATTTCTATCATTTAAGTTATTTGTTTTAAACGGCTTTCTTTGGCAACGACTCCCGGAGGAGTCGTGCCCGTGGTTTTTTCTCAAATCACGTTTTCCTAGAAGTTTTAATTTATTTTTCCTAGAAACTTGCTGATTTTTGAATATTTTTTTAAAGCAATTTTTTTCGTGAATATTTTGTGTGATTTTTGAGACAGAATATATGTCGGTGGAGAATTTGTTTGTCGTATGTAATTATTTCCAAATTTTGGCAAATCGCGTTTCAAGTTTGAATGTTAATATACTAAAAATCAGACGGCAGATTTTTTTGAAACTTTCGGAAAAAGACGCTAAACTCCATACAAAAAATCCTGAAAAAGCTGCCGAGAGTGGGAAGGGAGAGGGTCGAAAGGTAGATAATTGGCGTGACGTATTTTATGGACAACGTCTTATTTATTCGATACAATAGCGGTTTCAGAGATCATCTATCAACGATTTTTCCATATAAAAAAATCTATTTTTCTGGAGATCTATTCAGTTAATGTATGCTGCACTTAAAACTAATTTAGATTCGCATTAAAATTCTTTTATGGTTGGTAAATCCTTAGCATCACTATTTACCAGGTTTAAAATAGCAAAACCCGAAAGAATGCGAAATGCAATAAAAATATAAAAGCTATCTAACATTACGATGCAAACGCTGCATTTTAATGTTGGTATGATTAAAATTGCATTATAAACATAAACTGGTTTAACGTTACAACTATGTACTGTACTGTACGAGTTTTCTATTTCACAGATTGAGTCTTTTCATACAAGATTTTTCTTAGCAGCCAAAAGCTATTATCTCGCAATTTGCATGCAAACTCAACTCGCATACAAATTTTAATGCTTTTATATCCTGTCTATGTATCTGCACTATGCTGATGGTGCTACTGCCTGCTTGCTCCTTCCGCTGTTACTAACTTAGATGCTTATTCCCAAAGTTACACATAACCGCAGATGTATCACTGCTTTTCCTTCTCCAGATACCCTTTTCCTGGGCCCGACCGAGAGCAGATATCATCATTTGTTCCCGAGTTGCACCGGTTTGCGCCGGGAAAACCTAAAACTGAAAACCATCTTGAAAAGTGCATGTCAGAAAACAAATTAAATTAAACGTGTCTACTGCACCGCCAGTGCATCCGTATATGCGTTATCACTGCAATAAAACTACAGCAACTTCATAAATCCTGCTCGGCGGAAAAAAGGACTTTCCGCTGGAAGTTATGTGGCACAGTTTATTCTGGATTGCGGTGGGCTGGCGAGATCCGCAAACGCAGCCAAATCTACGCTTTATATATAAAGTTGTAAATTTTTGCAGTTTTAGAAATTTTTCTTCCTAGAGCCATGTTCTGGATCCTTCCATTGAAAATTTCTTCACCATCATTCCAGGATTGTCCCGCCGAGGTGTAGTCTTAGTTGTGTACACATTTGCTCGCCCCGCAAACTTACAAATTTTATAGTTTTATCCTGCGGTGCAGAAGATAAAACAATTTATTTTGCCTGGCGGGCTACACGGGTGCTATGCAGCACTGGTTGTATGGGGAGTAAAAAAGGGAAATGAAATTCCTGGCAGGTAACGTTGTCGATGCCGTTGCCACTGCCATAGTAATGTGGCCCACAGGAATCTACCTGCAGTGACTTTCAAATGTTCCTCCTTCATCCGGTATTCCTTTATGTTACACGAAATTGGGACAGACTAAGTTTCATTTTCCTCGTGTAAATGGTAAGGTAGGCTCCAATCTACAAATCGGCAAACATCATGAACAGTGCACGGGAATGTATGGAAGAATTCCTCGCCATAATATTGCATTTAATAAATTATTCGAGATGGGTTTTCCCGATGTTTTCGGGTTAGTGGCAAAAATATGGTTACAAACCGATTTCTATAATCTGCAGGTCTAATCATGTAACAGACAAGGATGTAACATTACTGAATATGAACTCGAATGGGTTTATCATCAAACTTTATTTTTAAGCTTTCAAAGAGTTTTCCAAGGATTACTGATAATACACTCAGCTAAGTGGTTTTAAAGGACGATCGATTTATTTGAAGCATTAATTGAGATGAACTCGATGGTTTAAGTAAGTTCTCATCAAAGTTTGAGAAACTTTAGTTTTCGGTGTTTTTTTTTCATCAAATATTTGTGTAGGGTTTTCCATATGATGAGCTATCGGGATCTGGTGAAACAGCCCTTTAGTCTTTAGGATATTGGAGAAAGCCATTTAATCTTAAAACTCATCTCGACATAAGATACTGATAAGAATTCGACAGATGTCTGGCATAATTTATGAGAAGTCTACATTTATTAGTTCTTATCACTTTAGAATATTTACTCGTTGCAAGAAAATTCTTTAACTTCTGTTTATTGTAAAAACTACCAGAGGAAAGTTTTATGAGTGTGTATAAAATCTAATTGAAATCTTTAAACTTCGGTGATTTTTTTTTCAGGGGTGTCACTCGGTTATATCTTTTTTAATTTCCAAAGATCTTTTTCTGCTGAAAATTTTTCTTATAACTCCTTAATCCTTAAAGCCATAGAAAAATAGCAAATATTTTTACCCGTGCAGCACGATTTTTTTTTTAAATTTAGTTTTATTATTTCAAAGATTTCATACACCAATGGAAGTCGATTTAATCATTAGAATTTAGGGTTATTAGACTTTGGATACAAAATCACATATTTTTTAACCGAAATCACAAATTTTTCAAACCACACAAGACTAAAAATTCTAAACCTTCAAGATTTCCATAAATTTTATTATTATTCAACACAGCTGGCATTTCAAAGATTAATGTCAATAATTATAGGACATAAAAAAATTGCTAAGCAGAGTGCAGGCGCGCACCACAGTAGAATGGCGCCGAAGTGGTAATTTGAGTTTTTAAACCACCTTTAAACTATTATTTCAGCGTACACCGGGGTAAACTTAAGTAGGTATAAGCAAGTAGTAAATAAGTGATTCGAAATAGACTAAATTTCTAGCTCCCTCCCATTATGGTTGGTACGCGTTTTAAAAACTAAAATTTAGCACCACCCTACATGCTTGTCAACGCGGTGCGTGCCTGCACTAAGTTGCACTCTGACAATAAAATTTGAGAAAGTTTATATTAAATATGTTATCACAGTGTTTTCCCCTTAACACGTTGACTGCCAGACCAATTTTGCAAAAATGTAAGGGAGATGCCAACCCAAGCAACCAGATAAGGCATAATGACTTGGATTAGGGCGTGGTGTCTTAAAATTGGTCCTTACGACCACACCAAGACCAACGAATCCCCCTTATAAGGCGTGATGCCTTTCAAGGCTTTTGCAGTGGTCGTCAAGCGGTCCGAGTGACCTAAATATATGCCCTGATAGTCTTAATGTTCGAATGCCTTGTTTTGGCTTTCATGGTCGTAGTGTCCTCCAGACGCCTTCATAGTCGTCCTGCTTTATAAGACCAACCTTCCACCTTTCGTCCACGAAGTGCCTTATAGGGCATAATGCCTTTGAGAACACTCCAATGCCCTATTTGAGAATGCTTCGAGCACGCGCAGATGAATATCTGCTTCGAGCTTGTTTCTAGCATACTTCGAATATGCTTCTAGCATTCACGGTGCGAGCCGCCATGACGTTCATTGAAATGAAAAAAGAAACATTCCTACTGAAAATTTAAAATCTGTTTTTAAAGCACAATATGGAAAAACATCGAATAAAAAGTAATTTTAGGTGTTTGGGTACACAGCATAACTTTATTTTTACAAGAATTTTATTAAAATCGAATAAAAAAGGAAATTCTTTGAATAAATAATTTTCAAATTATATCACTAAAATCGAGAATTGCTACGGCCCACGTAAATAGAGCTCCTGGCAAAACCGCTTTCTACGTAAACTTTAAATCGCATGTGAATTGTGACAATAAAATCCACAAAAAACCTTAACATCACCGTATGAAATTATTTTGAACGTTTTTTTCCACAAAATATATCCATTAAACTTTATGATTCTTGTCTTATCTTTCTCTCCTCATGCGGCCTATAGAATAGAGAAAGACAAATAATGTCGCCAGATGAAATGTCAAAAAAATATTTCGTCATGGTAAAACAAGGCCCTATTTTGGCCTTCAAAGTCGTGAAGCCTTATAGGGCGTGAAATAGGGCACTTCGTGGTCCGGCGGACCTTCCCCACTGTCGACGATAGGTCGACGATAGTTCGACCTAGGGTCGACAAAGTCGTGGGCTTTACGACCAATAGGGACGCCTTTGAAGACGAAGTGTCCACTTTACGACCTATAAGGTTACTTGGGAATACATGTAGACGTATGTAGAATGTACGTATGTATGAATGTATGCATGTAAATTGTAGACCCAGCTATCGAAAATGATAGCCTTGGCCGCTCATGAATCATAGTGCCAATTTTCACTGGCTATCAAAAATTATAGCCATGGCTCACTGGCTATCAAAAATGATAGCCATGGCAGTCAATGTGTTAAGGCCTATGTTACACACAGCAACTTTAAACCGATACAAAATACAAAAAGTTGCTCGTTTGTGCTACACGCGGAGACAAGTTGGCGGAAACTTCTGTATATTACACAGTGAGTGTTTCATGTATGTGTGAAGTTGTGTGATTTTCTGCTTGTGTGCGTATTTTGTCGCCTGTTTCTACTTTCGGAACTGGCGACATTAGCCACCGCTTCCCTCACTTCTCGCGCCTATACTTAAGAAAAGTCGCCGCCGTGTGTAACATAGGCCTAAGAGTTGCCGTGTGTAACATAGGCCTAAGACGAACCGTATTCCAAATCAATGCAATTTCATCGTGGCAATCATGGTAAAATCGATAAATTTTTGATTTAATTTAAATTACTTGAATAAAATTAAAAGAAGCCAAGGTAAATTCGATTATTATATTTAAGTTTTTGCCTGATATGAATTATAAAAAATTATTTAACGAAAATATTTTAATTTAAAATGAAATTGATTTAGTTTACTCCTGTTCTTTGACGGAAAATCCATAATTTCCTTGCTAATGCAATAGCCGTTTTTATTAATAAAATTTAATTGAATTAAAAGTAAAAACAATACACCAACTGATTGTAAGTACATAAAAGTGTTCCAGTTACTTTAAATTAAAAAATTAAATAAAAGTATTTCGCTAAAATGGAGCGACAACATCATGCATATTTCATAAAGCCTTTGTTATCTGTGTAGTTGCTGATGGTATACTGTTTTCCCTGCTCATCATTACTATTTTATGTTGGGTGTTTTCAAAAGTTCATGCTCAATTTGAACATTTTTACTTAAACAGTTATCAATATATCGCTTGAAATGTATTCCTCGGGTTGTTGTCTAAAAAACTAGACGCCATGCTTTAAATGCCAATAAAAAATTTAAAAAAAAAACATTTTTTAAACGTCATTGTTAAATTACTGTGATAATTCGGAGTTCGAAATTTTCCAAAATGGGTTTGTGCAGGTCTTAAAATAAAATAACGAACCCCTTAACGCGACCACCCAACCAATCAGTTGTGACTCAAGTTACAATATGGCCCTGGTCGTAAAATAGCGGTTGCAAATCCGTTTATATGCCGATTACCTCTTGACCGGTTCCAAAAACCGGTTGCAAATCGCTATTTTGGTGCTTGGTCACAACACCGTTGTAAATAGGTTACTTTGTGACTAGTCGGGAAGTAGTTATTCTTTTTCGTTGTCTCTATTGGGCTCGGTTTTAATTTACCTACAAACAGTGCAATCGAAGAATAAATAGTAAACTTTGAACCAAGGAATTCATAATTTCATCGTTTTCCGGTGTTCACTTGTGAAACAAGTTTGATGTCACACTTGATCTGCCCCCTGTTTTTGTCAAACTTCGTCACCAAAGAGATTATGCGGATACGGTTGCACAACAATTATACGATAGTCACAAAATAACTGGGCAAAAACTGTCACGTTGACGTTACATTAACGTTACTGTGACGTTGTTATGACCAATTTGTGACCCCATATATTTTGGACCCTAGATTGTGTGACCGTCGCGTAACCGATATGTAATGATTTTTGATTACTTGTACAGTGGTCAAAAAATCACATGGCCATAGACGAAAAACCATCGTCCTAATGCGGCAATATTTCAGCCCAGTCTGAAAATAGCGTACGAACTTAATAATTATGCAATGGGAATGCAATGCTATAAACATATAGTCTGTATGTATAAATACCTATATACAGGTATGATGATGTAAAGTTCATAATTCTAGAAAAAATAATAAAAAGTGTTGGTACAAGTCTGGATGCTGTATACTGGTTCCTAAGGGCTGGAGAAATTCAATAAAACGCATATGAATTGAACAAAATAGTGATATAGGAATGGAAATTTTATATATGTATAAGGACATGAAAAAATAATGCCAGACATCCCTTTGGTGTAATGTACTCTAGGACTTGCAGGACGAAGTCCATACAGTGGAATAAATTCGTGGTTCTGATCGGGACTATCGTCATCGCATAAATCAACGTATCCTGTCAGAAAACAAAATTTGCATACCCAACTTGAACTATTAGTGCTTTATTACTGGACTTGGAATTCAGGATCAGTATGGTGTACGTTGGTTACTGGACAATGGCGGAATACCTGGTCTCCGATCGTGGAAAGTTTCGTGGAAACAGGGGACCAGAGAGAATATCCTAGTTGTACAGAAAGGTGAATTATTTTAAATTTAAAGGTCGTGTTTTGCAGTCGACCGGGGAGGTGTGGGCGGTGATAGCACTAGCCAAATAGTGTTGTTTTGGGTGAACTGGTGGTTCTGTTATTAACTTTATTGCATATTCGAATTTGGGACATGGACCTGAAGCATATATCCTATGGTGTTAATACCACTGACCAATTATGTTCTGCCGGAAAATATTGGCGGTTAAGCAATGATAAATTGACGGAATGATTTTGTAACTTTGTCTTATGTTCATTCTACCTACGCAATGACTAAAATTAAATTTCCCCAACTATCACAAATTCAGATCCGTATTATGTTTGATTACTGTTGCTATAATTATGTTAAAAGTTTTATTGATTAGAGAGCCTCTGTACGTAACTATTGGAAAAAATAATTATATTATGTTATGTGAAACTTTTATGTGCCAATAGAAAATTTTTACTTTTATGGAATTTCATTAAAGTTTTCCTGTCCAGAGGAATATATCAAATCATTAACTATTAGCGCGGTGACCATACATCCTGGAATAGTCGGGGCAGTCTCGAATTTAGACATGTTGTCTCGGCGTCTCGGAAACTAATCCTTTGTTCCGGAATAATGCAATCTAGTGGTATCATTTCTTAATCACTAAAAAAAAATACCTCGAGACTCAAAAATTTTCGCATGCGGCGCACTTTCCTCAAAAATTACTGCCTCATGCCCATTTGTCTAAAAAAAATCCCTTGCGCGTTGCATTGCATTAAATAGGTTTCAATTGTGAGATATTTATTTCAAAAACTTTTGCCCGCGGCGAAATTTTAGTACGATTTGGAAAACATAAAACACCTAGAATACTTTTTTAATTCATAATCACAAAAAAAGTCAAACAAACCCTCTTCCCTCTAATTGAGTTTTTAAAATATTTACGATTAATTTCATAGCATTAAAAATCGCATCGCATTTCATTGCATTCCCCCACCCCCTCGTCCGATAAGGATTCACAAAGAGAAAGTATGGTCACCCTAACTATTAGATATTTTCATTTCAAAGCAACGAATTTTAATTACAAACCGGTACTTTGAAATAGCGAAACGTGATGACATTTTTTCTGTTGGTGAAGTTTAATTTGAGTTTCTCAAATGTAAAAATTTCCCGTGGTCAAAAGGAAGAGGAAATTATAGTTTAAAATTTTTTTTTTACTTAGTCTTATTTTAATTAGTTTTCTTGTGGATTAAATTATATCAAGTACATACTGATGTGATTATATTGCAACTTTGACAAATTGCTAATAACTTTTTCACTTAACAATTTTCTTGTAAAAAAAATTCGATAAAAAATTCGATAAAAATTCGATAAAAATTCGATTAATTAATGTAAGATTAATTAAAGAAGTTAAAGTAAAACCGTGTTTAAATCTTTAGATAAATAAAAATGAGAAATAGTATGATATTCATGGTCGCTTGTAGGCGTCAGTATTTTTAATATTAAAAGCTTTTATTTAGCCTGTGTTTGGATTTTTCTCGATTTTTGAATATAATTTTTTTTAACAGGAAGCCGACCTTTGTGGACCCACCCAGGTTCAGGTATTATGGACAACCCCAAACTGATATCTGGCCTTTTTCCTATATTTCTAAGGAAAGTTTTAGATCCAGAGATCACTTTGGGGCTGTCCATAAAATACGTCTTACTTGGGGAGTCTACGGTAGGGTGACATGAGTACCAAACTCCATATAAAAAATCGTCAAACAGCCTGACAAGGGTGCGGGGGGAACCGAAAGTCTGAAAATTAGCGTGGCATATTTTATGGACAAACTTGGCTTAACCAATTTTGAAAAAATCACGTTATACTTTTAGGACCTTTATGCGGCGGTCACACGACGCTGTTTTGCCAGCGCTAGTGGCTGTTTGGCTGTTAGCAGCCGTTTCAGCAGCACCGTGTGAACCCTAGTGCGTTGCGCTAAGATGATTTTATGTAGAGACCGTTCTACTTTGCCAGCGCTACTAGGGATCACGTGACCCTGCCACATGGTTTCTGAGCTGTCAAAAGTCTAATAAGTGGTAAAGTTTGTTTATTAACTTGCTATTTTACGTTTATTTATTTAAATTTGTGTGTAACGTTTATTATTTGAAAAATCTCCCAGATTAAAATGTCAAACCACTGTTTTGCTACTTGCCAGCGCTACTAAAGTAGAAATCGTGTGAACCCTCTCACTACGCTGGCTGCTGTTGCTTGCGAGCCGCTGGCTGCTGTTGGTTAGTAACGCTGGCAAGTAGCAACAGCAGCCAGCGGCTCGCAAAACAGCGTCGGCATTAGGTAAAAATTTGGAAATTTTGGGATTGGATTTGTGATCAGCAACATCAAAAATTCTCTTTTGCTAAGTTTCTCAAGAATAATGGGAAAAATCATATTTGCATTATCCCTAAAGAACATTAAATATTTTTTCTGAAAATGAGAACAAGCGCAATCAGTAATGTGATTATTCTTTTCCTTAAATTTTTCGGAAAAAAATCTCATCCAGGGGTTTTTGGGGTCGATCAGTCTGATTCTATAGTCAAAAAGTCCGTAAGTATGACTGAAGGTCCTGTAAGGATAAGGTAATTATCCTTTTCCTTGCGAGCTTCCATGAACACCCTTAGGCACTTGGCACACCGAATGCGAATTCGCACCGCATTGCGAAAAAGTTTACCACGCGATCTTATATCATATGTCATCTACATGAGCTCTAATTTTGTATTACGTAACAATGCGGTCTCCTCGAAATTGCAGTGTCTGCAAAATTAGAACTCATGTAGATTACATACAATATAAGATCGCTTGGTAAGTTTGAACTTTTTCGCAATGCGGTGCAAATTCGCATTCGGTGTGCCAAGTGCCTTAATGTTATACGTATGCAACTATTTTCGTGTATTTAAAAACAAATAGGTAGAAGCGAAAATCGCGACTTTCTAAATTTTTATGCAAACGATGATATTGGTAGATTTTGATTAAAAAAAGAATCATTTAAATCGGTGCGACAGAACTCTATAACCAAAGATGCTTGACAATCCTTGTTTTTTTATGAAAACCATATGCGCTTTAAAAAACAATCGCCTTGTGCTGTTAGTTGATAGATTAGTATAAAGATAAGTCTCTTAGATGCACGTGTTTTAATTAAATAAATAATTTCCTCTTCGTATTGACAATAGATTTTATAACTTGATCGAACTGAAACGAAAAAAAAATCCATATGAGTTTAACCAAAGATTAATTTCGGTGATAACGAGACATTTTCGGTATTTCGAATGGCATAAAAGTGACAGTTCACCTGAATCGCCCCGTAATAGTTATACATTTGTACACATATATCAATTGACATGAAACCATTCCCATTTTTATATCAGTCTTACGAGAAAAAAGCCGCCTCATCAACTACGTGGTAGACTCAACCATTGTACAATGAGATGAAGGAAAAATAAAATAACCTAAGAAATCCCTATAATGTGTCGCATAAGGGTTCGGTAACGCTTTCACCTTCCAACATTAACAATCAATCTTTTGCAACTTCATGACGCTATCGTTTTATGCTCGTCGGATGTATCCAAACATCAGGGATATACGAAATGTTTTTGAAACGTTTTTATACGTACACATACGTACGTGTTCTGTACGTAATGCATACATGTATCAAAGTCTTATTTCTACACACGATTGCCATTTGAAAGTGGAGGCGAATCTGTGAAAATCGTTGTGATCGCTTTCGTTTTACCTGGTGAAGAACTGATGGGAAACGCCAACAGTTTCTACAAATCGAGATTTTCACACTGGTACGGTCGCGACCCCTCCTAACCTTGTAGGTCGCTGATTCCGGTTGCTAGAGCTCGCTAGGCTTCGACCCGAATCGAAGGAGTGGTAAGGTAAAAGGACAACATCACCAAGGAAGTTATCTTGGAATAAACTTTAAGACTGGACGATGTACGTTGGCTAAGAAAGTTTCAAGGACTAAGCACAAGTGAAGAAGCAAAAACCCCATAAAATGAGATTTATATCGGGCAATCAGAGAGGCTGGCGGTAGTATGAGGTGGCTCTTTCATCTCAGTGCTGGTATTCTGTATGTGAAGTGGAGCGTACTAGTGCCCATTTTAAGGATCTCTCATGAGATGGAAATGTCCTGATAGTCATTGCGAGTGTACGCTTCAATAGGATTCCTACTCCTCCGCTTACCCGCCCGCCTTCTACGACAATTGGTCGATTGATGGGGGAGATGGAAAATGAAAAAGTCGTGGTATCGATGGGAGTGGTTTTTCAGTATTTATATGGACTTCATGTAGTCAGCAAGATAGACTACGTTCGTTTGTACAGTGAAAGGCAACTATTTTCGTTTGTGCGTGATTCAGGTATAAAATGAAAAGTGCTGTATTAGCTTTTCCGTAGGCCTTGGGTGTCTACTTGAGAAGATAGATTGCACTTGATAAGGCGAATGCCCCTATGTAAACCGCCATGGTTCTGTGGTTCTTGTCTATGGAGAAGATTATGGCCGTAGTGTAGATTTGATAGAAAACGAAGCATATAAGTAGTTCAGTCTATTTTATCACACCTCACTACAACAAACTGTGAGCCAGCCCGATGTTAAATGTTAAAGGAAAACCGGGTAGTCCTCATGTGTAGTTAGGTATAAGACCCAAAGAGATCATTTAAAGGTCACTAAGGTTTCATTTCAATCAGTCGAACTATTATCAAGGAAAAATAGATGATATAACAACGAATTGATATTTTGACGGTAATTAAACATGTATTTTTTTTAACTCGTGGCTTTTAAAAGGCCAGGATTTTGTTGCCGTCGATTGGGAAATTTTTTGTATTATTTTTTGTTAGATTTTTATCGCTAATGTTTCGGTATTTACAAAAAAATATGTTCAAAAAACAAAACAAAACCAAAATTATCATTCAGGGTTCTCAGAACTGTAAATGAGTTTTCTGATTTTTTCCCAAAAACTACCTGTTTTAAAATTTTTTATCTTGCAAACGGCTTTTCCTTGACGCACGGCTTTTTTTCGCGAAAATAAAATTATACAAACGAAAATATTTTTTGTGAATATCTCAAAAACGGTGCATCTTATCAAAAAAGTGCAAGAACAAAAGTTATTTAGGATATGATTCTACATAAAACTCCCTTCAAAGTGGAATTTTGGTGCTACTGTTCGAATTTTGAACGAATTGAACGAAGAGGGGTAACGAAGAGCGGAGAAAAGTTTGCCCAGGCTGTTACGTGGCAGGTAATTTGTTGAAAAAAATGTGCCGCAGGCGAAAAAATATGATAAAATCATCTTTTTCTCGTATCGACATATCGCCTTATGGATAGACCTTAGAAACTTGTAAAAGTATATATCTGTGATAAAAAGCCAAAACACCTTAAGTTGATTTTCAGACGAAGCAAAGTAATCTGTCTGTAAATAAAAATAGAGATCACTTTGGGTTTGACACGACAAGCCGTTTGCAAGATTCAATTTTTTGAAAAAAGTGGTGATTTTTTTCATATTTTTTTTGTTGATAAAACTTTAAATCCTTTTCTGTGAATTGAGCTCCATTCTACAAAAATAAGTAGAGAAATATAGTTAAAAGCTGGTCGGGATGATACAAGGCTAACTGCCAGCTGCTGGTGTACTAGCAACTAGCGCACTAGCAGCTTTTCGTGCATTACTAGCCCATCACATAAATAATGCGTTTTCATATGAATTAAAATAGGTACGATGTAATACAATTTTCCGTGAAAATTTTGTTTTTAACCGAATTCAACAAATTGTAATTTTTGCCCTTAAATTTATTTTAAAATCACACCCATTCAGAATTTTTCTGTGAAATGGCTATAAGTTTCCTAAGTTGTCTAAATTCTGTAATTACTATAATGAGCTAAGATTATCGGATCTGAAGTTCTAATCTTAGATTTCGTTTATAAAAACCTGATAGGTAAATTTCTTCTATTGCTTAGTAATAAAGGCGTTCTGATTTTCTGCTTTGATTGAACGTACTAAAAGTTTTGCGATTACCTTTCTATATAATAAAGAATGATTAAACTTATTGGGCTTTCTATTTCCTGACCAAAAATAATTTTCTCGTCAATATAGAAAACTTTTATATTCTTAGAAAAGTTTGTCTGACCGAAGTTGTTGTTTTTTTATTACACGATTCCTCCTTATGGAGTTGGGAAAGTGCGTACAATCGTACAATACCACTGGGGTGTGCTAATAATAGGAAAATGTGCACATATTTATTACGCTATAACTACTATTTACCTCGCTGAATTTCCCTCTAGACTAGAAGTTGAATAAATCGGATGAGTTTACTTACGGTTGAAATTCATAGCTTGTGGTGGCATCATGATAAACCCGTTCGGAATCGACCTCATTCATTATTTATACGAAAGCGATTAGTCGCTTCTTCCAAGACATTGATTAGAAAAGACATTGCAGAAAAACAGGCAACCATCGTTTCGTGCGATTATTATTCCGATAGAATACGATATATGTAGAGGTGTGCAACTAAAGCAAAGTCACCGTTAAAATTCTTAAAGCTATATGAATTTCATGAAATGACATGGAAAATATTCTTAAGATACAGAATGAAAATCAAGGATCCTCACACCCAATCATTACTAGGCGAGTGAAAATGTGGGTGGTAAATTTAGGTAGGTGTCAAGTGAAACGAATCGTGCCCAAAAGAAAAAGGACACAGTGAACATTTTGCGATAATTGAATTTTTAACGAATGAAGACGAAAGAACGATAAATAAGAAAAAAAACCAATGAAAAAAAAATTCCAAATAGGGCGAAGAGGAAAGACGTAGAGTCAAGTTAAGGGGATTAAATTCAACTAACGAAAAGAAAATTGTTTAATATTTTTCACTTTTATCAACGCGAAATATCACACGAACATGTTTCGCCGAAATTGACTCAAAATACAGGCATCTGTGTGTATTTGTTGTCTCCATACTTTTAGTATTGTATAATCATTTTTTTTCGTAGAATTTTCTTGGATGGGGGATGTTATCCTCGTCATCACCATACACTGTGAAACTATAAATTAAAGCGCCCGTCAAGACGACGTTGCTCAAATTTGCCACCAGCTGCCATCATATCCGCTTCACTTTGATCCAAAATACATTTTCGAAACTTTTCATTTTGTTCGTCCTGTATGATTGATGGCCTCCTTATTACAGTTTAAGGATAAACTGAACTAAGCTTAGCTGAGTATATGCCTTTCAACGTTTCATCATCATCGCGTCCTCCGTAAGCGATGCTCCTCACAAATGCCAGCGTGTGCTTTTTTTTTAAAATATTTTCTAAGCATCAACGGATCCACGATGGAGGTCTATGATGGCACACAACTCCACATCCGTTTCAAGTGTCCTAACGATTTCTTAAGTCGTGTCGCGCCACTTTATAACCCCCTCGTGTATTGCAAAGTTGCGGCTGATAAATTTAAGGGACATAAAGTCGGATCATAGACGCGACATTGAGGAGAAAAAATGAATGAAGTTTTAAACTGATGAAACTTTTCGATTTACAGGACCCGAATATTTTTTCTGGAAATTTATCGTAGGTCGTTGGAACCACATTAAATCCGCCGATTTCACCACATCGATTGGAAGGATCACATGGAAGTAATCCGTGTGCAAGGAATAATGGTTGATTTGATTGCCACGATATCGCCACTTATGTGGTTTGCACAGATACAAAATTTCTTATGGTTCTTTATACCCTCCCTATATGGTGAAACCATAAAATATGGTATAACAGGTTTACTCTGCTATTTGAAATGCATGAACTAATAGTCGGCCAAAAAACTAAATCACCTCAGTGTGTTTCAAATGATGAATTGAATTCATTTTTACATGTCCTTCTGTCTGTCCATCTGTCTGTCTGTCTGTCCGTCTGTCTATCCGTCTGTATCTCCGTCTGTCTGTCTGTCCGTGTGTCTGTCCGTGTGTCTGTCCGTCTGTCTGTTCGTCTGCCTGTCCATCTGTCTGCACTAATGTTCCTGGACAGATAGACAAAAGTCAAAGTTTTTGAGCATTCAAAGTTTTGTGGTACTTGCATTAAAACTCGTTTTTCTTTAAGCGAGGGCGTACACGGAGCAACTTTCGGTCATCAGCATGCCGCAACTTCACCAAATTGTGGGAAAGAAACGAGTGCGGCAAGAGGGGAAAAGTCGCCACTCGAAAAGTGTTCTTCTCGTCTTTTTTTTAAGCACACAAACGAAGTCGCTCGTGTAGCACGTCAGCATGCATGTGTGCGTAATTTCATTGAGTCAGTCGGTGCTTAGCCACCGACTCGTAAACATATCCCAAATAAACAAAACTTGAATACAAATAATGAAATACCAATTGCAGGTAGTTTTATTTTTCAGGTAGGTAGGTAAATAACAAAATAACCAGTCCTTATTCTTCTATTGTTGGCAGTTTCTATTTTGGTAATTGATGTTGCCTCGGTGCTAGCTATTAAGGGAATGAGCTGGAAATACAACACATATATGAGAACCACACACACATGAGCGATCGCTTGTTGTACACAAGTTTTTGCTACTAAAGCGTGGTATTACACACGGCAACTTTCGGGCTTACTTAAGCCGATTTTTGGGAGAAACGACTGAGGAGGGAAAAGTTGCCACTCGAAATCATGGCTTATCGGCAGTCTGCATACATGCAAACCGTGTAAACCGGTTTGGGAAAAGTAGAAGGCAGAAATCATTTTCGTTCTGACCGTCAGCAGGTAAAGATCTTGGGAAGTATATGAGCAGCAGCAATTTCAATGGTTTGAGTTCACACACACCCATGTAAACTTGTGTAGCATATGCAAACAGGATTGGCTATTTTAAGCCACAAGTGTAAGCACATTGGCTTATTAAGCCCAAAAGTTGCCGGCTTAAATAAGCCCTAAAGTTGCCGTGTGTAATACCACGCAAAAAGTGAAGAAGCGTGTACGTCGGAAAAGCATTTTGAGGACCAAAAGTTGCCGCGACGAGAAGAAGCGTGTGCGTTCGCACTAAGGCTATTCACAACCAGGATTAACGTGTCTGTTATCGTCGTAAAATTACACTAATTCAAAATTTATAATGAAAAATGTGTAAATTAATAGAATTTGAAACAGAGAAAAAAACGCATCAACCAATATTTTGTTTTTGTCAAAATGAAAATCACGCAAAAAAATGTTTTTGTCTAAATAAAAAAAAAATCACATCAAATAAGATTTTACTGTAAGATTTCCTGATTTAAGAGTAATTAATATTTATTTTGTATTCATTTGTTGTAGAAAAACCTCTAGGTATTATATAAAAAAACTTCATGTGTCTCAAAAAAAATTTTATTTTGTTAGTATGAGAAATTTGCTCATATTAAAGCCTCGAGCATAAACGCTTCCTGGGGTTTATTGAGACATTTAATGCTCTGTTGCTTTGCTCGAAAGTTTAATAATCCATGGTAAATGATGTATTATGGAACCATTTCCGATACACAAAAAAAGATGATTGGCATTTACTTAAAAATAATGTTGGAGAGCTTAAATTCAACAACAACATTCACATAAAATTTGGAAAAGGGATAATGGGGAATATTTATGTAAAATGGCAGTAATGTTGTTGAATGCTGAGTGTTTCATAATAAGTTTATTCACGTTTCACGGTCCAGTTGTCTGATTGGTAACAGATTTTATGGCAATCAATAAAAAATTCTAGACAGAAATTAAAACATAAAATGAAAGGGCAGAGAATCTAGTGAAATTTAATAACTCACATTCTTAATCATATTTGAATCCTTAAATTTTAAATACCACTTTGATGCGGGGAGGTTAAAAAGTTTGAAATTAATTATCTTGAATAATGATTTATTATGGACGCTTTATTTAATGAGCTTTGGTTCATTTTTAGGTCGCTTTTTGAACTTCCTGGTTCAATGAACTTTTGCTATTGTTGTTTAATTGAATTTTCCTTGACTTTTCATTCTGTCATCCGTATGAAGTGATAATTTGGAATATATTCTAGATAAAAGTTTAGTTTTTTTTCGAGTTTTGTTTGTTGTTTGAGTTGAAAGCATATATGGAAACTATTTTAAATTCAAATTTGTTTTTTTTTTAAATTGGTAAATGGTTTTAACGATTTTTGTGATTTCATTTACATAAATTCTTCGATAAGGTGTACCGTTTTCGAGAAAATAGGGAAAAGGCGTTCCGTTTGTATGGCTTTTGATGTATGGATGAGTTATGAAAAATCGTATTCTGGGGGAAGGAATGGTCGGATTTTGCCCGTTCAAGAACTTAGCCTACCCATTTACGGAAAACGCAACTGTACAGCATTTAAAGTCACTAGCTCATTCGTTTCGAAAGCTCACGGACGGACAGACGGACAGACAGATAGACGGGCGAACAGACAGATAGATGAACAGACGGACGGACATGCGGGAATCAAAATCTTTTGTCATCCCTAACAGCCTGGTGTACTTCATTTTTGTGTCAATGATTGGTTCGATGCGTTACAAATGGTATATTAAATTTCATATACTGTATTATATGGTTCTCATATCATATCATACTAATATTACTAATATATAAAAATGAGTTGGTGTCTGTCTGTCTGTCTGTCTGTTCCTCTTTCACGCAAAAACGGCTGAACCGATTGACTTGAAATGGTAGTTCTGGTTCCAATACAGGAAAAGTAGCGCGAGGGATGGGGGGAGTAAGGGGAGGGGGTAAAGTGATTTCGAAACTTAGTTTTTGCGCTATGTTACTCTTTCGTGGGGAAACTACTGAACCGATTGGCCTGAAATGTGACATAGATGTTCGTGTCGGGGGTCCAGCCTCAACGTAAACCCATTAAAGAGTAGCCCGAGTGGTGGGGGGAGTAAGGGGGGGGGGGGGTAAAGTGATCTCGAAACTTAGCTCTTCCTCTATGTTACCCTTTCGCGGGGAAACTACCGAGCCGATTTGCCTGAAGTTTAGCTCCAACATGGACCATTAAAAAATCAAAATAAAAAATTGAAAAAACTTAACCCGGCAACGACGGGTATGCAAGCTAGTAGAGTATAAAAATTAGTATGTAATTAGGTAAAAATGTAATATGAATTACTTGTTAGTATTTAAACTCAATAACTTACCAAAGTCTTGTTAGAATGAGACTAATTTCTTACTAAATACCAGCAGGCAGCTTTTGGCGCAAATATGGACAGAATCAATCAAAATGTAGGTGACCTCTAAATTTAGCAGGGTGGGCATAACTGGGTTAAAGCTGGTATAGTAAAAAAAATTGAAAAAAAATCTCTCGGCATGGAGTTGTCAGGATCCGACTATGTACCAACCGAACCACTGAACCGCTACAGAGTTGCGCGTATTCTTGTTTTGCATACAAAACTTTTAAATAGCAATACCAAGAAAAAATACGTGAAATATTATTGCAAAAAAAAAATCGCCTTTCTTTGGTGCTATGTCTAACTTTTAAAACAAATTTCTCAGGGCAACAAAACTCACGAAAAGTCTTTAACGAATGATTTTAATCGTATATAGAATGAAAAATATGCTTGTTTAACAATTCTAATCGCATTAAGTTTATTGATGGAAAACGTATCCAATTTATACTCTCTTGGCTATTAAGTACATACACATAAAGACTTGAAGAAAACAATGTATATATAGAAAATAATTGAATGTTTTGCACCACTGATCGGCTTTTGTAGCTCCTTAAAACTTTTCAATACCATGTAAGGATAATACATTTATTTACTTAATGTGTGTAAGAAAACAAAAGCAAAGTTAGACAAAGAATTTCATTATAAAATATGTTAAAATGTGTCTTTGCGAAGTTTCATGGAAGCTCTGTTATCAACGAAAAACCTCAGATATTTCTATGCATTCCCATATAGAGTTAATAATATTAATATAGATTGTGTCTGTTAATGGTTAATATGAATGGTAATATGGGACATGGGATGGAATTAAACCGATTTGATGGTGGAAATTTGGAGGGTGGGTCGTCCGAGGTGAATATATCTTCAGCACAATGGATGGTTTTGAAAATTTTACCCCAGGACGTTATGATAAATTAACCAAAATTTTAGATAATGGCTTTTTAAGTGTTATGTAAATTAAGTCTGTTATGATAATAATTTTAAGTCCTATATTCGTATTTCGGGATATGCTGATGCCATCACACCATACCGTCGAGGTAAAAGTATCATGGCCAGAAATACTTTAAGATTAACGATAATACTTTTAAAACTATTTCTATATAATATCGCTTAATGTGCGGATAGTTAAATGAAAATGAGTTTTCTTGCCTATTCAATTTGCTTCATTTTAAATTTTTCTACCAACTTTACTTTCCTTCCGAAATTTTTATTTTCTTATACGAAGTATACAAAAGTATTGTATTGATGAAAATATTCGACCTCTTTATTCGACTTCTAAAAAACATCTCCCGAGTACATCTGTTTCTGTCTCTCAGTTAGTATACTACTAGAGCTACAGCCATGGAATTTTACATGGATGTTTGGTTCTAGAGTGGGACGATCCCTTCAATTTTTGGTAGGAATCCGTTAAATTGAAAAAAAAAAAACTTTTTAAAAATTCCAATTTCGGTTTTTACTATTTACTCTGCGCGTTTTTCAGTAGTCTTATGGTATGACAAAAGACAGTAAAATTTCCTCCCCTTTTAATGGAACTCGATATCTCAACCCGTTATCGAGATATAACGTTATTTCAAAAAAATCAGTTTTTTTGCGATTTTCTCGAAAACTAATGTGTTTTTGTTGGTTTTCAATTTATGAGATAAATTCAATTTTGCTTTTTACCGTTATTCGCTATCTTTGACCGTTATCGAGATATTCTAAATAAAATGTGAAAAATTAGATTTTTGAGAATTGCATGCAAAATCACGGTTATGAACAAAAAAGTAGTCACAGTAAGAACTAAAGATACTCTCTACATTTTTGTCTTTTACCGTTAATCGATATATTTTACCGGTATCGAGATATTTCAGATTTTGTAAAAAAAATATTTTTTCTTCCTAATATTTTAAATAAAAAAATTTACGATCAGAACAAAACAAGCCAAATATTATTGTTTTTATGTAAACTAATTTTTTATCCATCGGATTGAAAATTGCGCAGGAACGTAGATTTTGTATAAAATAGTCATATGCTGTTCACAACAGATATATTTTTTAAATTTCACTTTTCTGACTGTTTTCATTGGTTTGCCTTTGTCTCAAGGTTTTATTTAAAGAAATTATAAACGTTTAAATAGAATAATAAAATTGAAGAACTTTTTGCGTAATCCGATTGAAAAGCATTTTTCTCTCGCTTTTCAATATGCCTCTCATTTCCCACAATTTTCTATGGCTTTTATTGATTCAAATAAATCGTTCGTTTCCAATTGAACTGAATAAAAACTTGTGTGTGAGTTCCATATTATAGCATGCATTTGTTTGAACATAAATTCGTTAAAGCTTTATAAAAATTCAAAAATCTGCTTATAGAAATTATAAAGAATATTTTTCTGCTTGGTTCCGCCTTTTGAGTGCAAAGATTGTTTTTTTTCGTGATTTTTTTATCTCCAGGGTAGAAAAAATGGCACAAGCGGTGAAAGGAAATATATCAGTGATCAACACAGAACTTTCCTCTGCAATTTTTAGTTTCGGAAAAAATATGTAAAAAATAATCAGGGTATTCACAGTCCTCTTTTAATTTTCGGTATTCGGTGTTTTCGGTAATATTAAAAGACTGAAAATATTCTGCTGTGAACATCCCACAGCACAGATTTGAGAACAGCGCTTTTATTGGATACGTGACCAAATCATGAACTGCGAATTTGATTGTAAAATATGTCACATACCTTTAAATCCATGTTTGATGTATTCTTTTGAATTTTTATTGTGGCAACGGCTATCAATCCGATGAGATTAACAAAAGCCAGCGAGAAAATTTGACAACTAAAAACATTACTAGCGCCACCCGCGGTTGATTCTTGATACCGAATAACCGGGCCGGAAAACACGACTCAAGGCATGTCTACAATTACCGAATCCGGTAATTCATTTTTACATGAACCAAATTACCGTCTCGGTAAAAATCTGTTAAATTTGACTGAATTACCGAGCGGTAAAATTACTCGCAATTTAAAAGAGGACTGTGAATACCCTGAATATATTTTTAGATATCTCGAGAACCGTTAAAGATACGTAAAAACCGGTAAAATTTGATTTTCTTTGAATCTGATTACATATATGAATTTTCTCATAAAAGCACATAATTTCTGAGAAATTTTTAAAAAAACCTTTTTTTTTTTAAATATGTTGAGAACCGTTAGAGATACGTAGAAACTGTTGAAGCGAAAAATGTAGAAAATTTTATTTCCTTTAAATTTTGTTATATTATTTTTTTCCCAAAACCGCATAGTTTTCCGGGAATTTTCAAAAAAAAAAACATATTTTTTCAAAAAAATGTATGGGAGGTACCTGTTATAGCTAATGTTCCTTTTCCAAAGTTGACAGAAAGCGGCGATTTTTGCAAACCTCACATACAAAATGTCTCTAGGTCAATGCGTTCTAGAGTTATTTAAGATACGTAAAATGGACAAACAGACAGACAAATAGACAGACAGGCAGATGCACAGACGCCTTCATAATTTTGCTTGAAACGGATTTCGTACTGACAAAAAAATTTCTATCTGCCCCCGTTCTCGAGTCGGTCTCCGTCGTGAATACAATACTTTCCTTCTATAGCAGAGGAAAGTAAAAAAAATCATTATCTTCAACTCACATAAATGTTTGCACTGTTTTGGGGATCTTTTCTAATAAAAATTTACCACGAGCAAACCCCTTTTTGTCCATTTATGTACCAGCATTCGTAGCGTAGCGGACCACGACGAAAATTTATGTGCATTACCATAAATCAGAAAGTTCTACCAGACTGACAGCAAACTGTGCAGAAACGGTTTCTTGTTATCGCATAATCATAAATCTGTAATTGTATAGTTTCTAGTGGAAAAGCTATATAATATTCAAACATGGTGTCTGCGAAAGGATTCGTTCTTCCCCAACCACTTTTAACATAGTTTTGCAAGGATGTACTCTTAAAAAGTTGTATAAACTTGGAAGATGGCATCCTAGATGCTGAAACTAAATTTTATGTAGATATACGGTCGATTGGTTTTTTTTACACGATACTAATTAAACATAATAATTAGATGAAAAATTCCTTAAATTTTTTTGCTTTTCAAGAGTCTAGTTATAGCACAGGATACGTCAATTACTTGCAATTTTCAAGTTCTTGCATTTGAAGTTGATTTTGTTAAAGAAAATGTGCTGTAATCATAAAATTATCGTTGGTTTTTTTCTAGTAAAAAATGATTTAATCAAAGTTTGTATGAAGAAATTAGAGTTTAAATTAGGGGTTTTCAAGTAATTAAAATTAAAAGCGTGACACGCCATGAGATTGTTGAAGAAATATATTTTTTTTAATTCCACATTATTCGAATCGTATATCATCAATACCTCTAATAACCACTATTTAATTTTTGAGTTTATATCAAGTAGTGTAACGTAATCGACAGGCATGTGCCTAAACAATTAATAGTGCTTCAATTTGAATCACAACAAAAATATATGGATTGGCAGTTTGTAATTGTAATACACTAACACTAATAAGAATCAAACGTCGAATTCTTACCAGGATATTGTAAAGATGGAATTACATGTATTAAAACGTATGTAGGTAAATACATTTTTTTAGTTTATGTTGTGTTCTTGTGCTTGTATCGTTCTTATCACCATCCCCTAGTTGCCCTTAAGTAATTTCTAAACCCCTTACAAGGTGTAAATTACCCTTTTATTACTTTTGAAATGTTCATAGAAAATGCTCATTACATATTAATGTATGAAGCCAGATTATTTTTGAGTATTGTGAGTTATGTGTGCGTGCCTAATTTTCGATATGCGAGAAAGGGGTAAAAAATACTGTAAAAAGGATTCATTGAGTTGTACACATATTCACAAAAGGGTGAAAGCAAAGATAAGGACTCATGATTATGAGAATAAGGGATGAGCTTTAGCTTTGAAAATTTAAAATATCATTAAAAATTTAAATAGTGGTCAGAACTTTTACTTCCGTATTTAAAATTTCGACGTTATATATTGGGGAGGCCTTTTAAAATTATAAAATATCTGATGTGAATAGTACATGATTTTTCTCCGCAGTATAGTATTTTTTTCAAGTATCTCAAGAACCGTTAGAGATACGTAAAAACCAGTTAAGTAAAACAAACCGATTAAGTTTAAATTTTGTTATAAAAATATTTTCAAAAAAGCACACAGTTTTCGAAAAATATTCAAAAAAATGTATTTCGTTAAAAAAATTGTATGAGAGGGACCCGTTGTAGTTACCGTTACCTTTTTAAAACATAATAAAGAACTAAAATTTTGGTGAAACTCATCCACAAAGTTTTTTGAGGGTGGTTCGTTTTTGGTTCTAGGGTAAATGGTGTTTCTTGTTTTTGGTTTTTAGTCCCAAAATTTCAAAATTTGGTTCTGGATTTGGTTGTGGTTTCTAAAACACCAAAAATTTTGGATCTGATTTGGTTTTATTTCAAAAATACCAAAAGAATTGGGTTTGGTTCTGGTTTTAGTGTCTAAAATTTCCAAAAATTTTGTTTTGGTTCTGGTTTTGATTCACTGAATTTTTAATGGTTCGGTGATTTTGGCTCTTTCACAAGACTGATAGATGGCGTGTGGAAAGTTTCTTGACACTAGATCAAAAAGTGATGGAATCTAAATCTGGCCGAAAATAGAAAATAATAATAAGAATTTTTCGATCCTAAAATTCAAATTTTATGGAATCACTAAACATATTCTGGTATTTGGTTTGGTTACAGCATTTGTATTGAAAACTAATTTGGTTTTGGTTCGGTTCGGTCATATTTTTTTTTTAAATCTGGCTTTATTTTGGTTCTGGTTCGGTTCTGCCATCTTTTTTTAAATCTGGTTTGGTTTTGATTCGGTTCGGCCATCTTTTTTAAAAATGGTTTGATTTTGATTCGGTTCGGCCATCTTTTTTAAAAATGGTTTGATTTTGATTCGGTTCGGCCATCTTTTTTTCAGAGTGGTTCGATTTATGGCTTGGTTTGGTTCATTCAAAATTCAGTGGTTCAGTATTTGAAGATAGTTATAGTTAGATAGATATATAAAGTCATAAAAAGAAACACTTTTTTTTTATAGATTTTAGTTTTTGGCTTTCCTACTAAAAACTTTAATTTTCCAAAAATAGGCTAATCTTTCAAGACATTCAATTTTTCGTCCTCCAGAACAGTTTATCATCTATCTATAAAAAAAATCGTATGCCATATACCGGCAGGGTTCGTGCGTAATTGCTACACTAAGCTTTTAAAATTAAAAAATTACCCTGAAAACAAAAACCAAAAAATTAAAAAAAAAAAGTTTTTTTTAAAAATACTATTGAGTGAATTCTATTAACTTTGAACTTAAAGTTATAGTCTACTAAAGATCATATTTGCAAAAATTATATTTTCAATTTTCTACCAAGCACTTTTGACTACATCTGGAGCGGTTTACCCTACTCGAAACCATTAATATAGAGACTGTTAGCCGAAAACATAAGGTTCTTATATACGGCTTTAACTCTATAATAAATGCTAATACATCAATTTACATATATCTTGTTGTTTTATGTTTATAGCGGTTGTCGGAATTCGGAATTAAGAGGCCATGTACTCATATGTGGCGAATACAAGTACTTACCTTGAACTTAAAAATATCAAGTACGCTTCGCTTAGCTTTAATTTGTTCTGTTTTGCCCTCCATTGTTATACATTCATTTATCCACTCAATGGGGCTGTTTAATCAGCCTATTTCCGTATCCACATTTAAGTTGCTTGGGCCCCCAGAGTAGCAAACCTATGACTTTTACGGCAAAATTATAACCCTTTTCAACCCGAAATTTTAACCACCTACAACACATTTCTTTAGCTATAATCTCATACCCTTTTTATTCGTCAAGCTTAAGTACATGTTACCGCTTTAATACGAATATTTAAATAAGAAGCGATAAAATCTTTAGAATTTGGTAATTTTGTCTATCAGCTTCTGAAGAGAAGCATTCCATTGTAAAGAAGGACGACAAACTGTAATAAGGACAAAGGATGGGGATTAAATAAGAATATTTAGGAATAAATTCATATAAAATTATTCAATGAGTGCATGTGTGTGTGTTTAGCACATATACATATATTTACATATGTTTCTAATAGGTTAAAACGAGATTAAAAATAAAATACGGATGAAGTAAACAAAAAGAACAAAAAAAAATGACGATTTTATGTAACATGCTGCTGAGAAAATTCACATGAAAAGTTCAAAGGCGGTTTTTATTGCTGTTCAACCGGATCAAGATTACGGTGGGTGGCGGCTCTAAATAAGGAGTCACATAACTTTAATATTTTAAGGCTGAATCAAAATGCCTCCAGTGATTTTTGGAAATCTTCCTTTTGAAATGATATACCTATGGATGTGTATTTATCTAAACTGTTTATTTTGATATGTTTTATGATTTTGTATTTTGCACTTTAGATCTCAATGAAATGGAAAATATTTTGGAATTTTCAAGGGATCAAAAGAAATGCTCATTTACAAACGAATAGTTTTAGCACGAGCCTTTTAACAGTAATTTTATAATATGTATCTTTATTAATTTTGAAAATATTTTATTTCCTTAAATTAAATAAAGCTGGTGATTTAACAAAAAGAGAAAACTTTAGAAACATGACCGGATGTCTGAACGTCAACAGGTGTTATTTTAGGATTGATCGAATTTTCAAACTTTTTTATTCCGGTGTTTATAAGTTTTTGGTAAGCAACTATAGAGAAATCGGTCACCAAGGAATTCGTTTTATATTGAGACGTGTGGCTTTCATGTATTATGCAATAAAAATTACAGAAAGGTTTTTTGGTTAAATCTTAACAGCTTTCTTAAAGTATTAGAATGAAAGTTTTTACAAATTCCAGGTAAGAAATTTTTTTTAAGGTTTATAGGTCATCTGGAATATTTGCTTCTTTCAAAGTTATAGCATTTTTCGTTTATGGCACGTATCTGCTACTATATTAAATAAACGTCTAAGTCATAGACTCGTGCCATCCACCGCCCGAAAATTTTGAAAACGCGGTCAGGGGCAAGAGGGTTAGCTTTGAATTTCTGTTTCTGCATGTATAAAAAGTATTATGAGTGTTTGTTTATACTCGTATGGTGAAACCAAAGGGTATATTAGATTTGCCTTACCGTTTGTAACGCCAAGATCCCGTTATCACACACAAAAATGAATTACACCAGTGTGTTCAGAATGATAAAAAAAAAGTTGAATTTAGCATGTCCGTCCGTCCGTCTGTGGCGCAGAATGCGGGCGCACAGATTGAGCCAGAGACTTGAATTTTTACGCAGATCCGTTTTTCGTAAAATGCGAGGCTAAGTTCGTTAATGTGCAAAAATGGACCATTAGAGGGGTACCCCCATACGAACGAAAACGTTTTTTTGCGAATTACTCAAAAACGGTGCATCTTATCAAAAAAGTGCAAGAACAAAATTTATTTAGGATATGATTCTACATCAAAAATCCGATTGGAATAAATTTTAAAAAATCTTATTGAAAAGTTTAACTTCAAAGTGGAATTTTGATACAACTATTCGCCGTTCACTTAAATCACCATACGGGTTTTCAATAATTGCCAGATGTGCAATTATAGCTTTTGTTATGTTTTATGTTTTTAAAACACAACAAAAATCGCGTTGCTGGTAATACATTTAGGAAGAAAGATTCCACTATGAAAAATTATTTAGCAAAATGCGCCGCAGGTAATTGTTTAAAAAAAATCGTTAGGATCAGAAATATTCAAGAAATTTGGCCGCTGGTGAAAAAACAGTAGATTGCATAACCCGGACAAAAGTTTAGTTCCTGGGAGGCCGGGATAACATGCCTAAATCCCTCTTTCAAATAAATACATGAATTTTTTACATAAAAATTTTGTCTGCCCTCATATATTGTAGGATATTTGATGGCAATTGTAGGTTTTCTTATTTTAAATTAAATTTTCATCTGCATCGCATTTTTTTAATATGCTACTTTGTTTTTAACGAAATTTGCCTGCGGCGCAATTTTTGTTGCATACCGAAGAACTGGGATAATCTGTTTATTTAGATAATCACAATAAGAAATTGAGACTTTCTCCCCTCTGATCAAAATTATAGTGCGTACAAAAATGTATTTTGAACCATTTTTTGCGCGAAATACAGGTTTTTCCCGGGCCCCGCTTTGTTTGGCATGTCCCAGCATGTAGCTTTTGGTATTTTGGTGTCACGGCTTCAAAATTAGTACGATATGAATGTCTGAAGTATAAAAGGCTTGTTATTTTAAACTTTTCAGAGCGTTTTTGAAACCATTTTTTTTGTATTTTTCTCAGTGAGGTGGCCAAGGACTGGTTTGTACCGGCATTCTGTTGGAGGAAAAATATACAAGAATGTCATTTGTAAAATGTTGAATTATTCCAAATTTTGACACTTCATGTTCCAAAGTCGCAAATTCCCAAAAATTGCGCAATAAACTTTGATTTTTACAAAATGGATTAACACACAATGTTACTGTCGTTGTTTGCGGTGAATTTCCACTGTAATGCATCGATTTTCTGTGAATGGTATTAAAATGATAAATTCAGCCACTGTGTAATTCATATGAATAAACAGCGGCGAAAAAAATTAAATCTAAAGTAGACCATAAATTTGAATTTAAATATTCAAGCCGGTGGGAAACAATTCCCAAACGGTGTTCAAATAAATGTGAAATTCGTGAAACCTTTATATTTAGATAAGTATAACATATAACAATTGAAAATCAGGAATACGTAAATAAGGAAAACATACAAAATATTTATGATAATATAAAAAAAAGAAGCACACAAGAGTTTCAACGAAAAAAAGCGGAAAATGTGGAAAAGCCATGTGGGCTGGTAACTAGGAACGACTAAAAATATATGTTTTTTATCTTATTTTATTTCTTAAAAAAAAAAATTTGTAAATAGAACACACAAATGTACGAAATAGAAATTGGTAACTGTTCTTGATTGCCTGAAGGTTTTGTCACATTTATTAATATAACTCCAAAAATGTCGTAAAAAGATGTTGCAAAAGATTTTGAAAAGAAAACCAACATAAAATTTATGCTAGTAACACTAACACTGACATAAAACATAACCGTAGATGTATGAAATTTTATACACCAGCATCATAAGCTATCATGAATATGTTAGTGCGTATATGTGTGGTGTATGATTTTGGTGGAAAAGTAGCAAAAAAAAAAACGAAAGAAAAAAAAATTTAAATAAAAAAGCGGCTTATTGTTCCGGAAACAAAGTGGTTATATAAATAAACATACAACATTCCTATGGCATACATATTTTACGCTCTTCTTTATATACACGTAAGTATTTATCTATAGATGTGCGAATATGTTTTCTATATGTTTATACACGCACTTTAGTACATTCTCAGATAAATCAAGAAGAAATAGAATTTTTGCCACAAGCGGTTACGAATTATCTGGCAAATTCTGAATCAGCGATGCTTGAAATCCGCTTTTCAGGCAAAATTCCAGCTTAGATATTTCGCTTCTTGTTTCTTATTTTTTTCCTTTTTTCAATTATTTCCCTACATAAGAACGTAAAAATGTTATCCACATGCAAAAAAAAACTGGCAAAAATATTTAAATATTTGACTTTAAGCAGAATTGAATACGTCGCATACTCACATTGTGTATTGTATCTTTTTTTTTATTTAGTTTTGAACAAAGTTTAGCAGTAAATCTTCTCATTAATTTTGATTTAAAGATGGAAAAGCCAGAGATATATACCAAATAACACTGAACCTTTGAAGTTTTAGCGAATCAAAACCAAAAGCAAACTTTTGAATAATTAGGAGCCAAAAACAAAATCAGAACCCATTTTTTGAAATTTTAGAAGATAAAATCAGAACAAAATTTTATTAATCGAAATCAGAACCAGATTTTTGAAATTTTAGAGACCAGAACCACGTTTTTGAAATTTGCCTCAGATATTTTGCATAATTCTTGAAATGGGTATGTTTGATGCGGTTTTCCAACATAACCAGGGGGCATATTGCGTATCTCGAACAAACGCTAGTTCGATCGAGAAACCATGAATTGGTATTGCCTATCTCGATTTTGTGCTCGACATTGCATACCAATTTCTCGAAATTTAAGAGTTGTCGAAACAAAATTTTTTTTGCATAAATATCGCAAAATTCGCATTTCCAAAGAAAAACATAACAAAAGCTATAATTGCCAATCTGGCAATCATTGAAGACCCGTATGGTGATATTCGTATCAAAATTCGAACAGTTATACCAAAATTCCAATTTGAAGTCAAACTTTCCAATAAGATTTTTTAAAATTTATTCCAATCGGATTTTGATGTATAGGAGATTTATGTAGAATCATATCCTAAATAACTTTTGTTCTTGGACTTTTTTGATAAAATGCACCGTTTTTGAGATATTTACAAAAAACGATTTCGTTCGTATGGGGGGTACCCCCCCTAATGGTCCATTTTTGCCCATTAACGAACTTAGCCTCGCATTTTACAAAAAACGGATCTGTGCAAACTTTCAAGTCTCTAGCTCAATCCGTGCGCCCGCAATCCGCGCCACAGACAGACAGACAGACGGACAGACAGACAGACGGACAGACAGACGGACAGACGGACAGACGGACGGACATGCAAAAATTAAATATTTTTATCATTTTAAACACACTGGTATAATTCATTTTTTTGTGCGATGACGGGATCTTTTCGTTACAAACGGTAAGGCAAAGTTAATATACCCTTTGGTTTCACCATACGGGTATAAAAAGTGGGTGCTGGCTTTTAAAAATACCTAAAAACCACAAAAAAATGTTCTTTCGAAAGTAATAATTTTTTACTGAACGCACATAGAATAATACAAAATTCTCTTATTAGTGGTTTTTTATAAAACCCAAATAAATATTTAAAGGGTTTTCTAGCATACCACTTGAAAGAATTTATCCGCATAAAGCAAAAAACTGCGAAAAACTTAAAAATATATAATGCATTTGAAATTTCCCAAAAATTTGCCTTGGGCTCGTTCGTTTTCTCGAATTTAATGCCTGATTGCTTATCTCGAAAATCGAGGGTTTCTGACATTTCTCTCTATCGATATTTCTCGAAAGGTCTTGTGCTTTCGAGACGGCAGTTGTTGATTTTAGACGGCAGTTGTGGAAAATTTTCGGAAGAAACACTTTACTGAATAAAGTGGAACAATTAAATGCCACTTTTCACTTTAACACCACAAAAATAAATAAACATTATCTGTCAAAAATATTTCCCTTGGGGAAATCTCGAAATTGCATGTTCGAGATACATACGTAATTCCATTTTCTCTCGAAATCGAAGTTGCCTTTCGAATTCGCTGGTCTCGTTTTTCGAGATCCGCAATGTCTCCCCTGGTTGATAACAGAAAATAATATAAAAATTTCAATTATAAAATTTCAGATATGAACGGTACCAAACCACTAAAAAGTTCTGGTTTTTGGTGTGGTTACAGAATTTGTTTTAAGAATTGTTTTGGGTTTGATTCGATTCTGCCATTTTTCTTAAAAATTCGGTTCGGCCTTCTTTTTTTCAGAGTGGTTGGGTTGTGGTTTGGTTTTGGTTCACTAAAATTTCAACTGTTCAGTGATTTTTGGTTTCTCTACAACATTAATGACTCCTATTAAAATTAGATTTTATTAGTGAGACGTTTTAATATTAATTTTTTTAATTATTTTGTACCTTTAAGGTAATTTTTTTTTAAATTTTTACTCTCCTTTCCATAGCTAAAAAGGCAGTATTGTATTCATGATGGTGGCCGAATTGCGAACGGGGCCAGATAGAAACTTTCCGATCAGTACGAATTCCGTTTCAGGCAAAATTACGAAGCTGCCCGAACATCTGTCAGTCTTCTTGTCGGTTTGTCTGTCTGTCTGTCTGTCTGTTGTACGTATCTTCAATAACTCGAGAAGGCGTTGACCTAGCGAATTGAAACTTTTTGTGGATGAGTTGCCCCAAAATATTAGTTTTCTATAAAATTTTGGAAAAGTGACGTTAACTACATCCTACCACACAATTTTTTTTTCTTCAAAAAATACCGATTTTTGAAAATTTCTCTAAAAATATGCGCTTTTAAGAAAAAATGCATATAACTTAATTTAAAAAGGACATAAGGTTTCCTATATTTTTTGGTTTAACGGTTTTTACAAATTTTTAACGGTTCTTGAGGTATTTGAAAAAAAAAAATATTTTTTACATATTATTTCGGAAACTTTAACTACTGCAGAAGGAAATCACATGCACATCAGGTATTTTTATTTCAGAATCACAGTTGAACTTTGGTTTTATTTGGTTTTAAGAATCTATAGTAAATAATTCCCTGTGCAGTGGTGAGTATATTTAGAAAATTTTAAAATTTATCTAAAATCCTATACTTGAGGACTTTAATTCAAAAACCTTTAATTCAAATCCCGAATACCAACCTAAGAGCTTTTGATTAAAACTTTAAATTTGGGCAAAAACGACGAAAAAATGGAAATAAAGTGATTTGTTTATCTTTTTCTCTCCATTCTTTTTTCTTCTATTTTTATTTCTCTATTTTATTTTACGATAATACTTACAAAAACAAATTTATCACAAATAGCTAATAAGATTGCGATAAATTTATCGTTGTTCATATTACAGTCGGTTAAAAGCGTATGCTGCTCCATTTCCACATTTTGATATTGCGTCATTCAAGACAATTGCAAATAGGCGCCGCCATAAAGTTAACATAGAGCCCAATCCCATATCCCAGAGAGTTCTTTCTGTTCCGGCATAGATATGATGAGGACCAGATTCAAACCCGGTCCGACGACAGACGATAGAACAACATGACGTTGAAAGGACATTGGGCGCTAAGCATATCAGCCCCATATATCCACATATTCTACGAGAGTTTAGTGGGATTTGATTATGCTACAAAATATATGAGGTTTGTATATATAATGTACGCATACTTATATATAAATATTTGTGTGGAGTGGAAATATAAAGTGTGATGTAAGCTTTCGTGTGATATGTTTAGATTGGTGGGTGGGCGGAATTTCATTTGTGCTACTATGAAGGGATTAAAGGGACAGGCAAAAAGCCAACGGGTCGTTGATGCTGCTGGAATTACTGTGGAAGGGTCAAATCATTCTCAAGTATGACCATCACTTTATAAAGGGACGCAAAGGGATACCAGTTCCTGTAAAAACGGGGCTGTGGGGCTAGAAGACCGTGGAACTGCCTACCATAGATGGAGAGCGATGGCAATCCATTCGGTACGCAGCACATATGTGAAGTAGTAGGGGTGGTAACATTTTATTTGCCATTTTTACGAATAAAATTTTCATAAATCCCACTGATGGTGTTCAGATATCAAAACGAATAGGACTTTAATGGTACTTGAAGGCACATTTTCAGAAAATAATAGATATGAGGTCTATCGGACTCAAAGACCGGTGAAATTACTTTGAATCGTTGACATTTTACCCATAGAATAATGTTTGGATTATGCAAAGTTGAATACCATATCAAAGTAAATGGAGAAAGGTGTAAAATGTCGGTATCGCTGTCATATACTCGTTTATGTAAAGGGGATTTTTATCTTACCCCGAAAATGTGATACCGGGACCACCACTCACCGTAAAAAAGCACATACGAGTATTAAGTGAAGCAGGAATTTAAAAAAAAAAACCACTGAAAAAGCACCCCATTTTCGCTGCTTAAATAGAGGTGATCGAAATTTTTTGCTGAATGGTAAAAATATTTAAAAGTGGGAAATTTGCATATAAAAGGGTTGTTTCGCTACAATTCAATGTCGCCAATTGCTTTATATATAAGTAGGTATTTGATGACGTGCACTAAAATTATGAGCCAAAAGTGAAATTTATTTTGGATTAGTGTAGCGCACACCTGAAGCATTTTAATATAAACTTTCCGTTTGCTTATTTATTACCTGCCGTGTGAACAGAAACGTCAACAAAGTCAAACAGATTGGAAAACTTTCTCTAGCGTCTTGTTTGCCAAAACTTTAGCAGCTAAACTTGCACAAGTTTTCTGTATAGTAAATTAATATTTCGACATTAGATTAATGAGTGCATTAATTTAATTTAATGGAAAAAACAAATAGATTTTAAAACATTACGGAGTTTCGCGTAATTTATGAAAAGGCTTTCAGAAAGTTAATATTCCTTTTAAAAATTCTTTATAAGGTACCAATTTAAAACATAAGGAAAGCTAAAATTTCCTGGTGCCAATCGTCAAATACTCTATATGAGGACAGACAAAAATTTTATTTAAAAAAAATCCATTTGAGAGCGGGGAAGCAGTAGTTCGGTTAGATTTTCATGTATGGAATGGTTATGCGAAATCATGTTCTAAACACATTCCTTTTACATAAAAGTTTCGATATGCTGCAACGTTTTTGAGAAAAGTATTCTATCTGTATGGGGGAGGGGGAGTGGTTCAATTGGATTTTGATATATGGATGAGTTATGTGAAATCCTATTGAAAACACATTTCGTGTTTATAAATTTTTCAATACGACTCACCGTTTAAAAAAAAAATGCAATAATCTGGGGAAGGAATGGTCCGATTTTGCCCGTTCAAGAACTTAGCCTTGCTATTTACGAGAAACGGATCTGTACAAAATTTCAAGTTCTAGTCATTATAAATTCCCTTTACTTTTTTATTTATTGGGAATAATAATAAAAAAGGAATAATAATAAAAAAGTAACAGGTGATAGTAGCTCCTTTAGGAAACGCTGTGCAAGTATGTATAGGCATGTGTATTAAATGGAGGGAAAATAAATAATTAACCTGCGTTAGAAACGCTTCTTATATCATTTTACAAGATTTCAACAACTTGAAAATTTTAAAAATAGCAGAGCAACGGGTTTTTTTTCATCCAAACTCACTGTTTTTGATTCACCTACAAGCAACAATGCAAAACTTGCCCTGTATATTTTATGAGCAAAAAATGGAGATATTTTCTAAAATCGTAGATTGTTATTAATTTGCTAAGTTATGGTGCAGCGTAAAAATGCAAAAACATTTATTAAATGTACACAAATTACATAAAAAATTTCTCAATCTGCCAATAATTGGTAAAAAATTTGTCAATAATTGGTAAAAATTTGTAAATAATGGCAAAAAACTATTAGAAAATCGCTAATCGCTACTAAAAAAGCTGTTAGTGGGTGTCTATAAAATACGTGATAGTTTGTTGCGGCCACCTTTTTCGCACATGATTTTAATCAAAAAAATAAAAAAATTCACCTCAGCTAGGGTATACTCGGAATTTCAAAAATAGTTGTTCCAAATTCACTGGATTTTCCCCTATCGTCCTCTTCACTACGGTAGCCCACCATATGACTTGTATTGTTTTAAACAAGTGTGGTGATTCTGATTCCATAGAATCTCGGCTGGAAAAAAAATACGGTACAACCAGTTTTCTTTGTAGGAACTAAATTCCAAAGATATCTCGAATTTCCAAAAACGAAATTTCAGCCTTTTTGATCATCGACTTCGACCGATTCGGTAGTGATTTTGCTGGACGTATTTGTCCAGAAAATAGTCGAATATACATATTTAAAACAAAAAAAAAACGGAAAGAAATTTTAAAGAATTTTCCGATTAAAATTCGGACTTAAAGATTTTGTAAATCCTTTGGATTTTGTTCTCGTGTGAAGCATCGGATCAACGAGCAAAAATTTTCAAGAAGAGGGGAACCCCTTTCAAGGTATGAAAAAAAAAAGAAAAAACGTGGTCTTTTGTGCAGTGAAAAAAATGTCTCCTCTTTTCCAGGGGTTACTTTTATTTGCGTTTTTTTTTGTGGGAGTCAAACCTCCAAAAAGGAAACTTTGGAAAATCTTCTCCAAGTCGGCGAATGTTTTTTCGTCTTTGCGAAACCCGAGAGCCGATTTTTGTTGCAGAAAAGCGAAAGGAAATTCGCTTCAAATTCGCTAAGGAATCCGTAATGCGACCAACGTGAATTTCCCAAGATTGCGTTTTCTTTTCGAACGGCTACATAAAAAAAAACACGGTTACAATTCCCTCCTGAATCGACGTGGAACCAGCGAGAAGCTTTGCCTTTTTTTTAAAGAAAAAAATTGTCTAAGTATTCGAAAATCTAGAGAAATTAACCTAAATCTAATTCTAAATTCTAAATAATGAATTGCTAAATTAAACTAAAAAAATCTACTATCTAAAACTTAAAACTATCTAAAACTTAAAACTATCTAAAACTTAAAACGAATTATTTCTAAATTAATCTAAGATTTTTTTTTTATCAAAAGTTTACGGCCTAAATTAGTTTTGTTTTTTTTCGATTTGGTTTAAATTTTAAAATTTTGATGGCCAATTAATTTAAAATTTCATCTAATGTTACATATAAAAAAAAGGTGAATTCACGTACAGTTTATAACGAAAACTTATTATAAAAGAAAAACACAAGAAAGTTAAAATTGCAGCAAACGCTCCAGACGCCAGATCTGACGTAAGCAGCGACCATTTGGATTTTAAGGTATTTATACGAATATTGCATTTTTTTATTGATCAAGTGAATTAATTTTCCTGTGTTACTATGCGTTTTTTTTATATTTTTATATACCTAAATTTAAATAATACGGGCATTAGTTATAAGATCTAGTAATACCAGGTGTATTCTAAGAATATTTTCGTATCTCGTGAGTGAATTCTCATTTTTTTCTTAAATTTCGTTATTAACGTTTAATCGAGAATATGATCGAATATTTTTTTTTCACGAAATAAATTTATAATGTTTTGATATCATATGGAACTGTTTTTCTTTTCGGATTCGTGATTATGATAAAGTAATCATGATAAAGTGCGCTTAATTTAATTCGTCCTTGACTCCCGCGTCGCTCTGAAACCCTACAGGGGCTTCGCAGATCAGGAGAAGGGATTAGGAGAAATCCCGAAGTCCAGGGTAGGGCAGGCTCTCGACGACATCGGTAGAGCCGGAAATCACATCCAGGTAGAGGTGAAACCCATTTTAGTAATGCCGTTCGCTTTTAGTCCTTTTTTTCCGATGCACACATTTTTTGTATGGGGCTGTTTGGCTAGTTAGCGTACAAGATCCCACCCCCCGAACCGCGGGCTAGCTTGAAATTTCCACGTGTGCAGTACGTTGGCTACCCATACACGCAAGTATATACATATATACATATAAAACGAAGCCTATAAGACAGCAGCTCTAACAAGTTTTGTGGACAAAGGGAAAGGCCTGCGGTGACGAAAAAAGTTTAAGAAAATGAAGAGAAAGAATGTGACGAAGAGGAGAAGGAAGAAGACAACAGATTATTTAATTTAAAAAACCAACTTTAACTGATTTTGATACGAGTTTTGTCTTGTTGTTAGTTTTAATTAAAATGAAATAAAAAGTGTGGTTTTTTGTTCAAAACTTGTGAAATACTTATAGCCAGAAGGGACTCTATAGTGTAATGGTTTTTTTTTGTATTCTTAATCTGCATATAAAAATCACAAAAAACCCATGCCATAAAAGAAAATTACTCCCGCTTAACGGTTTACATTGTAGTTAAAATTCATCATTTGTGTATTATTCAAAAATATGGTAGATGATTATCATAATGACATATTTATGGGATTGCATATCCCCCCAAGTAGATTAAAATTTTGCATCTGCACCATCAAAACGATTCATCTGTGAGCTCATTTAGATACGAGTATTAAATCCGCGACCTGCCCATTATCTTAACGTCCTTTAAGGATCCTCATAAGTGCAGTTGGCTGAAAGTTTATTTTTCATTTCACTGTAAATTTATTCAACTTTGGTAGTTAACGGAAAGTTTAACGGACTACTTAACTATACTTAAATTGAGGTGGTTTTGCTGTAGAATCAAGCTTTCTCTATCTTTTACGTCGCCGGTGGAGATAAACGATTGCTGCTGTGAATGACTTGCCAAGCAGGTGCTTAAACTTTTCACTTAATGGTCGCCCATAGCGAAATGCGAAGACATATCCAAGATGTAGGTAGGATAAGTAAAAACTACGAGTAGAAGTTGGAAGTGGCCTACACGGTAGGAAGAAAAACCGTTGTGAAAAATTCATTGTTGATACAGACAAATGTTACATAGACTTAATATGGACGGGCAGCGGGAGAGATTTCAGTTGAAAGTTCTTGGGCTAGAAAAGCGAACACGGAAAAAGAAGGCCCTGGATACGGAAAGGGATTTTAGGAAGGGTGACCATATTTTCTTTTTCTGATGACGTGAGGAGGGGGGGGGGGGGGGGGAGCGGTTGTGATGATAACAATATTTTTATAGAAAATAAAACTTGATTTAAACTAAAACCAACGTCAAACAATTCAAAAATGTGTGTCGCAGGCAAAACTTCCCATACAGAATGCGGCGCAATGAAATAAACTAAGAGCAACACAATCCTATGCGAAAATAAATTTAATTTTTCGCGCTTTTTATGCTCCATAAATAAACGAAACGGATATTGTAAAAATACTAGCAATAAAGAGAAATACGCCAAATCTTTTGAGATAAATGCGACCTAAGGGGAAAATCGTTGAAAAATGTGCCGCAGGGAAAAAATTTTTAAACTAACGATGTAGAGCATGCTTTGTATGGTATATTCAGCAAGCCTGTGGAGTCGGTAGCTCAATCTTCGACTCTGATTCGGACCCCTGAAGTTTTAAAATATCCGACTCCGACTCTAGAAAGTCTAAAAGACCCAACTCAAACTTTGAGCCCCACTACTTCGGCCAAAAAAATCATAATTCACCTCAAACTCTAAATCAAACATTGTTTCTGGTTGAAAAATATTGAGGTTTGACCGAAACTTAGAAGGACAACATTCCAACGGAGGAAAAATAACCGGTTCGGAGTTGAAGTCAATCAATTTTTTCGACGCCGACACCAACTCTTAAACCCTCTTGTAAAATTTGAACGAGTTTGACTCCTAAAGCAAAAATGTTGTCCCTACTCCGACTCCGATTCCTCAACTCCGACTCCACCGCCCTTATATTTAGTCATCCTTTTTCTAGATTTTGAAAAATTACTAAATTGAATAATCCGGGACAAAAATGGTCACCCTAATTGTAAGGGATGAATAGATTTGAGGATATGCTAACACAGAGACATAAATACCAACAGGAATAACCCCAATTTTAAGCGATGGCCACCAACAACCCCAATGATGCCAACGACACAGAATGAGACAAAAGTGCAGAATAATAGTTGAACGGTTGCAATGCAATTTAGTAATTAAGGAGTAACTCCTAAAGATTTCATGACTTTTACGTATACCGAAGAGCCGAGCAGCATTTCATTTGTTTCTTGTCTCGCTAAACTAGAGTAAAAGTGAAATTTTTGCCAACATGAAAACTGTGCCAAGAGATTTTATATGGAATTTTCCCTCCACTTGGAATTAATTTACCTTGGCATAAAACAATGATGCTAAGTCAAATTGGTGCTGAAAAAGGGGGTCAAATTAAATCCTTTTTTCCTACTTAGTTAATGTATTTCATCACAGAATATTTTCTTATTTTTATTTTTTCGTTGAATTTGTTTCGCTTTTAAATTTAAAATTCATTCAATTAGTTTCTGTTGTTGCTACGCTCCTTGCTTTGTGCATTTTCAAATGTTGCTTGCGCTGGGAGTTTCGAGGATTTCCTTTAGTTTGTGAAGTTTTGCCATTGTAAAATCGTTGAGCGTTTCGTTGTATTGAAATGTGTCGGAAAATTTACCAACGAAAAGCACAAATACAAATATATGTACCTACATTAAATATTAGTGTTTCACTGCAATGCACTTAAAAAGATCTATAGGATTTCAAAGTTTCTGAGGTGCGTTTAATGAATAGTATAATGGAATTCAAATATTTACAATTGGGTAAATAAAAGATAACAATGCGGTATCGCAAGACTAAAAGATTTTGCTTACACGGTGATATTTTTTTGTTTTTTGTAATTACAATCATAACCTATCTCGAACGAAACAAGAGTGCATTTTCATATCATTCATAAAAAGCTAAAACATCTTAATTCGATTTTCAGCCGAAGCCAAAGTGATATATGCTTGTCACTTTCGCTTCGCCTGAAAATCGGCTTGATATGTTTTGGCCTTTTGCTACAGATTTTATTTTCATGTCCGTGAAATACGTCACACTTAGGGGGTGGGTCTGCGTTGGTGTGACAACTGTGCTAAGTTGCACACGAAAAATCTCGAAAAGCGGGACGAAGGGGGGGGGGGGGGGCCTTTGAAACCATATGTCCCGAAATGGATAGAATGACCGGAATAGTCCCAAATTCAGATATGTTGTCTCGACGTCCCGAAAACTAAACTTTGTCCTGAAATTATACAATATAGTGTTTTAGTTTCTCAATAATTAAAAAAATTGGCCAAAATTTTTCGACTGCGCCACAGTTTTCTCATAAAATACTGCCTCTAGCACATTTTTCTTATAAAAAAGCCTGCGTCGCATTTCAATAAATGATTTTTAAATAGTGTGATGTTTGTTATTAAAAGTTTTGCCTGCCGTACATTTTTTGTTGGATTCTGAGAACAAAATAAAAATCCACAACACTTTTTATATTCTGTGGCAACAAAGCCAAAATATCTTAAGTCGTTTTTTGGCCGAAGCTAAAGTAATATATCGCCTGAAAATCGACTTAAGATTTTTTGGCTTTTTACCACAGATATAATCACAAACAAAAATAAACTGTTTTGCCTCACAATTTTTGAATATTTGCTAAATACAGTTTCTTCTAAAAAAAATCGATTTTTTTATTTTAATGCTATTGGAGTCCTAAGGAATCAACCCTGTGAGTTTCATTAATCGACCATACAAAGAAAGGTTACCTGTAGGCAGGAGGTTAAGATACGTAAAGCGGACGGACGGATAGACAGACCGACAGACCGACAGTAAGATGCACGGATATCCTCATAATTTTGTCTGAAATGGATTTCGTACTGACCAGAAAGTTTCTATCTGTCCCCGTTCGAATCGGTCTCCGTCAGGAATCGAATACTTTCCCTCTATGGCAGATGAAGTAAAAAAACTTATGAAAATATCATATCATATCATACTAATATATAAAAATGAGTTGGTGTCTGTCTGTCTGTCTATCTGTCTGTTCCTCTTTCACGCAAAAACGGCTGAACCGATTGACTTGAAATTTGGCATGAGTGGTAGTTCTGGTTCCAACATAGGTATACGGAAAAGTAGCGCGAGGGGTGGGGGAGTACGGGGAGGGGGTGAAGTGATTTTGAAACTTAATTTTTGGCGTATATTACTCTTTCGCGGGGAAACCACCTGAAATTTTGCATAGATGTTCGTCGGGGGTCCAGCCCCACCATAGACCCATTAAAAAGTAGCCCGAGAGGTGGGGCAGTAAGAGGAAGGGGTAAAGTGATCTCGAAACTTAGCTCTTCCTCTATGTTACCCTTTCGCGGGGAAACTACTGAACCGATAAATGAATTCACCCTAATTGTAAGGGATGAATATATTTGAGGGGGGTGAACCTAGTAAATATATAAATTAAAACACAAAATGGCATTTAAAATTAATGCAAGTTTTACTTATAAGCGAAAACAAAACTTACTTTAACAAAATTCACTCAGCATATTTTTTTAATAAATATCTCATTATTCCTATTTCAAAATTTCAATGTACGGTGTGAGGGTGATGTCTCGAGAAGGTTTATTTTCCAAGTTTACGGTTTTTGAAAGCAAGAGTTTTCGTATTGAATGCTTAACGCATGAGGAAATTTACTCTCAAACTGTTCCGGCGGAGTTAATTCGGTCATGGGACTTAAGTGGTTTTTTAAGGGATGTAGCATAACGGTGTATATGTGAAAAGTTCAGGTTACACTGGTGATGTTTTCAAAAGAAGTTTTTATAGATCCCATTTGACGAACTTTTCTCACATTATACGTTCCCCCATCCTTACAATCATCGCCCCTACGCCGTTTGTCTGATGGACACATGTTAAATATACCCAGGTACAAACGTATGGGAGCGAGGTACAAACATCAAGTCATATACTCCTCAATGCATAATAAATAAACTTGAGCAATACAATAATAAAATACGAGCACTCTCATATATTCGGAATTGGTTTTTAGCATAATATGTTAACGTGCTACACGCTTTTCCATTCAATTCAGTTCAATTTGATTCTATGCTGTGTTATTTTATTTCATTTGGTTATATGGGGTGTTTTCAACTGGTTTGGGATATCCGAGAAGGAAAATTATGGAAAAGAGAAAAATCTCAAGATATGGGAATATGCTTTTTTTGTTGTTGTTGTTGTTGCTGTTGCTGTTGGTGGAAAAAAACTTTATATTTTTCTCCTTAAGGAAAACTCTCCAATTATAATAGGCGAGTGTGTGGTAGGCGAAATAAGAACGTAGGGAAAAAATGGCACTTGAGTAAAAACTTTTGAAATTGGCAATTTTCCGAGTTACACAACCATATCGAATATAATGCAAAGAATGTTGTACATTGGGAACTTGTTATCTATCGAGTGAAATGCCTTTCGTCAACACATAGCGTAGTGTTCACCTACAATACAATTTTCCATTTTCATACCATACAATCATCCACTTATTTTTATTATCTATACGAAAATGTCATCATATACTTGTAAAAATACTCACGGGTGGGTACAATGAATATTGGTATAGCTTGGTATAGCTAGTACAATGAATATTGGTATAAGATATATGTCACTATATCGGATATGACATAAGGACGACGGCATTTGACATTTGAATTATTCTAAATCATAATTCAAATGCTCTGACTTCAAAGGACATGTGGAAAAAACTTATACTGACTGTAAATTTTAATGATTTCGTTCATATTTACAGGCGATGCTTTATTACTTTATTGCGGCCTTAGTTGTTTTCGTATAATAAATAAAAGGAAGTTTGATTTTCAGTAGCCCAAATATGGGGGGGTACCCATTTTTGCCCATTAACGAACTTATCCTTGGATTTTAAGAAAAATGAATCTGCGTAAAATTTCAAGTCAGTCCGTGCGCCCGCAATCCGCGCCACAGACGGACGGACAGACGGACGGACATGCAAAATTCAATTTTTTTTATCATTCTAAACACACTGGTGTAATTCATTTTTGTGTGTGACGACAGAATCTTGGCGTTACAAACGGTAAGGCAAATTTAATATACCGTTTGGTTTCACCATATGGGTATAATCATTGCGCATATTAGTAATTTTGCAAGGTTGCAGACCGGTTTTTTGAACTGAGCAACTCGCCACTGAATAATTGAAATTTAACCGAACCAAAACCAAACCATAAACCTAACCAAGATGTCTGAACCGAGAAAAAGATGTCTGAACCGAACAAAAACCACACCATTTTTAAAAAACATGACAGAACGGAACAAAAACCAAACAAATTTTTAAAACAAATGCTGCAACCAAATCAAAAAATAAAAATATTTTTAGTGGTTCCGTAAAATTTGAATTTATGTACCGAAAGATTCTTATTATTTTCTGTTTTCGACCAAATTTAGAGTCCACAGTTTTTCTTATTATATTCTAGTACCAAACAATATTCCACATACCAGTTTTGTGTAAGAATCAAAATCACTAAACCATTAAAAAATCAGTAAATTAAAACCAGAATCAAAACAAAATGTTTGAAATTTTAGAAACCAAAACCAGAACCAAATTTTTGGAATTTTCGAAATCAAAACCAGAGCCAAATTTTGAAATTTTGGAAACCAAAACCAGAACTAAATTTTTGGTAGTTTAAATTGACGTTTTTATTATTAACTTCTGGAACAGTACCGTTACTACAAGTATAATAGGTACCTCGTATACGATTTAAAAAACATAGCAAAAGCTATAATTGCAAATCTGGCAATTATTGAAAACCCGTATGGTGATATTCGTATCAAAATTCGAACAGTTGTACCAAAATTCCACTTTGAAGTCAAATTTTCCAAAAAGATTTTTTTAAAATTTATTCCAATCGGATTTTGATGTATGGGAGTTTTATGTAGAATCATATCCTAAATAACTTTTGTGCTTGGACTTTTTTGATAAGATGCACTGTTTTTGAGATATTCGCAAAAAACGTTTTCGTTCGTATGGGGGGTACCCTCCCTAATGGTCCATTTTTGCCCATTAACAAACTTAGCCTTGAATTTTACGAAAAATGAATCTGCGTAAAATTTCAAGTCTGTAGCTCAATCCGTGCGCCCGCAATCCGCGCTACAGACAGACGGACAGACAGACAGACAGACAGACAGACAGACAGACGGACGGACGGACATGCAGAAATTAATTATTTTTATCATTCTAAACACACTGGTGTAATTCATTTTTGTGTGCGATGACGGGATCTTGGCGTTACTGTTTATGAATAAAGAATTAACTTATACAATTAGATATCCAATACAAATCTTGATTTATTTTTAAAAAATGACAGAGTAAATAATTTTCTAGCGATTGAGAATTATTTTGCCGTATGTGTACATTAGTCCCTATACCATAAGGCAAAATAATTCTGATGCAACGGTTAGCAGACTTCTTAAATTGACCCAGAAAGAATCAATATTCTCCATTCAGGAAATTTTTCCGCTATAAGAAATTTTATTCCGGGAATTTAAGTGTCCAATCACAGTTCACTGACTAGACCAAGTGATCGTGTTCAGGGCTGTCCATCACAACCGAAGTGAATTTTGTCTCATTAAAAAATAATTTAAGAAATATAACAATTGCTGATTGTCCTGTGTTATTATTAATCTCAGATAACAACATCCTTAAGTGAACGAAAATTCGTTTCGTTTGTCGCAATTCTTTCAGTTTTGTCGTTCAAAATGTTCCTCTCTTTAGCCGTTCGTAGCGACTGAGGAAAGGAATATAAGAGTTTTTCCCGTAATTTCCTTTTTGGAAAACGCTTAAAGACAAATTGTCCTGAAGTAAAGTGCGCCTTTCTGTATTTTTATTTCAATTTTTTTTTTTCGTTAGCTGACTTTCCGAGATGGTTGGTCGCGCTATACCTTCTTTTTCATTTCATTTCATTTTTTTTTAAATTTGTCGACACTTAAAAAAGATCCGCGTGCCGTAGGGGCACAAATTGAATTTTTTTTATGAGCAATTATTTTGCTCTGTGTTGGAAAATTGAATGAGCAACATCAACTGAAATTCTTTTGTACAATCATCATAGCATTATGTGTAGCAACATGGGGTTCAATGTCATCCCTGCTTTCACCCTAAGGACAAGTCGGGCTCCTCTACCTGTTCACTTGTTTGTTATGATGGCAATGTTGATGAGATGACTATGCCACTGATCTTTGCTGAATGAGCCATTAAGGGAGTATACAATTCAACAATTTAATGAAACTTTTAAGGTTTTTTTGTCATTTATATGGAAAAAGTAGAATAGAATTCAATATCGCCTTATCCTTCGAGAATCGAATTCCTCTTTTGACTGTTAACATCATTCATTCAATTTAAACATGCGGAAGCAATCAAAAATATTTATAGCTGGTTATATTATTGTAGTTGATAAAAGCGCAAATATTGGACAATAACTTCTTAAGTATAATAAGTATAAAAGTTTAAACTAATCATACAAAAAAAAAATTGAAATTGTGGAGATGAGTTGGAAACCGTGAAAAACTGGTAATATATTGTAATGTTGGACTAACTTAAGTTCAATAATTTTAAATCAGTAATAATTTTTATCTATTTTTTTCTATATATATAAAATCGTTTAACCTGATTGACTGACTGACTGATTGACTGACTGATTGACTGACTGATTGAATGACTGATTGACTGACTGATTGACTGACTGATTGACTGACTGATTGACTGACTGACTGATTGACTGACTGACTGACTGACTGATTGACTGACTGATTGACTGACTGATTGAATGACTGACTGATTGACTGACTGATTGACTGACTGATTGACTGACTGATTGACTGACTGATTGACTGACTGATTGACTGACTGATTGACTGACTGATTGACTGACTGATTGACTGACTGATTGACTGACTGATTGACTGACTGATTGACTGACTGATTGACTGACTGATTGACTGACTGATTGACTGACTGATTGACTGACTGATTGACTGACTGATTGACTGACTGATTGAATGACTGATTGACTGACTGATTGACTGACTGATTGACTGACTGACTGATTGACTGACTGATTGACTGACTGATTGACTGACTGACTGATTGACTGACTGATTGACTGACTGATTGACTGACTGATTGACTGACTGATTGACTGACAACCATCGCGTAGGTGCTCGCTAAGACGGAGTTTTCCGAAATTTTACCGCTAAGGGGGTAAACGGGGGGTAAAGGTAGTTTGGGTGTTTTTAAACAGTGATTTTCGCTATAAATCCTGTTCAATAGGAGGCTGAAAAGTATCACTCGGGGATTTTCTCGGGGGAAAGGTCATGTAAGGGGAAAGGGGAAAGGTCCTGTAAGGATAATGCGAATATCCTTTCCCGTTTTTGCCGAGAAAAATTGGCATTAGGGGGTTTTCGGGGTCGCTGGTCACGAATCTGGTGTTAGACTAATTCACAACGGAGAGCCCTGCAAGGATAAGATTTTCCTCAAAAGTTTTTAAGTTCTTTCCGGGTTTTTTCGTTTTCTAAAACTTATACAAAAAGCTTAACCCGGCAACGACGGGTATGCAAGCAAGTACTCTATATGAGAATTATATATTAGATTGAGTATACCGTTTGTAGCGCATCGAACCAATCATTGCACACAAAAATGCACTACACCAGGGTGTTTTCGATGACAAAAGATTTTGATTTCCGAATGTCCGTTCGTCTGTCTGTCTGTCCATCCAGATAAATATGTATTTTTTTGATTTTTTTTTGTGAAAAACTATGAATTTCGTCTTGGAAGTCCTGAAGGCAAAACGATTTTTTTTTTCAAGAATTATTAAGTTATTTTTCGGTTTTTTTTTCGTCCTGAAAAACTTATGCAAAAAACTTTAACCCGTATAAAGACTTCTACGTCGCAATAAATATAAAATTATTTTCGTGAGTTTGGAAACGCAATTCGACAATATCCCTAGATAGCGATCATGCCGTATGAAAACCTTATGGAATTACGCGCCAAAACCACTATTTTCCTTATTTCCTTTCCGGTTTTCACATGAAGTTATTAAAACCAAGAATGATTGGTAAACTATTTTCGTAGAACATCTTATTTGTCTGATAATGAAAAGTCACATCTGCGTTTTCATATCTGAAACCAAAATAATGGCATATTGTAAATACACTCCCGTCATGATAATGATCTTCTCTTCGCTAACGTTCTTCAGTTAGAAGAAAACCCCATGAGAAAGAAGTCTTTCCTAGAAAAAGAAAATTAACAAATATACCCATTGTATGGCGTATACGAATGACAATAATGGGATGGAAAAGATATGTCATAAACATGGAATGAGTCAGAAAATATATACAAGTATATAACGATTATATTATAAACAAAAATAAATAAATGAAAGTTTCATATAGGCGCATAATTATGAAACCAAATAGAAGCAAACAAAAATTCCGGGTGCTACACAAGACCGCAATTCGCAGGCGAAATCCTTTATTAATATGAGAGAAGAATATCAAAATGTGTGCCCTAAAGCGTCTCCGAATGTTTCATGTGGCAAAAGGCAAATCCCTGTCTTGTTTGAAGGCTTTATCTTCTCGCATTGTCATTTGACTTTGGAAAAGCAGATTTTGTTTGTCTTCCCACAATTTGAAATGTTGTCTGTCCTCGCCACCATGCCATTACATAAATAAATACATTTTCAGATATTGTAGACTGTTTATTTAGGAATATATTTTATGTTAAAATACGCATCGCTCTTACTAAAATAAAAACCATGAATATTTGAGGGTTTACGAGTGTGTAGCAGAAAAAAGGAGTTGTACGAATGCAAAAGTTAGATTGAACGGAAAATTTAATTCAATTAAAAATATCAAATTTCCTATTTTTTACAATTTTACATTTTTACATATCTTGAAGTCTCTTGGCGACGTACTGCCATAAAATTTATCCGAAAGTTATATTTTTCATACCGCTTGATATTATTGGAAGCATAAAAATTGGAAGCCGACCCCCCTTACTTTGAACCCCCTCTCCATATATGTTTTAATTTACTGAATCGATTTTAATCTCGTTTTTGGTAACAGAAATTATTTAAAAAAAAAATTATGAATCAAAAAACACATAATGAAAATACAAATTGCTGGCAAAAAAAACTTGAAATTAAAACTTAAAATTTGAGTTTTTTCAAAAGAACTTAAAATTCAAAAAATATTTTTTACTCTTGTATTTAAAAAGAGTATAAAAAGCAAAATTGAAATCTTTGAAAAACCTTCGACTAAAAAAAGCCTTAAAAAAGGATGCAGTAATATAATCATTGGAGTAAGTTTAAAATTGGCGATCGCCGGGAAAGCTTATTTGCCGCTGAATATGTGTAGGAAACCAATTTTAAATTCACTCCAATAATTAGGTAGGGGAACCCGGGGCTAGAATTAACAGGGGTAAGTATTAACAAGCCTATTCCCGCCGAAATATACGAGCCAGAATCTCGAAATTTGGTTTTTGTCCATCATTCGATAAGGTCGATCATATCGTGACTCATCAGTTATAAACTGTTCATTGCCAGTGAGGGTTAAGCACAGAGGCCAAATTTTAGGTGGTAAACGAACTTTTTATGGTTTGCGATGTTTTGATTTCTGTCTTAGTTTTTTATATTATTGAATATAACTTTGCCGATAATGTAAGTTAATGAAGCTATAATTAATAATATCCTTTGGTTTTATTACAATCCTTAACTATGTATATTTTTGTGTGTGGTTAATAATTCAAAAAAAGTAGTGTCGGGGCTAAAATTAACAAACCCATGGGGCAAGAATTAACAATATAATGTCATAGACATAGAGTAAGAATTCTCATACTATGTTTTTATAGATACAAATTATGTACAAAAAAGCTTCCCTGAGACCTTTTTTTAGATAATAATAATTGTTTTTGTTTTTTAAAACGACTTAATTTTTTTGTCAATTTATGTTCCTTGAAAAGGATATTTATTTGGTTCATATTTTTAGTTTTTGTGAAAATTAATATATTTGAATTTAAAAGGATATATATTTTGTTTATTTTATAATTTTTGTGAAAAAAAAAATCTTTTCTTTTAATTATTTGCATGTTGAAACTTATGTTAATACTTACCCCATCGTTGTTAAAACCAGCCCCGTGACCGGGGTTAGTTTTAACAGATGACCTTTTTTCATAAAAATGATTTTTTTCATATAGTGACTACCTGGTTGAAACTTTTTTTTATTTCTTATGATACCTGAAGACCTACAGTATGGCTAGATATAAACACAATATCAAAAATATTACTTGTTAAAAAAATATGGCCCAATTTCCAAATTTTGTTAATACTCGCCCTGGGTTCGCCTATATTTTTTTTTGGGGCTTTTCAAGTTTTTTTTTAGAATTTTTCTAGTTGGGGGGTTTTTTTTTAAATTTTGGATTTGTTTTTTTTTATTCGGGAGTTTTAAATTTTTTTTAAAAATGATGACTGGGGAGGCGAGCGAGGTAAGGTAGGAAAATTTTGATTATCTCAAAATAAATCAAAAAATACGGAACAAGTCAAAGAGGTGCGTGGTGAAAAGCTATCCTAAAGGTAGAGATACACGACGAGAGACTTTGGTCAGAGAACAAATAATCTAGAGAATAAACTCTTAGAACAAATTTTTAGAGAAAATTTTTCCACTGTGAGATTAAGCAAGAGGATCCGATGTAACACGAAAAAAATTATCCATTCGATTCCTCCATCTCATTGAATAGATACGACGAAAATGATTAGAAAATGTTCTGCTTCGTGCTCCCTAGTCTAAAAGTAATTAACTTTTAGGCCGTAGCTAGTGAATGATAGGAACATTTTTCCCCCCTTTTTTGTCAAAAATTTGTTCGGCAGAGTTTTTTCTATATAGGGTAAAGTATCCAGATCTGAGCCCCGGCACCAGTTCTGAGCACCCCTGTTAATTTTCCGGCTAAAACAAGAATCGTGCGCGATTGAGCCGATTAAACCACATTTCGCAACGTGATGAAACCAATTATTCTTCGAATTCAATTCTTATTTCTATAAGTTACTAGGGGTACTTAATTTAAACGTAATAATCAAAAAGTATTGGTGGGTTCACATTTTTTTCCAAAGGAAATTGAAGGGAAAAAAAAACTCATAACTCAATAGGAGTGCACATTCCGGAACTAAACTATTTTTGGTAAAAAGGGTTTTTCATCATCCCAAGAGTATAAGCGAAAATAGGATCGTATGTGTGGGTAGATGAATTGAGCTGTTGTACGCCATTCGACTCCTTATTACGAAATTGTCTAGAAAATTTATTTTTATTCGTAAATTGTTAGAAAATCGCTCGTTTATATAGCAAACAATAAATAAATCGATCGATCGTTTTTATGCTTGGGAATAAAGGATTTTTCGGTAATGCTTTGCACATGCAACATAATATCATAATAATATCCTTTTCTCTAATGGCACATTGAGTATGTAGTATAAAAAAATATTACATAATTTTTTTAAATATTGTTGATTTTTACACGGCTACGTCGATTAACTGAACGAAAAGAAATTTTGTTGGAAATTCGCTATAGAAAAAGTTGGAAATCATTGACTCTACATGCAAATATTTCCTCGTTTAGTTTGTCTGCGAAGCATTTCAATTTGTTATCTTGAAATACTCACACGTACTACATTGTGCTATTGTGTCGATTTGTAATGCATTTTTTTTGCATCGATTAAATTGAAATATCGGTCCATTGGTGTTCAATTGTGCAAGAAATGTGATTTTGCTCACTAAATTGATTTTCCGCGGAAAAAAACTTTTTGAATTCGGAAAAATCAATTTAATTGGATTCTTTCATTAAGCGAAATGAAAAATCACCAAGCGCATCGATTTTTTGTGTATAAATTTTAAAATTGTTAACGTCCGCTATTTTTTTTGTGTTATATTTTCGATAATTAAAAAAAACCTTCATAAAAGAGCTTTGAAAATATTACTGTCCACTCCATTATTGCGAGAATTTGCAGAAAATTAATTTTGCACATGAGAGTGCTGCTCCACATGAGAGTAAACGCCGGCGAGAACCTCTCGATAGCAGCTACACGCAAATGGACACGTCTCTGAGAGTCGCTCGTAGAAACTCGCAAAAACTCGCGAGCTAGTAGCTCTCGTGAACTTACCAAAGCAAGATGTCAAAAAAATCAAGATATTGGTCTTGAAAAGAGAAAAATCGCCGAAATTAACTCTCAAATGGACAAACCTCCTGCGAGTAACTCTCGAGAGTTTTTGAGAGTTACTCGCGTATTTACTGTCATGTGGAGCGGCACCATGGCCGAATTATACAAGGTCTGTTTGACAGCTCAGTTGCTTCTGGCTCTGACGTCATCGGCAAGAAATTCTTATAAGACTCAATGGGAATTTTCCCGTTTTATATGAAATATTACTGAAATTAGCACACACACAATCAACATTACAAAGAATACACCGATATTTCTTGCCGATGACGTAGCAAAATGGTGGCTGTCAAAAAATTACCAGCAGACCTTGTATAATTCGGCCATGGAGCGGCACCTTTAGGAAAAATAGCAGGAAAACTGAATAACCGAAAATTTATGTAAAATCGTATACTAAACGCCAAAAAAATAATAATAATAAATCTAGGTTAGATTAGGTTAAGGTTAGGTTAAGAAGACCGCGCGCGCCCAGGCGTGAGCACAGCGCTACACTCGGAGGCCTACAGGCCCAATCTAACAATTTTATAATGGGGAATCAGGAATACACCTAAAATAGTTAATTTTAATTACAACAATAGTTAACTTAACTACAAAATAGTAAATTATACTACTAGGGCCCGTTTGTGCGTACTTTTCTTAAAAAATTGGTTGTGCTTAGCCTAGTTAATTCCAGAACTTAAATAATTTGAGTGGGACATAAGTTGCTAAGTTTCGTTGGTGAAAACGGCACTAAGTAGGACTTTCACTATTTTTTAATTGAAATTAAGTATTTTAGTTATAGTCCAGACAGACAACCGAGTATTTGGGATGCCAAAAGTTTTTGATTTCCGCCTCTCCGTTCGACCATCCGTCTTAAAGGATTCTCGAAGGAATTGAGCTAGAGACTTAAATTTTTTTACAGTGGCGTTTCTTGTAAATAGCAAAGCTAAGTTTTCAATGGGGAAAAATTCGACCATTCCTTCCTTCTTTTCCATTAAACTAAACAGTTTTTTGCATTTTTCTCGAAAACGGCGAGCTGTATCGAAAAATTTATAAATGCAAAATGTGTTTAGAATATGATTTTACAGAACTTTCGAAACTTAATCGGCCGACCTCCTTTCTCCTCCCCCATACAAATAGGATTTACTATATTTTCAAAATTTCTATTTACTGATGGGACACGTCCATGCTTTTCAATTACTCTTTTTATTCTTGTTGGTTTTTTTTAAAGATTAGAGCGTCTTTTCCACGCGCTCCGCTTTGCCTAGGTTCGTACTTTTCGATGAAAATAAAAGCCTTTCTTTTTTATAATTTTCTTTCAATTGTATTTTGATACGATTTTCCCACAATTTAATAATCCGTAAATTCTTATTCCAGTTTCTTGAGACTTCTAAATACAAAACTCATTCCAATGTAATGAATTTTTTGTGTCACATCCAATATGGTGTGGGAATGAAAGAAAAGGTTCTCTAATAAAATATGGTAACTGGGACAATAAGCGTTATCTTTTTCATTTATAATGTAGTACCATCATGTCCTTATTATACGCAATACAAATGCAAAGTTCTTTTTTTTTTTCAAATTTGCGACTTCCAGGACTCTGCGGAACACAACCCTCGGGAAAGGAAACCGCCAGCAAAAAAAAACCAACTTTTAGCATAAGTTTGCTTATTTCAAATAAAATATATTCGCTTGGGTACTCAATTTTAGCTGTAAATTGACTTCTTTATGGCACTCATCTGACCTACCCCAAAAAAGGGAAAATAACCGCCAGCTACGAAATTTACTCTGTTCTACACCACTGACAACAGACAGCAAAAGTTCACTAAATATACTCCTTTTGTGTAGTAGCCCTCTGCACACATTTAAGGGATCATTTTTCATATTCTTGTAATACTTTTTTTTCCCCCAAACCGAAATTCACTTCTTTAATATACCAACACTTTACTTTTGAACATCGTTTCGGTTTCTGCTGATGGTGGTTCGGATTCATTTGGCAACATATTGTATGGCTGTTGATTCAACCCACGTCGCATCTGTATCCCCTTTCGATTCTCTATCAAACTTTGGCACCATTATAAAGTCGAATTAAAATTTGCCCAAAAATTCACCCTCAAACAAGGGAACATAACATCAGCAACAATGTCGGGAGATAATTAAAAAAGTTTTTTCAACTCTCCACACTGACTGGCTGGAGCGGAAAAATGTACACACAAAGCAAGGATCCTAAAATTAAAGCATTTTGCTTTAGTCAAGATCCAGGCTGGAGTACATCAGCTAACGGACAATTTGATTGGTGAATGCAAATAGAAGATACCACATGTGCTGGAAAAAGGATTGCAATGGAAAGGAGGAATCCTTTTAAAATGTGGATCCGTGCGGAAAACACACAAAATGCATCAATGGGAATACTTTTATTTTGCCACCCAGAGTCTCATTTTGTAATTTAGCAAATTGCACTTTTTCGAAGAAAACGTCTTCGTTCCGCTTGCCCCACCAGACCCCAAGACTGCGGATGTCTGCGAATGTCGCCGTTTGAAATGGGAAATTGTCGTCTATGAAAGCAGCCTTTGAAGGAAGCTAGTGACCATCAGCGGGCGAAAATTCCGGACAACTCAAATAAAATGAGCTGGGAAACTCCTCAGCCTCGAGTCGTCTTATATGAAAATGAAGAAAAAGTTTTCATCTTGGCACGGAAAAGTGGATTTCACAAAAGGGACAACTTGCAATGAACTTTGCCAATTTTCGAAACGGGAAATTTGTGATCTTAATTTTTCAAGATGTACCCTCAGATGCCATCATCTATTGGACGGTCATTCACTTCTCTATAGTTTAATTATTATTAGGAAATTTTCCATTTTTTTTCTCTTCTTTTTTCGCCTTTTCATGTCATCCAACGTAATGTCTATCTGCATATGTATGTATAGCTGTTCCTTTTGGCCATTTTCTCTCCAAGTTAGCGAAAGTTTCTATGAAATCTTACTCAATTATGTTCGCTATAATTATTTACGTATCGATAGAAATATATCCACATGCAGTCAAAGGGAAATTATACCGTCAACCGATTATAAAGTGTAATTAACATTGCCAGACGTCACGTACAAATTTAATGGCATATCTACCTACCTTAATTTCATCTCGACGAATTTCAAACTTGTCAAAGTTTTCCCTGCGAAAGTTTTCTTATTGCATGGTAAAATAGGGTCTCAATTCAACATACCATATTATCATCATAGATCCTTCAGTTGTGCCAGCATTCATTATTTTCTATTCGGTATTCTAAAATATGTTCACATCATCATTACCGTCATTATTATTATGCATATGAATGAATAATGCCATAATCAAAGAACGATTTTGGGGGTTTCCTTTCATTTTATCATTTCCGAAAGTTACCAGTGGCAGGCATCCGCTCGTACAGATAGCTGTCGAAATTTTCAGGTGTTGAAATTATCAATTATTGCCGGTAGTGTCAGAAATATGTTGCCTCGATTTTCAATTCAATTATGGTGACTATTCCACGGAATAATTGGCATATTGCTTCATATGTAATACCTTTGAACTTGTATAATTTTCTCCGGTAAAGTTCGCAGCCTAAATTTTACTGGGAAAATTTTCCGATTTATATTCGAAAGCCAGAATTTTACATTAAAATCGCCGAACTTTTCGTTAATGGTGTTGCTGGACTAGAAAATTTTAACACTATTATGGCCGGAGTCAAACACATGCGGTGTTGCAGGGTAATTTACGTCGTAATCTATGTTATTAATTTCGCTTTAACGGTTTTTAGGTACCTTTAACGGTTCTTGAAATATTTGAAAAAAATTAAGTGTTTTGTAAATTTCTCGAAAACTAACGGTTCTCGAGATACAGACCAACAGACTAACAGACTAACAGACTAACAGACTAACAGACTAACAGACTAACAGACTAACAGACTAACAGACTAACAGACTAACAGACTAACAGACTAACCGACTAACCGACTAACAGACTAACAGACTAACAGACTAACAGACTAACAGACTAACAGACTAATAGACTAACAGACTAACAGACTAACAGACTAACAGACTAACAGACTAACAGACTAACAGACTAACAGACTAACAGACTAACAGACTAACAGACTAACAGACTAACAGACTAACAGACTAACAGACTAACAGACTAACAGACTAACAGACTAACAGACTAAAAGACTAACAGACTAACAGACTAACAGACTAACAGACTAACAGACTAACAGACTAACAGACTAACAGACTAACAGACTAACAGACTAACAGACTAACAGACTAACAGACTAACAGACTAACAGACTAACAGACTAACAGACTAACAGACTAACAGACTAACAGACTAACCCCCGTTGCACACTTCAGCTAAGCGAGCTCAACTACGTGAGCTAAGTTTCTCGCTGAAAGTAAAATCCTTAGAATTTACATTGGTGACCGCACACTTCAGCGAAACTATGAAACTACGTCGACATGGGCGACACGGACTAAGCTCGCTCGCGTAGCTCAGACTTCAGCTACGCGAACGACTTCGCTGGCATCGCTGACACTCACGTATACACACTTTCGGCGTTATACAGTGTAGAATCGGTGTTTGTAAAAGTGTAGTATTTTGTGGACATAAATGTGTGAGTGCGCCGCGTAGTTCAGCTCAAGTATGCAACGATGTGAGCTAACCCAGCTAAGCTATGTAACTATAGCTCGCATAGCTTAGCTCAAGTGTATGACGGGCGTAATAGACTCAATGTATTAAAATTCTCTACATTTTTGTCTTTTACTGTAAATCGAATATCGTTTAGCGTTTGTGAGATATTTCAGATTTCGTAAAATGAAAATCCATATTTTTATATGAACTAAAATTTTAATCGTCGCGTTATAGTGTAAATTGTGCAAAAACATAAATTTTGTTTCATGTGCTGTTCGAAAATCATGTGCTGTTCGCATCAGATATTTTTATACTTTGTCAAAAGCTAATGACCTGACATAAGACGCGTATAGAAGCACAATGAAATTCTTCTGGTACAGATAGATCCTGGAATGTCAGAAAGTCGAAAACTATGTGGAGTTGAGAATATCATCGCTAGCAGCGAAACTTTGTGTAAGTCTGTAAACTTTCTGGCTTTAGACAATTGAAAAGTTTGCGGGCAGAAATTCATGCTCCAATAATCACGGAGCTTCTTACGATGAATTAAGATCCTTGTCTTATGCTACGGTTATTAACTTCTTAGGCACTGTTACGATTCATTCCGAGACTTGAGAATGGTTTCTTTTGGGTGAAAACGACATGAGAATTAAAAGCAAGAATATGAAAATTTATATCGGAGTTACGCATTCGTAGTGTGCGCAGGATATGAACCACGGAAATACCATTAAAACATTATATTTTGCTAGACGATTTCAACAGTGCAAATATGTTAGAAGGTCTAGTAAAGAAGGAGCTGCAAATAAAGCCAGTAGGATTTCGTGATTGTATACGAATTCTGGATGTTGTGGGATCGAGAAGGAGTTTAATTTTATATGACATTTGGGAGAAGCTCTAAATTGTAATTAAGATGAAATCTTTGCGCCAAAGCAAAACAGCAAATGGGGAAAAGAACAACAAAAAAAATGCACAAATATACAAAAACTCCATTGAAACACATACATATATATTGCCCCAAGGATGTGAAAACAAAACTTTCATGAATTTATATTTCAATTTTCTTTGGTGTATATTTGTTTGGTTTATAAATTAAATATAAAAGGCAAGTATATAAATTTTGATATCGTCTCATATGTGTACCGAAAAATGAAGTAATCGAAAATAACGACGATGGAAATGTGACCAAAAATTCTATGGAAAAGGATAAAAGCCAAGGAATCTCGATGTATTTGTGCTGGAATTGGGGACTTCCTTTATTTTAATTATTAGACAGTTGGTTTTACAAAATTACGTTGAAATCATATGAAAATACTTTTGTGGTGCCAACTGTCATGCGGCCAGGAGTTATACGGCATCTGTGAAATTTTATTATGAAATACGGAGTTTTGAAAACAACAAAATGAAATTCAGTTGATATTCTTCATTGTACATGCTGTAATAATAAAGGTATTCAGATGTGAAACCAATGGAAGTGGTATTTTGAGTTATATTTAAAAAACAAAAAAGAAACCCACAGAATGAAGTACTCAAAATTGAGGATTAAATTCTATTTACGTGCACAAAATGTATTTCCGGTTCATAAAAGGATTTTGAGTTCTAAATATTTCAGAGATAACGTTGTAAAATTGTTACTATGTTGAAATGTAAGTTTTCTGAGCGTTTTTCCGATAATGGAACACCTTTAAGTTAGGTGACCATATTTATAAAGTGCCACTTCTTAATCTGGCGAGCCGGTTGGAGTTGAGAAGAGCATTGCTCAAATAGAATAATGAATCACTGATAAGTCTGATTGTAATATTATTTATATAGTTTACTAGGGGCTCCGCCCCGAACCGCTCCGCGGTTCATCCCCCCCCACGCATCGGCCTTCGGCCTCCGCGTCCACTTCTTCCTCGGCCTACAGCCTCGATTGCTACTCGGCCTTCGGCCTCGAATCTGGCCAGTGGTATAATATGTCAATATCTTTCCAAAATTTTCGTTACAGTTGTAATTTTGACGATAAATAAAATTATTTTTGTTTTCATTATTTAAACATTTTTTTAAAATATAATTTTAAATGTAATACAGTAGAACGCGCTTAAATGCAACACGCGTAAATGCAAAACTCGTGTAATTGCACGCAAAATTTGTGCATGGAAGATTTTTAAGCATTTTTCATATAAATATACACGGATAAATGAAACACGCTTAATTGCAATACTTGCTTAAATGCAACCACTTTCACATCCGCAAAAGTATAAATTATATGAAATTTTACACGCTTAAATGCACATATGCAAAAATGAAATGTGATTACCCAAAAAAGTTATTATTGTTATTTTAATTTGATAAAATGAATTCTTAATTAGATTCTTTGTTTTTGTGTAGCCTCGTTGAATTTAAATGTTTATTACAGGAATATTAAAGTTGCATGTTTATCTTTTACTTGCATAATTCCACATTAATGTGCATTTATCCGTGCTTCCGTGCTACCGCGCGTCTAATATCTTTATCAATACTTAGATATTAATAGAACAAAATTTTTTTGATGATACCCCAGAAGGAAATGAAGCTTTTAAAAAGTGCTAAACTGGACTGTCGGATGACATATTGATGGTAACCGATAAAAACAACGCATTGACAACATAAACTCTAAAACGAAACGAAAACATTTTTTGCGAATATCTCAAAAACGGTGCACCTTATCAAAAAAGTTCAAGAACAAAAGTTATTTGAGATATGATTCTAGATAAAACTCCCATACATCAAAATCCGATTGGAGTACATTTTCGTTAATTTCTCGATCCCAGCGCCACCTATCGGGTTTAAATTTTATCAACATTTTAATCTTTATTTAAGTGTTATATGTTATGAATTTGCACAAAATCGGTCCATAAATACGAATTTTTGAAATTCGAACTCGACCCCAGCGCCACCTACCGGGGTCTTTTGCAAACAAAAACCGATCGGACCACCACATGAACATATGGTGTGAATATGAGGTGGATAGCTTCAGTGGTTCAGCCGTGATGATCAGACGAACATACGCACCAACGATTTTATATATTAAGATATTACAAAAGAAACAGTTTTTTTTTGTCAAATTTTACGAAAAACCTTGTGTTATATCGGAAAGATTACAAAGACAAAAAGTGTATAAAATATACATATATTTACATAACTCTTTCATACATCAGAATTCAATCGGATCACCCTTTTTCCCTCAACACAACTGGATTTTTTTTTACTTTTTTTTCGAAACTTTCCTGTCGAAATAGTAACTAAAAAAACTATGTTTGGACGACAATTTTGCATAACTCTTCCATACACCATATTCCAATCGAAATGAGTGTTGATCATTTTACAAGCTATTTTCTAGAAAGTGGGTTGACATGGCGTTCGTTTATGCTTAAAATATCATATTATTGAAAGAAACATGAACCAATCAATTGCGATCAGGGCCCGGTCTAGAGGGGGGAGCTGGGCAATTGCCCAGAGCGGCAAATCTGAGGGACGGCAAATTTGAAGAGCGGCAAATCTGAGGGACGGCAAATTTGAAGAGCGGCAAATCGTCTCTTGAGTATTGTTTTGACGTATACGCCATTTACTATAGCTGAGATATTCACATTGTACGTTTGAATGAAATTTATCCCAATTCTGGCTGATAGAATTTTTTAAATTTTCTAGTAAGCTAGTGTTGTTAATAGACTTTTAGTTATGCAGAAATTTAGGTCTCGGTCACAATTATTTTTATGATTTTTTAGATTTTAAAAAAATTGAAAATAATTTTGTTTTGCCGTATGAACTTTTATTTGATTTTTAGACCCCTAAAGATATTTTTTTGGTGATTTTTTTTAAATTAAACAAATTAAATGGATTGTAAATTTTAAAGTAACATTAAAAAAAGATTTAAATATGTATGTTTAAAAACGTTGTTTTTAAGACTATTTTTTTATCCAATTTTTCGTCATTATTTTTTTTAAATTAATTTTTTCATTTTTTTTAGTTTTTATTTTATTATTTTTAGTCTTTAAATAATTAAAAATCGCAACTGTACGACAATTATGTAATGTCATAAATTACATTTTTTCTTGAATTCTTTCGTTGTTATCCTTACAGTAACTTCCGGACCGAATTTTAAACTTTTGACATCAGATTCACGATCACGACCCTGGCTGGAATAACCCCAGAATGGATTTTTTCTTGAAATTTTTAAGAAAAAAGACAACGTTGTTATTCTTACAGCATCTTCTGATCCGAATTCTAAAATGTTGACATCAGTTTATTAAAACTCCGCCCGGACGAAAAGTCTGTCCGTCATTGTGCAAAATTTGAAGTCAATCGGATACGTAGAAGTGGGTTAAAAAGAGGCTAGAAGATTTGAAACATAAAGGGTCCTTCAACAAGGACATAACAATTTTGTATTTAAATAAAACACAGAATAATTGAGATATCGGGCTGAAATTTTTTCCAGGTGTAGTGGACATGTTACATTTAAGTATGAAATTCGAAGTCGTTCATGTGGCCACCGCGAGCACGTTTGTTGATTGATTCTTTGGAGCCAATTTTCTACCACTCTTCCACACATATCAGCCGGAACGTTGGCAATTTCGCGTTCGATATTGTTCCTGAGCTCCTCTAACGTTGTTGGCTTGTGGCATAAACCAACGACTTAACATAACCCCATAAAAAGAAATCCAACGACGTTAAATCACATGAGCGAGGTGGCCATTCGACCGGACCTTTTCTCGAGATTACACGATTACCGAACTTCTCCATCAATAGATCAATTGTTTGACCAGCTGTGTGGCATTGCTCGTTCGTGAACTTCACCATGATAAAAATGTAAACCTTGACTGACGTTTTAGCATTGCCAGATCATAAAAAAAGTTTTAGGGTGCGTTTTTATTAAAACACAAAATTGTTATGTCCTGGTTGAAAGACCCCTTACCAACCTCAAAGTGTAGTTAATAGAAAGTGTATACTAAAATTATTATTTTTATTATTATTATTAAATAATATAATTTTCTAATATATTATTGTTCGGTGCGTTTTATTTAAATTACTTTTAGTATAAATATAAGATGCGAAATTAATTTTGATTATAAAGCAGAAAGCAAATGATGGACTTTTATTAATTTTTTGTCCTTTCACGATGATTCTGTGTAGGTTATTGTTTATTTCGCTTTTGTATTTCCGTCTACATTGTTTTAATTTTAACCCTCAGTATGAATTTCCATGTCCTTCTACAGAAGTTCATACTTTGAACTTCTCAAACACAAACGGCCATAAACAAAACAGGACACAATAAAAGCGAACTATTCAAAGCCATCATCTTATCATAACGCATTTCTTACATAAAACAATTTAAATTAAACAACATTCAATTTGGCATGATCTTTCCTATGGTTGTGTTTCCCCCATTTCACCTCAAATAGAGGTACGAATGTTTTAGTAAACATTAATTCTGTGTGGCAGTAAATGTGTCGCATATACATATATTTTATATCTCTAGAGGCAAGATACAAGAATTTTATTTGTCCACGATTGTGTTTTATTCACGTAGGCAACAAAAAGATAAATGCCGCTGAATTCGCTTATTAATGACTGTATCTCGTCTTATTATGTTGATTCAAGGACTATGTCCTTTGTGCATGACAATACTTGCTTACCTTCTACGATGTTTTGAATCTTTTCTCATTTTTCTTGGTTTTTATTAAAAGGTACAGTGACTTCAAGGATAAATAATGAAGAATGACACTGATATGAAGTATTACCTGAATAAGCAAATGCTAACAATTGTACCTACAGTGAAGTTTCCAGAAAAAAACACGTAAAAAACTTTGCTACGACTTTAAGTTGATAATTTAACATTAAGGGACTTTTCAGAGAATTTAAGAATCCATAAATAAAATAAAACACGATCGATTTGTGCAAATTGTATTAATTTTGGACAATATATCTATCTAACAATCGTTTTCTTCCACGATTTTCTCAGGAACTACTCCTCAGGAATGAAATTTGAACAGTAGGTGGCAGGGGGAGTCGAAACTTCAATTGTTTTTTCTTCGTGAAAGTGAAAATAATATGAAAATATCAGTTGTGGTCAACACAAAACTTTCTTCTACAAAATTTACGACCCTGCGCAATTTACGCTAGAGCCCTGTCGCGTTGTCAACCTAAGACGACCTCCCAATAAATTCTTGGTTTATTCAAAAATATCAAAAACGTACAAAATTTGAGATAACTTGAGAACGGTAAAAGATATCAATTTACGGTAAATGGCAAAAATGTAGAAAATGTTAACGTCTTTAATTATTCTTTTAACTGATTTGTCGAAAAACCGTTAGTTTGCAAGTAATTTGCAAAAATATATTTTTTTATATTTTAATCTAAATATCTCAATAACGGTAAAAGATAACGGATAACGGTAAAAGACAAAATTGTGCAGAATTCCATTCTCATTAATTCACTTCATACATTCAGTCAGCAAAAACCCGTTAGTTTTCGAGATAATCGCAAAAAACCGTTTTTTTGGAAATAACGGTTTATCTCGATAACAGGTGGAGATATCGAGTTATAGCTTAAGACAAAAGTGTGGGAAATTTTATTTTCTCCAAGTTTTGTCATACTTAAGGCCACTAAAAAACGCGTAGTTTGGGAGTAAATCGAGAAAAACTAAATTGCGATTTTTGAAAAACCGCCATTTTGGATACTTCCGGTTAACGGATTTCCACCAAAAGTTGATAGGATCGTCCCATTTCAGGACCCAACATGCCTATAAAATTTCATGGTGCTAGCTCTATTAGTTTTTGAGAAATCTTGTACACAGACTGACAGACTGACAGACAGAAAGACATTTTTTAAATATGACTCCAATCGACTCAGGAGTGATCGGGAAATGTTTTTTAGGCAAAATTAAGAGGTCGAAATTTTTCATGAATACAATACTTTATTATACTCCGTAGAAGAAAGTAAAAATGAATAACTAAAGTATTTTTCAAATGTTTCGCTAAGTAGGATTTCGTGAAATGAAAAAAAAAATCTAGTAAATCGCTCCACCGTTCTGGTAGCACCTCATAACCCCTCTTATAATCCACCATATCCCTATGTGCGCATAATATCATACTAACCGCTCATCTGTTCTTAAAATACACTGAGAATTTGAAGCGAATCGGTCAATTGGTTCTCTTCGCAAAGCATTTTTGATCCGGCATTCTGAAATTCTCAATAACTCCCGTCAGCTTCGACTTATAGTGATTCGATTGTGTCCCAAAAATATCAGTTTCGGTAATCGGAATTTTTCTATATTCCGAAATGTGCTATTATTTGTTTAGATTTTATTGAACAATCATATAACGTATTCAATTGGATTTCGTTAATCAACCCAAACTATTTTTACAATTTAAAACGATTAAATATCAACATGTATTTATATTTTCCTGGTGCATATTATTAACGTGACCCAAGAATCTGGATATTCCGACATCAAACCCAAATTGAATCACTTTTGTGCCAATGGGAAAAGAAAATCAGATTTTCCCACAAAAAAAAAAATATTGAATTCAATTCCATCATCGACAATCGACTTAACTTACTCTGAAAAACTCTCAAACAAAGGAAAAGCATGGCCGAAGGATATTAGTTAACTTTTCGGACTTTTCAAAGTCCATAAGTACATAAGTTTTCTATAATTTTTTTTTTCGCTTTCAACATCAACGTTTTCATCTGAACAGCTTTTAATGAAATTACCCCTTTAAAGTGTATTGCAAATTTTCGCATTTCAATGGCGAAATATTTTTGCAGTAGGGTAACTCACGTATAGATGCCCCACATTTTGACTTTGCTATATTTCACAATGAAGAAAGACATTTTCGATTTATTTTTTATTTTTAAATATTAGTCTGTACACTTATCTACAATTTCAGCCGAAAAAAACTTACATTATGTTTTTCTTTTACTGTGATAAAAATGTTTTTGTTAGTCTCTACTTTTTGGGATAGATGCCCAACCTATGGGGTGGACGCCCAACATGACAAATGTGCATGTGGGATAGATGCCTTTGAGGAAAAAAAACATTTTATTAAGTTATAACAAAATTTTATTATGCATTTTAATTCATTTACATGCATATATGTCTATCCAATATACACATACTGCAATATAAAAAAAATTAATTAAATAATAAAGAAAAAAATAACAAAATTCAGTATCTTCCGGGAGGAAATCGAACGGCCTCTAATTTCTGAATATGACGCACGAGCCGTTTTTCAATTTCGAATCCAAGGATAGGATGTTTACCTATAATAAATAAGTATTTTCAATGAATGTGGGAAAGCAAATAGGTATATATTATTACCTAGAGTTAATTTGCCCCTAAGGTCAACTATCCCTTTAAAAAAGAAGGCGTCTGTCCTTTTCATACCGGATAGATGCCCCAATTATTTAATAAATTAAATGTGGATAAAAAGAAAAAAAAATTTTTTTTCACAAACACTAAACACTCCATTTGACACATAAAAAATAAAAAAATATATACATACTTCCTTAAGCAAAAGTTCCAAGAGTTTTTGTGCAGCTCAAAATAAGTTTTTGGAGTTTTCCCTTGTTCGAAAACAAAAATGGCCAATTATCCCGCAACACGCCCGACTCTCGCGAATTTTAACAACGCACTGAAGTTTCATTGAGCAAACACTTGATATGTAGGATATGACATGTTCCGTTTTGTTTCGTTAAGTACGAGTTTTTAACAGTGAGGCATCTATCCTAGTGGGGCATCTATACGTGACTTACCCTATTGCAAATGTAGCTTTTCCTAACCCGTGGTAATCGCCAAAGTAGGAGGAATTATGAAGCTTTTAAGCAATTTTTCAGTTTTTTTATTACCTTTTAGTACTTTATATGCTCTTTGGATAGAAGTTTGGAATTTTGCCAGATATTAAAATGATTATTATATTGAAAGTTTTTCATACAAAGGATTAGCCTCAAGGGTGGTCTAGCAGAGAAAAATATTTTCAGATGTTTTTAGATTCCTAAGGGCTCAAAAAGATTCCGAGTTTCTGATATTTTAATACGATTTAAATTTTATCTTGATTTTTGCAGGAAGCTTTCTTTGGTTAGAAAGTGTTAGAGTGTTAGTATTATTAAACTTATGGGTCTTCGTCTCATCTGGTGTGTTATTTTGTGTAGTTCATTCAAAAATGTTAAAAATTACTTCCTAATATCTATTATATAATATGCTTGTGTGTCTGTCTGTCTGCCTGTGTGTCACTCTGTCTGTCCGCGTAACACCGCGTCTTGACCTGGGATTTTTCATCGCAGAGATTTTTGATTGACCAATCAGAGCTCGAGTTGACGGAGGGGAAAAATCCCAGAGAGAAATTTCTTGAAATCTTGCAATAGCAAAATTTCTTGGAATTTCACAATTCAAGATGGCGGAATCCAATTTCTCCCGACAAGTAATTGCAAAAATAATTAATTTTTACAAAATACAATACAAAAAGCTTTGGAAGAGAATATATAACATTAAGGGGTTTTTCTTTTCGTCTGTTCTTCTGTTTCAGCCTTTTCAATTTCACGTATTGCATTAATTACGAGAGCGGCGACTAGTGTTTTTTTTTCATTGCCAATTTGAGAAATAAAATTTCAAGAGATTTTTGGCCCAGCTGTCAAAAAAATCTCATTGTGGTGAGATATTTCTCGGGATGAAAAATTGTTAATCAAGACGCGGTGTAAGACTCGAAAACCACCGAATATCAAGGGATGAGAAAATCTAATTTTTTCGCATTTGTATTTTTTTCTCGCGATTTTTTTATCGCATCCGCATTTATTTGACATAAGGATCTCTTCTAGAACAAAATTGTTTCTTTATCTTAAAACAACACAAGCCGAAAATGAAAAATTGTTAAAAATGAACCCTCCGCCAAGATTTACATCGACGTCGTGAATGCGGCTAGTGAATAAAAAGGAGTTTAAAAGCCTGCCTGCCATCGCATCGGTACAAAATAAAGTAAACGAAAAGGCCTTTTCTGTCTTTAACCGCATATAAAACTCGTATACACAATAAATAAGAAGTCTGCAAAGAAACAAGGAGACACTGGTGATGTTTAGGCTGTTGTCTTTAAGAATTATACAGCCTAGACAAATCCCCGCTTCACTTTCGTCCTGAAGTGGTGGCGGCGGCGCGGTATGGCGTGCACCAGCGTCAGCATATTAAATTTCTTAAACTCACAGAGGAAGACACGATAAGTGTATATATTTAAGCAAAGCGTGTTTATCTTCGGATGCAGAGAGACGTCAAGGATTCTATAGGATGAATTGCCAGTAGCATGAGTATGGAAAAAATAAATAAATAAATAAAAACGAACGAAGTATACGATAATAAGCTTTGGCTTATGCCCAGGAATACATAAAACTGGAAATGAGGGCAAAAATTTACAATTCATCGTCGTTTTTTTTTATACGACGACGTCCTTTCTAACCTTTCGACACCCACTTTAATCGTTTGTACCCACCACCGGTCAAACATAAAACCCCATCCCACAAAACTCTATAGCTTCCGATGACGGTTCTATGCATTTTAATTGAATTTATAACGTAATTTATGAAACAAATTTTCAATTAATTACGCTTATTAAATACCCTAACGAAATCAATTTGGAATTATTGCAAATATAATTAATTTTTTTTCTTGATAAATGTTCAATGATCGAATTAAATGCAATTAACGATAAAATTGATATACTTTGCTACAATAAAAACATTTAGCGATTAGTATTATAGCATAATTGGCACATAAACGATTATCTCTTGTACACGGGAATGGCGCATGTAACAGGAATATACACGGTGGTGGTCCTCAGTATCCCAATTCATGCGAATCTAACCAACCAACCGATCGATTCCAGGTAGGATAAAAGCAGGAAGCAGCCACAGGAATGGAGTTTGCTCGTTTAGAAAAGGCAATTTCATAATATCAGTTTATGATCTAACCTGATCAGAGGACCCACAATCCCGATGGTGGCCTATAGCCGCGATAAAGGAAACCAATATTAGTAATAATCAGGATCCCATCCCTTTGGCTTCTTTTTATTAGGACAACGTAATGGTATGTAGGGTGTTACAACAAAACGCTGTCTAACATGTTTAGCAATACAAACATAATATATTTCTGCTGAAATCACAGCAACAAAATTTTTGAAATCATGCAATATTTTTCTTTAACAGCCCTATTCTGGTGCTGTGGCACTTAAGTCACAGATCAAAAGTTCATAAAATTTGATGCTTTTGTTGTGACTAGTCATCGGTCACTGACAGTAGTTTGTAAACTTATAACATAAGAAGAGCTACAATTACCAAGAGCCAATCATCAAGGCAGACAAAATGTTTATTAAAACAAATCCATTGTGAGGAGCGGAGCGAGAGGGGGAAAGGAGCGGTCCGATTGGATTTTGATGTATGGAAGGGTTACATAAAATCATATTCTAAACAGATTTTACCTTTACAAATTTTTCAATACTAGTCACCGTTTTCGAGAAAATAAAAAAAGTATACCATTTGTATGGAGGAGGAGAGAAGGAGTCGTCCAATTGGATTTTGATGTGTGGATAAGTTATGTAAAATCATATTCTAAACACATTTCGTCTTTATAAATGTTTCGATATGATGCACAATTTTCGAGAAAACAGGAAAAAAGTAAATTTTACAGTCGTTTGTTTTGATTAGCTCTAGATTATGAGATATTCGGGTCATGCCCGTAGCTAGGATTTGGATGGTTGTTGGAAGAGTGAGGAGGGAAGGGGGTTTGCTTCTATAACTGACATACAAGTATAATATAACACTTTGCAAATATTATATTATTTACCGAAGAGAATTGAAAAGATCAGCAACAAGCCTATGGATAGATCGCGTCTCGATTGTACCATTAGTGTTTATACGAACTATGGTAGAGACTTGAAACTTTGTACCGAAGTAGGGAAAAATTGAATTTTGATGTGTGGAAGATTTATGTTAAATTGAATTTTAAACAATTTTGGTGTTTGCACTCAGAAAAATGTCCAGGTGAACTTTTTGTCAGGTTAACTCTGACCGCTAGCTGGCTGACAGAGGTTTCCATTACATGACATTACATCCTCGAAATGCCTATCAAAGGTCAACTCGTGCAGCTCTCAAGGCCCTACTTCACCTGCTGGTGGCTTAATTTCAGAATTTTTCCGGTCACAGGTCAACACAAGTTTTACTTTCCCTCATGCAGACGAACGCGCGCCTGCCCGAGGCCAATTACGCCGTATGTAGGTCGTTCTGAGTGTGTGAGGAAGGAGTTGTAACGTACCTGCTAAGTTTTGTTTATCACACCATTTTCATGTGATGCAGCAACACACTAGCAAACATACAAAGAAAATCATACTGAATCCATTTTTGATTAAATTTAATTCTAGGTCGGCGTAAAAACGAAATGTGGGGCAAAAATTTGACTGAACAAAAAAAAAACTGAATTTTATATATACATATATTGATTGCCCCCAGGCAATAGTAGTTGTTCTCATATTTTTTTCTGTCGTTATTTTTGGATGGGACTAAAGTTAAAAAAAAATGGATGTTAAAAAAAAGGATGTGAATTTTTTTTTATCAATATTGCTGTTTTGGTATTTTACCCTATCTTGCAATGTAGCGACTGTATTTTTGTTCGATAATTTCGACCTATAATTTTCCGAACCCTATCCCATTCCCATTTTTATCCCCATCGGAGTTTCAGATTCTGATTCAGATTCTAATAACATGGCAACAGCAACAACCCATAAGTCAGATAAGTGATTCCCAGGCAATTACAATGGCTTTATGTTTCTGGATTTTAAATGCCAACCCCCGCGCAGCTACGTTAATACCATACTAGCCACAGATCACGTCCCAGCGAGAGGCTTTACTAACTGTTACAAGTTCGAAATTAATGGTAAATTCTCGTAAACAGTTTTCACATTTAATAAACGCTCCAGACAGCTGTGTAAGCTGTAAATAATCCATTAACCGTGCGTGAGTACAACCGTAGAATACAATATCGAACCTTAATATACTACCTTTTCACATTCGATGAGGTTGGGCGAAAACACATTTTCCCCCTCGAAAACTAGGACTCGTGTCTTTTGGGCTTTTTCGGAGGAATAAATTCGCATTTGTCGGAGGGAAGTCACCACAACCGACATCGACGTTTTTGGATGACTGCAGTCAGTTCCTGTTAAGTCTGAAAGCAAGGTAGTCAAAATGTCAGACCTGGCCAAATCCAAGATTCCAATAGATTCGGAGAAGAGCTTGATTCCTCCTAAAACTAGGCTTGATGCGGAGATAATTTGCTAGGCTCGGTCGTTTTTATGTGGCGAAACGGCAGGAATCATCATCGAATAAAGTCGGTGATACACTTGAGACTAGCGGCAGTGATGGGATTCGAGATTCTGGATAATGGGAGACTTTTATTGATATAAAAAGCCATCAGAAATCTCCACGAAAAAAAAGGACGTAACGCAGAAGAATTTTCATGCTTATCCAACAAACATGGATGAGTACAAGTCACCACTAGACACATGTTTAGCTCATACTCACTCACACCCCGTTCACACGCATCCTCGCACGAAAGTCTAGGCAAAAAGTTTTATCTTTCGGATGCTCATGGCTATCAGTGTCAGTGGTGAATTTTAATGTCCAACTAGGGAGCTTTGCACGGCAATGATGGAATTTTTTTTTACCCTAGATTTTGGCCAAAGGAATTCCGCTAGCCATGGAAAAATGGGTATGAGGCTAGTCTCCCGAAATTTCCCTCTAACTGACCCCGAAATCGATAAAATCCAACCAAGTTTAACAAAGTTTGTCTGTTTCTTTTGGTTTCATATCTGGTTTTGGTGATGGTTTCTATTTCTCTTACTGTTTTCTAATTCCATGCTATTCACATTCATTTGCCATTTTACCAACTCCAGAACCACATCCACCAGAAAATGTATTGTTTTGTTTCAGTATTCGGTTTTGGTTTCGGTTTGTTTTTTTTGGGGTGGGTTATTTTTTCCATTTGTTCGTTTTGTTTCTATTTTGTTTGATGGCCTTGGCTGATTTTTGATGGCTTTTCTTTGTACATTTGTGTATTGGAAAAACGGTAAGTGGCTCCCGGAAAAGCAACTTTCCGAAAAGAATAGACAATCAAGGGAAATACCTCTGGGCCACTAAGGTAATTGAGGTTAAACATGTCAATAAAGGTTTCCCTATCGCTGATGATAAAAGGTCGCTTCCCTATCCACCAGCATACGTTTCAAATTATTCAAGTATAACAATACAAATACAAATATATAAACAACCCCCGAAATCAAATCTAGAAGAAAACTTTTGCCAAATAGAAAATTTAATATTGACTTAAACAAAGTAACGTTATGGGCAATTTAACTTTTCAACATGATTTCTTTCCTCCACCCTCAATAACGCAACAAAATTTGAATCGATGTTCGTAGATATTCAAATTAATAAATAAGAGATATACAGAAAATTCGATAATGGCCCAAAAAGCATAACATTTAAATTAATATTCATTATTTTCGGGTTAATACTTTAAGTGCCTACTAGTTGTGTCCCTAGCAAAATATATTTTTTACTTGTTATATGTTTAATTTAATTATTTATTTATTTATTTATTTGTATTAAAAGTTAATTTTGTTTTTTAAAAGTGTCCAAAAATTTTCAAAATTATCCTGAAGACGTCCTGTGAAAACGGACGAAACGTCGATAATAAATGTAACATTTATTGACATGAGAAATTGTTTTAATTGACCAATAAGCCTAATCACACAAAATATAATTAAATTAGTGGTCATTTATATATAAAAACTAAAGTAATATTAATGAAAATTACAAGAGATTTTCTTATAATAATTTAATCAACTATCAGAAATTGCGGAGTAAATCTAGAATTTATTTTTAGACCCATATGGTGAAACCAAGGGGTATATTAAATTTGCCTTACCGTTTGTAACGCCAAGATCCCGTCATCAGACATAAAAATGAATTACACCAGTGTGTTTAGAATGATACAAGAAATTGAATTTTGCATGTCCGTCCGTCCGTCCGTCCGTCAGTCTGGGGCGCGGATTGCGGGCGCAGGGATTGAGCTAGAGACTTGAAATTTTGCACAGATCCGTTTTTCGTAAAATACGAGGAATAAGTTCGTTAATGGGCAAAAATAGACCATTAGGGGGGTACCCCCCATACGAACGAAAATGTTTTTTGTTTTAGGATATGATTCTACATAAAACTCCCATGCATCAAAATCCGATTGGAATAAATTAAAAAAAATCTTATTGAAAAGTTTGACTTCAAAGTGGAATTTTGATACAACTGTTCGCCGTTCACTTAAATCACTTAAATCACCAGATTGGCAATAATTTTGATGTTTTTATTTTTAAAATTTTAAGTGTGTTTGTTTCTCCCTGTAGGTAGTTTTTTTCAAAGAAACTAAAATTGGAAATTACTCCACAGATTCCGGTGGGCTGGTCATGTCACTCGTGTTGACGCGACAACACTGATGCATGAGAAGGTCGAAAATCCCCGGCCTATATACTAACAAAAACGCTGTCGGAAGATAGCCCGCTGTTGTGTCTGTATGGGGTTGCGATGGAACTGGGATTCGTATTGAGAACGTTGAAGTGATCAGTCGCATAACCAACAGACGAAGGGAGCAACAGTTGGTTAATCGATACCCACCGTCAGTTATTAATTTTTCTCAATTAATAGTGATTCTACTTAACCCTGTTATCAAGTTAACACTCGAATGAGTAAAAGTGACCCGGCTCGAAAAGGTGACGAGGAAGACCCAACCTCAGATGGAAAGATGGCGTTGACCATGACGCGAAGAGAACTGGGATGCAAAACTGGAGGACATCGGCACGTGACCGGGACCTCTGGCGAGAGACATTGCGGCAGGCCAAGACCGGAAGCCGGTTGTAGTGCCGAGAGAGAGAGAGAGAAAATTGAAAATTAAATTTTAGTAGCCTACATGATTGTGGGAGTATTTTAGGAAAAAAAATTATATTTGCGAAAGTGAGAGTTTATTTTAAGGCATGGGCAAGCAGAAAGAAAAATAGTATACATTTTTAATTACATACATATCTCGTAATATTCACTATACGATACCGATAACCCCTTTAAAATTTTTAAAGCGTTTTTAAATATTTCAGATATCAGGGAGTTCAGATATAGCAGAGCAAGGGGTCAGAATCTTTTGCCGAAATGCTCTGTAAAGAGTTCTCTTTCTAACGGAGGAAATCCCATATAAATCCCTTGATTGGTTTACGAGATAGCCGGTGAGGGGTCAGAGGAGAGAGAACCTCCTGCTGCAAGCATGATCAAAAACAACCGCACTATCCCAAGCTATCCAACGAAATGTGGTTCCATTCTTCGTTTTCCGTTGAGGGGTTCAAAAGTGTCTCGTCCAGCGCTAATGACTGTGTTTACATTAGGACTCATTTTGAGGCGGCACGTCATTCCTCATTTCTCTGTCGTGTGCACACGGTTCGCTTCATCTTCATTCGCTAAACCGGTTTCATCAACAAAACTAAACGAAATAGGTCTTAACAACCAGACTCAAACCGGTTTGCGACTGAAAATTTTAAGTGAATCTGAATTTCGTTCGTTCTTTTTGGTTTCCCTCCCCACTGCGTCCCTCATCATCACTTGGCCAGAGCGAAAGACGTGCCGCCTCAAAATGAGTCCTAATGTAGGTAAACACAGTCAATGAGTGCGAATTCGTTCGCCAAAGGCCCAATTTAAAATTCCCATCTTCAGAACCCATTGTTTTGGCGGGAAATTTTTGAACCTCTGTATAATAACTACTCGGCGTTTTTTACTCCAAATTTTTACATATAACGGCGTAAAAAAATGCTGTTGACTTGAATTGATTTTTTTTAAGAGTAGACCACAAATTACACAAAAAGTGTAAACCGAATTTTATCAAATACATTTAGTGCAGATTGCTACTTAAATGCAAAGGGTTTCATACTGGACAAAAACAAAAAAAATAAATGAATAAATATTTGAATATAGGAAAAAAACGGAAATAAATATACAAAAATATTCGGCGAAGCGTATATGAACTGACGAATTTATATTTACGCAAAACAATAAACTTTAACCCATTTTGACGGTATGTTTAATTTAAAATAGAATAATAAAATGCAAATAAAACCGTAAAAACACAACGTCAACATAAAAAATGAAAAACAATATTTTCCGTTCGTTTGGATTTTTTTTTCAACTTCACCTAAAGATAGTATGTATAAAAAACATTTTTTAAAGCTTTTTCCTTCCATGTCTATATTTGTCGTCAATTTCGGCCGTTTATTTTATGTACGTATGTCAGGGTATGATTGTGTCCGTGCATAAACCATCTGTCGCCTTTAATATTTGAGCATGAAGGCATATATTTCATATTTTTCCTGGCAGCAAACACTCGACAATTTGCAAGTAGCTCAATTTCAAGGCATAAAATTCGCATATTCAATGGAGGAGTTTGAGCACACAGTCTTTATATCAGTTCGGATGGCTCCTCGATTCTGATCCTGGTTAACAAAAAGTCGTAGTTTTTCTTTGCTTCTGCATGTTGCCTCTTTGGTCCTTTACTTTTCGGTTCTGCTGGTGTATTAAAATGTGTGTTTTTATAAAAATGTGAGCGGATAGAATGTACACATCAGAAAATGATGGGAAATTCCTGCTACACCACATCTCGATAACATAAAGGAAATCCTACTTTTTCCTCCCGATTCTGCTGGATCTCATCTCATCCCCTCGTCGATGGCAATCTTGTCGATGCTGTCGTTTCATACAAATTCCGTTTTCAAACATAAACGTATGCGAAATACCGATCCCGTCATACGTCCGATAAGTATTCCTTCCCTAGATGGCGTTTTTGCTGTGAATACATATTTTACTATGTATGAAAAATGTGAAGGTCCTTTGGCGCTGAGTTGAACAAGTAACCAAATTGGAATTTTTTCCTCGTCTTCAGCTGTAGCCAAGACTAACGTACGTACCTTTCGCACACTTTCCGATGGCATGAAATTCTCCAAAGGATATAAGAATGACAACATCAATGTATATTACGGTTACGATAGATGTTAGATGAAAGAATGGCCAGTTGTTGTACTTGAAAGGTTTTCATATCGCCGTTGTTTCTTCAAATTCCTTTTTTTTCTGTGTGCCTTTTGTTCAATAGTATGGCTAAACTCTTGCAAATAGGCAAACTATCGGGAAGATTGTTGGCAAACGTGCTGAGGGAGCGTTATTGCTTCTGAAATTTCTCCTCAAGATGAATAAGTTTTTTGCTCTATAGTTCGCCAATAGTATCGGAAAGTTTTTCCATACCCACAATTTCTATGTATCCTCAATTTCTTTTGCCATTCGGTTTCAAGCAAACACATTGTAAAAGTTTGTTCAAAGTTTCTAAAGGATTGCAATATACGAGAATGCCCGATAGGAATTCAAAACAGATATGAGAGCTAATGGCTTCAAAATATATTTTTTTTTACCAAAAGCAGAACAAATAATAAAAATTCATGTCATTTTTTAACGAATGTTGTTGAAAGTATTCTAAAAATAAAGAAAAATTATTTTCCAGGAAATTCCCATACGATGAATTGTAAAGTACCATTTTTTACCTTAGAATTCTGCAAGAAAACTATTGTGAAATCAATACAAACAAAACAGAGAAAACTAACGGAAAATATGTATATTAATGTTTGAATAAATCAATTAAATGATTCTGGGCCCTAATATTTCCAACAGCAAAAAAAACCGAACTTTGTATTGGCTTCTGGAAAATTTCTTTAACGCAGTCGACATCTCCTTTCGTTCTTCCGACTATCTCGAGCTGTGCTTCGGCATTAAAAGGTCTTCTCCTAAGCTCTGGTTGAAACTACAGTGGTGGCTCGATAATTCGGACACTTGGTAATTCGGACACCTCAGTAATCCGGACAGAAAATTTTTAATATTAAAGACTCTGTAATTCGGACATAAGACAAAAAGTCTGACTCAGTAATCCGGACACTAGATAAAAAATCGTATTTGAACCTGTCACTTATGTTCAACAAAGACCTTTCGCGATTAACGGCATAATACGAATACAAATACGTATATGTATGTACGTAGAATTTGATTATGTTTATTCAGTTTCCTTCATATTCTTGTTTTAACATTATAACATTTTGTTTAAAAAACTAACTATGGCTCCAACTAATAAAATTAAACACAACTTCCTAACAATGAAAGAAACACTTGAAATTTAAAATAAATTAAAGAAAGGCAATAGCGCTAGAAGTCCGCCCGTCCTTCTGTCCGTCTGTCCGTTCATCCATCCATCCGTCCATCTGTCCGTCCGTCTGTCTGTTCGTCCGTCTGTCCGTCTGTCTGTCCATCTGTTGCGCGGATTGCGGGCGCACGGATTGAGCTAGAGACTTGAAATTTTACGCAGATTCGTTTTTCGTAAATACAAGGCTAAGTTCGTTAATGGGTAAAAATGGACCATTCGAAAGAAAACGTTTTTTGCGAACATCTCAAAAACGGTGCATCTTATCAAAAAAGGGCAAGAACAAAAGTTATTTAGGATATGATTCTACATAAAAAAAAGGGAATTTGAGGGAGTCCATCACCTATCGGAGAACATCAAAATCCGATTGAAATAAATTAAAAAAAAAATCTTATTGAAAAGTTTGCTTTCAAAGTGGAATTTTGATACAACTGTTCGCTGTTCAATTAAACTTCGAACAATGCCATATCACTTTATGGGTTTTCCATAATTGCCAGATTGGCAATTATAGCTTTCGTTATGTTTAAATCAAAAATTAGGATGGAAATATATAGGTTTTAGTAATTCGGACAAATCGATAATTCGGACAACGTCTGGTTTGCAATTGTCCGAATTATCGAGCCACCACTGTATATAAAAAAAAAGTTTCCGAGAAATTTTCAGTTATTTTTCTCTTTTTTTTTTAAAATATGTTGAGAATTGTTAGTGATATGTAAAACCCGTTAAGAAAAATAACGTATGATGTCTTTGTGGGTCAAGAATGACCCATTGGGCGTTTTCGTTTTTGGCACCGGAGTCATGGCACCGAAGCAATTGCTACCTGTCAAAAATTAAGTCTGCTACCAAGAGTGCTGTCCCCGTGTTCGAGTATGCCGGAGTGAAGAACCGTCAAAACCTTCATAATGGGAGATCGCCGGTCAATTCTTGGATTAGGTTTTGCTGTTATTCATCAATTATTGAAAGAATTTGATGAATATTATGCTGCACAATTGGAAGCTAAAGATATGGAGATTATTTTAATTATATGAGCTTTGCTATTTGGAGAATCTAGTGCCGCACAACCTAAGAACAGTGACTTTCTTCGCTCACAGGATTTAATATAAATCATCACAGGCATAATCGAATTTATAGAATTTCAGGGACAGTTCAGTTTTAATCAAGTCATCTACTATTTCCAAAAAATATCATATTTTACAATTTAGCCAATTGTTTAGCAAGTATCTATCGCTCGTATTGATTAATAAATAATTACCCGTCGAGACTTTCACATTTCCTTTCTTCTAATATGATTTTTGTCTGCAAAAAAAACTTTAAGATTCAAAATAACGACCGACCGTTTCTTGGTGTCATTTGCTCCCGTACCAAGACTAGGTCCAGCGGTGCTACCACCAAGAGTCAAAAGAGCTAAACTCGAACAGCCGGTGTCAGAATCATCTGACGCCAAAGTGGCAAATTCGAACAGTTTTTCTGGGCACCAGGCGTAAGGTGCTAGCACCGTGTCAAAAACGAAAACGCACATTATGACCCATTTATGACCCATGAAGACTACAGTGCTCTTGAATGGATTAAAATATGAACAAATAGATTATTGTTTTCGGTATTCAAAAGAAATTTGTTCACAGAGCCTACACCATACAAACATTGTTCATGTACACTGTAGAAAATGAATTTGAATTTAAACCGAAAAATGGGGTGAAAACGGGGTAAATTTGCAAAAACGTCGTAAAATTTCGAAAAAAAATCAGAATTTAGCTCGCACACCATTTAAGTTGTAAAATCACCCAAAAAACATTAATCTTACACTAGAAATAGGGTAATTTTAAACCTTGCGTAAAATTTCGACCAATATTCGTATTTTTACTCTCATTTTGGTGTAAAAACACGCTCACAGGGTATTTTTGCATTATTGTACGGACAATTTAACCTTAACCTTATAATTCGCATAAGGTTTGTGGCATCGGAGTATAAATACTCGAATCGAGTTTTACTCTACCAAAATCCTGTGTGGCGCCTGCCACATGGCAGACATGCCCGGGAAATTTGGATGTGAAAACATCCGCAAAAATAATATATTATTTTTTTTTTTCAGACCGTATAAGCCGAGAAATTCTAATACCATTTTCGGTGTAATTTTAAACAAAAAATGTCGTAAAATTACACCTTTAAGACGCGGTTTTGCTACCAAATAGGAGGAAAATTACAACAAAAATGTGGTAATTTTAAACATCCATGTCGTAAAATTACACCCGTATTGTACTTTTACTTCTTATTTAGCTTAAAGTTCCCCCGTAAAAGAGGCTTTTGTACGCCACAAAATGAGTAAAAATGCATAGCTTTTAAGCCATTACGACTCGTTGTAATTTTACCCCTATTATCGTAGGAAAATGGTTTCCTACGATAATAGGGGTAAAATTACAATAAAATTTTCTAGAGTGTAGCTAAGGTTACCTTTCCATAAGTTGATAGGAAATTACAATTTTCATAAAACTCGTCTACGCAAAAATTCAAGTCGCTAGCTCAACGCGTTCTCGAAATGAACAGACTGATAGACTGATAGACTGATAGACTGATAGACTGATAGACTGATAGACTGATAGACTGATAGACTGATAGACTGATAGACTGATAGACTGATAGACTGATAGACTGATAGACTGATAGACTGATAGACTGATAGACTGATAGACTGATAGACCGATAGACTGATAGACTGATAGACTGATAGACTGATAGACTGATAGACTGATAGACTGATAGACTGATAGACTGATAGACTGATAGACCGAAAGACCGACAGACCGACGCCTGATAGATCGACAGACAGACGCACCGAGATCCTCATAATTTTGTCTGGAACGGATTTCGTACTGATCAGAAAGTTTCTGTCTGCCCCCTATCTCGAGTCGGGCTCCGTCATGAATGCAATACTTTCCTTTTTTAGCAGAGGTAATTAAAAATCAAAACATAACAAAAGCTATAATTGCCAATCTGGCAATCATTGGAGACCCGTATGGTGATATTCGTATCAAAATTCGAACAGTTATACCAAAATTCCACTTTGAAATCAAACTTTCCAATAAGATTTTTTAAAATTTATTCCAATCGGATTTTGATGTATGGGAGTTTTATGTAGAATCATATCCTAAATAACTTTTGTTCTTGGACTTTTTTTTGATAAGATGCACCGTTTTTGAAATATTAACAAAAAACATTTTCGTTTGTATGAGGGTTACCCCCCCTAATGGTCCATTTTTGCCCATTAACGAACTTGGCCTCGCATTTTACGAAAAACGAATCTGCGCAAAATTTCAAGTCTGTAGCTCAATCCGTGCGTCCGCAATCCGCGCCACAGACAGACAGACGGACAGACGGACAGACGGACGGACAGACGGACGGACGGACAGACGGACGGACATGCTAAATTCAACTTTTTTCATCATTCTAAACACACTGGTGTAATTCATTTTTGTGTGCGATGACGGGATCTTGGCGTTACAAACGGTAAGGCAAAGTTAATATACCCTTTGGTTTCACCATACGGGTATAAAAAGTAACAAGTTTGGATTTTTTTATAATATTATAACAATAGAAAATTGTTACAACATTTTAATATGGCTTTTTGTGTCGCTGTTAAGTCAATTTTGCATAATTTTTATGTCGCAAAATTATCATATCACAAAGTGCTAAATTGTCAAAAAATCTTCAATGGTCGCATAAAACACAAACAAAATTATTTTTATTAATTTAACAAGAATCTGTTCAGGGAAATCTTCTGGCTTGATACTAAAATCATGGAGAATTGTTACCGGTGAAAACGTCATAAATGAAGCCATACCGAATAAAAGCTAAGATGATTTGAATTTAATGTATTTGGCCTAAAGTAGTTTAAAATGACATAAAATGGGCATTTTATTGATATGATTTCGTGGTATAGAGGCTATATCAATAAAAACTTAAGAAGTGAAATTATCGCCTCAATAAAATGAAAACAGTTCCTTTGGTTTTGGATAAATGGAAATCATGGTGCTGTACCCGAAAATCGCCCAAAACAGAAAAGAATGTTTTTACAGCCATATAAAATTTTATAGCCTATCCCCACTTAAAGTCTGCTTATCAAATAAATCAGGAATACATAAAATACTGTTTAAACTACCCACTAAACTGATTCTTCGACTCTTCCGTCAAATTACTGCTTAGAATAACTTTGGAAACATCGCTTTTAAAGGTCATCAATAAATTGAATTATTTAACAACCACTACGGAAAGTTCCATATACGATTCGATGAAATTATACAACATAACGGAACAGACAAAAAAAAACAACAACATTTAAATAACATTGAAAAAAGTTTTCTATTTATTCACGACAGCTACTAGAGCATAAAAAGGAGCAACTAGCACTATAAAGGAAAAACTTGCAAATCCTTAAAGAAATTGACAAAAGCTCTTTGAATATAAGTTCTATGGTTATGTTATTTGTTGCTGTTTTATTCTCTTATTTTATTCCTCTTGATTTCTGCATGTTTTCTATGTTAGTTATCCTTTTGATACAAAAAAGGCTCTTTTTATATATGTACAAGTATAGAGGAGGAACGCAACAAGTGGAACATGAGTGTCTGACAGTATTCGTCCTTATTTTCAGTTTGTTTTTCTTCTTACATCAAAGGTAGAGCCAAAAGCCTACAAACAGTTGAATATTTAAAGATATTAGGAAAATTTGAATCAATTCAACATGATTATTAACACCATTGCAATACAATTTTATGAGTAAACTTTTTATTTTATGAATGCCTTAGAAATTTCAAGTACAAAAATTAACGAAAAGATGGGTTTTCTTGGAACTGAATACAAATGTCTGGATTATTCGGGAACCATAAATTTTCATTAAATTTTTACGCGCGTTAAAAATATCTGATGTGAACAGCACATGACTTTCTTATACAAAATCGACTTTCGCGCACCATTTATATTATAAACCGACGAATAAAATATTATTTTAAAAAAATATGAATTTTTATTTTACATAATCTGAAATAATTCGACAATGGTAAAAGATATCGATTTATGGTAAAAGCCAAAAATGATTGAAAAACATTTAGTTTGAAGCATTTTGCAAAATTTTATTTTTTACGTACTAATAAAAATTTCTCAATAACAGTAAAAAATAGCGGATAACATTGAGAAGCAAAATTGTGGCAAATATTATTCTCTTCAATTCATCTGAATCACCGAATAGCCGTTAGTTTTCGAAAGAATTGCAAAAAACTGATTTTGTTAAAACAACGCTGTATCTTTAACTGTCTTCAACTCTTGTCATACATAAGACTACTGAAAAATGCATAGTTTCAAAGTAAACAGCAAAATACGAAATTGCGATTTCTAAAAAAAGCCGTCATTTTGGATACTTCCGGTTAACGAATTTCCATCAAAAGTTAATTGGATCGCTCCACTCCTGTACCAAACATACCTGTAAAATTTCATGGCTCTAACTCTAGTAGTTTTTGCGACTTTCGGTTGTAGCTATCAAAGACGAATGTTCTACTGTAATTTTGAACCCCTCAACAGAAAACATTGTACCACATTGAGTTGGGTTGCTTGCGCTGGCGAGCCATGTTTGCAGCAGGAGTTCCCCTCACGGCACACGCTCTGACCCCCCCATCCGCTAACTCGTAAACCAATAAACGGATCTTCATGGGGTTTTCTCCGTTGGATAGAGAACTCTTTAGAGAGCATATGATCGAAAAAAAACGCCATCTTTTCCCTGCTATATCTGAAACTAGTCAACGAATTTTGATGGCGTTTTCGATATTGGATCGAAAAATATGTAGTGGAAAATGTACACTATTTTCATTTCTACTTGCCCCTCCCACAAATACAAAAAAAATCGCACTCGAATACAGATATTTTTACTTTCATCTTCTATAGAGGAAAAGTATTGTATTCATGATGGAGACCAACTAGAGAACTGAGGCAGACTGAAACTTTTTGATCAGTGCGAAATCCGTTTCAGACAAGATTATGGGGATGTCCGTGCATATGTCTGTCTGTCTGTTTGGTTTACATATCTTAAATAACTTTATAACGTGATGATCTAGCGACTTGAAATTTTTTGTACATAAGTTGTACAAAAATCTCAGTTATGCGTTATGTTGCGCAGTGAGCTTTCAAAATATTAAAATAATAAAGAAAATTTTATGAGATTTTCTTAAAAAAAAATGTATCAACTACCGAAAATTGCGGAATAAGACACATTCATTAAATGAAAAAAGTCACTAATATTCCATTCAAATTACTTTAGATAAACAATTGCTTGAAAAACTTGTTAGCACGTTGGCTACCAGCCAAAAAAACGCTTACTCCGCTAGTATACACTGGGAAAAAACGCAAAAATCATTTCTGTACTTTGTGAGTCACCAGTGAACACAAGATCAATACAGACAAAAACGAACGAATCGAATAAAATATAACGGACAAAAAAACCCCCTTTGTACCGCACGAGCGACTTCACTCAACCATGGAACTTGAGAAACTGACGGTAATGACAATAGTGTGTGTACACCGGTGACTCACATGGTAGCCAACGTGTTAGTAATTATAGAATAGATCAGAAATGCATAGAACAACTCCAAAATTCAAACAATACTGATAAAATATTTCCTAGATTTATTCCGCAATTTCCGATAGTTGATAAAGTAATTTTTGAAAATCTTTGGCAATTTTCTGAGTCATTTTTATATTTTGAGAGCGCTTAGCGCGAATTTTTTTTAAATACTATATGCTGCTAACGCCCATGAACTAAATCTGAAATGTGATCTTTGTGTTGGTGGTTTTTTTATAGCAAAGTATTTTCTAAAATATATTGATTGAATTATTTTGTCTTTCAATTAATATATCGCTATTGTAATTTCAAACAATTACAACAATCGATATAATCATTATTCCAATCTACATATTAATTCTAAAACCCACTATTTTCCACAATTAAATCGATATCATGGTCTTTTGTGTTTACAAGGTAAGTAGCTACAGTATTAAAAGTCCATATTCCAGTGGGTTCCAGTATAGTCAGAAGCCAAGTGACCAATTTATGTAAACTTCCTAGGAAATAACCATAGGAATCCATCTAAATATTTGATGTAATTAATGAAATTGAACACAAAGACAACATTGTTGAAACATGATGTTATGCTCTGATATCCAATCGTACATATGACTGGTTACCGTAACAAATATCAAACATGCTTACCCTTTTTTTTTTTTTGCTTTTCCATTTTCCATATTCCACTTGCTGGTGTGCATGTTTATTCATAGTTTACTTAACTAATGTGTAATGGCTTCGAAAATTGGTTATGTAACATTAGCTGGTTCTCGAGGACAGTAACAGTAGAACCTTAAGTAGATGAATATAAATAGGAGTCAACAACGGCACACACTTGATGGTGTTGTTTATGTTGTTTTAAGAAGCCAATATTATGGTAACATTATGGTTGAGCTAAATCTATGTGGTGTTAAGGAGCAAAATGTTCTCTAATTACTAAAACTTGCATGCACGCCACTTACGAACGTGTGGATTTCATTTTGTAAAACATCCTTGAATTCAAATATGCATGATTTTTATGTGAGCTTTATGTGTAAAAGATTTATATAATATTTTTAACCTATATTAAATTTGCATAGGTCCCATAAGAATAAGGTGACCATATTCATTTTGGGTCAATCCAGGACGAGACGAGCGGAGGGAAGGACTGGGTATGGGAGGATGACTGAAACGGAACATTAACGAATTTTATATACACGGAGAAAAAAATTATGATTCAGACGAAAACCAAAGGATAACAATTAAGAAATGTGCTCCGCAGGCGAAATACGACGCAACAATTTAAATTAAAGCCTACATAGTTCCAAGTGACAATGAACTTAATTTTTACATTCCAAGAACAAAAACCGCAGCGGAAATCGTAAAAATTCCAAGAATAAGAAAAAAAGGTCCGCAGACAAATGTATTTGAGAAACATGTGCCCTTTGTAGAAATCGTTAAACAAATTGCCCCGCAGGTGAAATAAAAGTAATTTACAGTAACTTACAGATGAGTAGAGTATTTTTTACATATTTAGTGGTCGGTTTTTTAGCATTTGATAAGTTGTTATAACACTAAATTGAAAAATCCTGGACAAAAGTTTAGTTACTGGGACTCAGGGGCAGCTTGCCTAAATTCAAGATTATTCCTGCCATTCCGGGACGCATGGTCACCCCTCATAAAAATGAAAAGGCGATTGAAATTCCCATTTCTTTTGAAGGCGGATTTAAAAAACATTTTCAATACAAAAACCATCCTTTTTTCACAAAGCAGTCGGTACATTAAATACGATGAAAATAGTATTTAGCAATGGACAGCAAAATCTATCTCTACAATGTGTGATTGAGAATCCAATTACTCGTATTTGATATTTACATACGATATGCTCTTTATTCCGACCGTTTTAGATTCATCTGATCTAAATATCTCTTTTCTATAGATCAGAATAGTGTTTATTCATGAAGTGCATATATTTTACCATTCCAACTAACTTCTGATTCATTTAAATGGCCGTTTGATAGTTCATATCCAATTTAAATCGACCTACATTACAACACATCGCAAAAGGCAATTAATTAAAATATTCCTAATTGGATTCAATCAGCTTTTCAAATATTAACCGGCGTTAGAACCGGTCAAATATTCATTCTTTTGTCGACAGGAAACTACGCTTTACACAAAAATAAATTTCACTATTCAAATTAGAGTTAAATTATCGTTCCAAAAGAGTTTAAGCGCACAAAGATATTTTCCGAGTTACTAAATTTATAGGAAAATAATTTTAGATGTGTAACAATTTCAAGAAATTTCCCTCAGGTCTTTTAATTCTCTTGACATCAATGATTTCAAATATTTAATGTGATGGTAGTTATCTTCAATAGCTGCATAAATTCTTCGGCACAATTTTGCTATCGGAAAACGAAAAAATTCCTGGAAAATTTTATCAAAGTAGTCATTAAGTAATTGAAATTTTTATTAATTATTTTGAATTACGGGAGGGTTTTTTTGTTATCAGAAAAAGTGAACTCCGAAAAATGGAGTAAAAGTCGTCGACTTGTGTACGGCGTAATTGTCTTCTGACAGAAAAATTCGCCTACATTAGGAAAATGTGTCAACCTGTGGAGGGAAAAATTCAAAAATTAAACCTGTAGCAAGTAAGAACTACAGCAAGAGAGAGTTTTTGGAAGAAATTTGTGTTTAACATTCAGGGTATTCACAGTCGTCTTTTAAATTGCGGGTAAATTTACCGCTCGGTAATTCAGTCAAATTTAACAGATTTTTACCGAGACGGTAACTTTGTTCATGTAAAAATGAATTACCGGATTCGGTAATTGTATACATGCCTTGAGTCGTGTTTTCCGGCCCGGTTATTCGGTATCAAGAATCAACCGCGAGTGGCGCTAGTAATGTTTTTAGTTGTCAAATTTTCTCGCTGGTTTTTTGTTAATCTCATCGGACTGGTGCAATTTTTTTCAATTTTGACAGCCGTTGCCACAATAGAAATTCAAAAGAATACATCAAACATGGATTTAAAGGTATGTGACATATTTTACAATCAATTTCGCAGTTCATGATTTGGTCACGTATCAAATAAAAGCGCTGTTCTCAAATCTGTGCTGTGGGATGTTCACAGCAGAATATTTTCAGTCTTTTAATATTACCGAAAATACCGAATACCGAAAATTAAAAGAGGATTGTGAATACCCTCATTGTGTTTAACATTCATGTTTAACACAGGTTAGCTCTCAGCTTAAAGCGTCAAAACAGACAGCTCGTATCCGAAAATCAGTTGAAGAATACACTTTTTACAACATCTTTTTTATAACTAAATGTTTCGCAATGTTATTAATAAGATATTTAGATCCTCAGCTACGTCGGTTTTCCTGTAGTGCATTTTTATCCCTGTGTTCGCATTTTTGCTCTCGGAAATTTCAATGGAAATCGTAACGTTTTAAAACGTAGTTCAAATGAAGTGTGATGTATGGGAAAGTTATATTAAATTACAATCCAAACATTATTCTTCTTTATTATTTTTTTTAATAAAATGCGAAATATGCGTTAACACGTTCGTGACATCGGGTACCACTGGTGGTACATGTACAGTTTTTTAAAACCGCGCGAGTAAATAGTGCGGTAGTTTTTTTGGGGACGTAAATTTTTATTTCTAAATTATCAAGAAGTATATCAGTGCGAAGTTCAAATCCACCCACCCACCCACCAGTGGTACACGATGTCCAAATGTAAAAAAAGTTGAAAAAGCAAATGTCACGAACGTGTTAATTTGTGAACAGGAGTAGAAAAGAGTTTTTCAATTGGATTTTTATGTATGGGACGTTTTATAAAATTAGGTATATTCTAATTACTTTTTTTCTGCAAAATATCTTTCCTACGATCCACGGTTTTAGATAAAATCGCTTAAAATTAATTCAATTGCGTTAGAGAGTTGCATTAGAGATGTAGAACTGAGAAACAAATAAATTAAAAATTTGCTAAGTGACAAAACTGATACTGCCAAACTTTATATCTTTAGAATTTTGTTCGCATCGCTTTTCATATGTAGATTTCCATTCAAGAAATCATCGAAAACCGTGAAATATTCCAAGGATGGTTCCAAATTTTCAGATACCTCTAGGACTTCTTAAAACATCGTGGGTAATTTATCTGATGAGTATGTAGAGGATGCTGTAATTGAAACATTTACAAAGTTTTCCGCAGTCTTAATAAATCACAGAGTTTAGAAATTAAAATTAAATTAAATAGCATTTCTTAAAGCAGATACGAGTCTCGTGGTTGAATCTCGTAATTAGAAATACTCAAGAGGAGAATCACAACACATTTTAACTGGCAATTTGCTATGTTAAACTTTAATAGTTTTTCATATAGTTTTATTTACACCACCGAGCGGCATCGTCGCTCGCAGCTTGCATTAAAATGTCGTATAAATACATGATCTCGAAATGATGTGAATAATGTACGCTTAAGTGCACTCATAGAATCTAGGTTGAAGTGGTGTATTGCTGGTTCTAATGCACAGAGACCAAAATGCACAACAGAACAAACCCATCGTCGTACCGGAATAACAATTCAAGCGCATATTAAAATTTTGTAGTAGCAATTTGTACATGACATAATATACTTGTGTAACGCTTTGAGAATATGAATATACTCACAATATATGAAGATTTCCTTATTTTGGCATAAGTGTAGATATAAATATAAGCAAACAATATTCCATACGTTTCCTTCCGTATGCTGTATATACCTACGAAATTACCAGAAGCGCTGGAAATGAGGAAAGTAAAACAATTGTTTTCTGTTCTTCCAGACGAGAGGAATAGTCTAATGGCCATATCACACTGACGATGGTGACTACGATTGCTATTTGACAGTGAGGAATCGGGACTTATAACTAAAATAGCTAATTTCAATCACAAAAATTTTCAAAATTCAACTGTTTTTACAATAAATTTAACTATTTGGTAGTAGAATTTACTATTTTGTGGTTAAATTGACTGTCTTTGGAACTGGAATTAGTTATTTTCCTTCTGATCCCGATTCCCCATTGTGAAATTGTCAGATTTACTATTTTTTTATTCTCTGCGTGTAGTTTAAAAGTTTGTCGGAGAAAATACAAAAAATTATAACGTTTTTCCCAAGAGCTTATAAACGTGAGGTTTTAATTTACAAAGTTTTCCGCAGTCTTTGGTTTGGTTGATCTGTTGGTTCGATCGGACGTATTTTTTTTATTCTGTCATAGTTATTGTTCTTAAAACTTCTGTATTTCTGTTTGTGAACCGGATTATAATTGTTATTAATTCTTATTAATCACGTTATTCTATCACTATCTTTTGATAAACTTTTGATAAACTAATAACTTAAATTTAACATACATTCATAATGGTTAAATTGTGTTCGGATTGCAACATTCAATTAAGTGACTCGAACATTGTAAAGTGCAGTGGTATTTGTAATGGCATTTATCATACAACCTGTATTGGAATTACGACCGAACAATTTGCCTTATTGAATACTAACGATCTCGGTATTGTATGGATATGTAGGGCCTGCTCTAGTCCATCTATAAAGTTGCTTGCCGCAAAGATCGATGAATTATCGGAACAGGTGAAAAAGCTATCATTGCAAAACTTTGTCAATCCAGATACTACCACAAAAAGACGTTCACTTTCGATCTCCGACATCGGCCGCAGCAAGGGCTCTTCTCCTAATTCACCGTTACTTGGCATCAAAAACAATCCTGAGCGTTTCGATAGGGTTACCCGCAGCAAGGCTAAAACATTAAATCCTGCAACATCTAAATCATCATCGTCATCAACAACTGATAAGCCGACACATACTTCATCTGGTGGAAAGTCAGCGGCATCATCAGCTGTTCCTCTGAACAGATCTTCTGTGCCCCGCTCTGTTATAGCTAGCAGCAACAAGTCGTCTGACTCACAACAATTGAATCCTGTTTTGTCATCGAATTCAAATCAACAATCTGTTTCTAGTAATGTTGTTGTTGTAAACGGCAATGGATCGTCTGGTCAGGTCAATGACCTCGTTCCAGCAACTATGCCTCGATGGATCTTTGTTTCTCACTGCGATAAAGGAACATCAGCTGACTCCATTATTCGTTATGTCGCACACAAGATAAACATTGTCGATCCGAAGGATCTTCTCTGCTTCGCACTTCTTGGCAGAGATACGGATATTGACAAGCTGTCCTATGTGTCGTTTAAGCTTCGTGTGCCCAATGAGCTTTATTCCATCGTATCTCGGAAGGATTTCTGGCCTAAAGGATTATTTATTAAGGACTTCGATAATCACCATTTTCGAAAATCAAAGATTCCAACACACATAATTTAATTTCTAAAGATAAACATCTAATTAATTTTTACTACCAAAATGTTCAAGGTTTAAGAACTAAATGTAATGATTTCTATTTACGTCAATTGTCTTGTGATTTTGATTTAATTGTTCTTTGCGAAACATGGCTGATACCTTCCATTTATTCTTCTGAAATATTTGATACTAGATTTATCGTATATCGTCAAGATCGCTCGTTAGCTTCTAGCAACAAATCTTGTGGTGGTGGTGTTTTAGTGGCTGTCGATAGCAATTTTCAAAGCTCCCGCCTATCATTTCTCGAGGATGATACCTTAGAGTGTGTGTCTGTTCATGTAAGTCTTAAAAAACACAATTTGTTCGTTCATTGTCTATATATTCCGCCGAATTCACCTTTGTCTGTATATACAAATCATATTAATGTCCTAAAATCACTTTGCGACAAAGCTAATTGCAGTGATACGATTTTTGTTTGCGGTGATTTTAACCTACCGAATATTTCTTGGACAAGGAGCAATGAGTCTTCATTGATCCTTTTTCCGAGCAATGTAAGAGGTTCAATTGAATCTTTTACTATCGATTCAATTTTGTCTACTGGATTATCTCAAATTAATTTTATAAGTAATGATTATGGTAACACTTTAGATCTCATTTTTACCACAAGTCCAGACGAAACAACATTATTCAATTGTGATTTTCCACTCCGCAGCGAAAATCGTTTTCACCGTGCAATAAACTTTCATTTTGACAGCTTTTATAATACTTTTAACGATACTGACTGCAATTATGCTTTTGATTTTAAGAACTCGGACTTAACTAAGCTTAATTTATATTTTTTATCTATTGACTGGAAGAAAATCTTCGACTTAAGTGTTTGTATTAATGATTGGGTATTTAATTTTTATTGTCTTTTATATGTTGGTTTCGAGCTTTTTGTTCCAAAGAAGAAGATTTCTTTCCATAAACATCCGCCGTGGTATACAAAGTATTTATTAAAATTAAAAAACTCTAAACAAAAGGCTTATAAATTATACATTCGCACACGACTAAATTCACATTACCAAACGTACTCGTACTTACGCAAGAAATTTGTTACTATTCAGAAAGCTAGCTATGAATATTACTTATTTAATCTCCAGCGCAATTTAGTTACTGATCCGTCCAAATTTTGGAGTGTTGTTAATTTCAAGAAAAAATCATCAGGATATCCTAAAAAAATGTTTCTGGACGACAAAGTCGCTTCATGCGAGAAAGATATCTTGAATCTTTTTGCTGACTTTTTCCAGAGTGTTTATGTTGATCCACCCGACGAAAATTCCTTTAATGTATCTTTATGTGATAGTTATGTCAATATTGGTTTAGTTGAGCTAGACTCTAACTCTATTCTCGCTGCATTAACGGGTTTGAATATCAAGAAAGGTGCTGGGCCCGATCTTGTTTCACCATTTATATTGAAGAATTGTGCCGATAGTCTGTGCTATCCTCTTACTTTAATATTTAATTATTCCCTAAGGTTAGGTGAGTTTCCCTCTATTTGGAAAACCTCCTACGTAACACCTATCTTCAAAAGCGGAAGTAGGAGCAATATCAAAAATTATCGACCCATAGCAATTCTTCCTACAGTCGCCAAATTATTTGAGAAACTTGTGTGCAATATTTTAACTATAACTTTTAAGCAACATATTTCTATCCATCAACATGGTTTCGTTAAAGGACGTTCAACAGTAACTAATTTAGTCGAATTCACTAACTTTTGTCAAAATAAAATCGAATATGGTCAGCAAATTGATGTTGTATACACAGATTTTTCCAAGGCATTTGATCGCGTTCAACATAATATTTTGTTGGCTAAGCTTAAAAAATTTGGAGTACATTCTAGTCTTCTTCATTGGTTTTCGTCGTATTTATCCCATCGTTCTCAACGTATAAAACTTTTTAATTTGTTTTCGGAACCTTTTCATATTCGTTCCGGTGTTCCGCAAGGGAGCCATCTTGGTCCCCTTTTATTCATTTTATTTATTAATGACTTATGTAACGTTATTAAATCATCAAAATTTTTATTGTATGCAGACGATTTGAAAATTTTTCGTGTTGTCGATTGCCTCGAAGATTCCTTTTTGTTGCAAAGTGATTTAAATGTATTGTTCAATTGGTGTGAAAATAATTATATTAGTTTAAATGTATCCAAATGTTTTACTATATCATTTAGTCGGAGGCTCCAGCCCGTTCTTTTTAATTATAAAATAGACAACGTTGTACTTAATAGAGTCAATGTGATTAAAGATCTTGGAGTAGTATTTGATACTAAACTGACGTTCGCTAATCATATTGATTACATAACTTCGAAAGCCAATGGATTATTAGGTTTTGTTATTCGTTTTGCTCGTGATCTATCTAGTCCTTATGCGTTAAAAAGTATTTATATATCAATTGTAAGGTCTGTATTGGAATATGCTTGTATTGTTTGGAGTCCCAATTACGACACTTATATTAAAAGATTAGAATCTATTCAGAAACGATTTTTGCGTTTTGCGCTTCGTCATCTGAGTTGGTCAAATAGGCTGGAACTACCGCCCTACGAATCCAGGTGTAAATTAATAAACTTGGATTCGTTAAGTTTTCGTCGTGACATGTTACGTGCCCTGTTTCTTTATAATGTTATTTCAGGATTTATTGATTCGCCTGTTATTTTGTCCCAAATTGGTTTTAACGTTCCGTCCCGTTCTCTAAGGTCTCATCCTTTTCTATCCGTGCCAGTTCACAGGACTGTTTATGGAACTAATGAGCCTGTCAATAATATGTGCCATTTATTTAATAAATTTTCTAGGTTTTTTGATTTCAATGTGTCAGCTGAAATGTTTCGCAATAGAATTATCAAGAGTAAGTTATAATTTTTAGTGAACATTAGTGAACATATTATTTATATATTGCTATTTTGTTTTTTTCTTTTTTATTTTTAAATTATATTGTTATTTTGCTTTTTTTGTTGTTGGAATCAGCCTGTTAGGATTGTACCTGTTGGCTAAATAAATAAATAAATAATTCTTTTTTTTTTGCTAAATAAAACGCTTCCGGTTACAAAAAATTTGAAAAAATCTTCATTTTAGGTGTGATTACTTCACAGAAGAGCAGCAAAAGAGGAGCAGCAAAAGAGGAGCAGCAAACCGGACTTAAAAAGTAATTTTAAAAACTTGACCTAACTTAATATTAGATTTTAGAAAAATATACAAGAAGAGAACGTTAGGTATTGATGAATAATTTGAATTGGATAGTGGTGTTCAAATTTTAGATGTGGTTCACCTTCTGCTAGTGAAAATTTTAATCCAAGTTGCAGTTCTATTGGGGAAATTTTTAAAGTTTCGAAAGCATATCGCTTTTACAGCTAATAATAGTAATAATAATTATGAAAGTACAGCATTAGCCACAACAACAAATAGTAGTTATCGCAGTTAGAAGTAAAAGCACCAATAAATAGCAGCCGACGTATTCAACGAAATATGTATGTAATTTAATGTTTCTCACTTATAATACTATCCAATTTAGCCTTTATTAGTATTTCATGTTCCAGTCAGAAAGTTTCTTGTTTCTAACTATAGTTCCTCGATACAAAACGATTTTATTACTTATAGAAAATATAGCTTGATAGAAAGATATAATGTTATATATGTTCAACGATAAGGAGTGCATGTGAATGACCCTCGTCCCAATTTCAACGATTCCTGGGTGGTTCTACATTCGAATCAAAACAGACTCTTTACTGTTCTGGAGCTAGTGTGGTTTCTCTTATCCAGACGACGACAACAAAATCCAAAATACGTGCACGGATGCGAGCATTATTTGGATTGTTGCAGCTGTCCAATGCTGTTGTTCAGCAACATGAATGCACTTGGAGTGAATATCCCGAATATCGTTCCATTTATGATGACAACTATGATGGCGTAATTATTTTGCGGGATGGCAACATCCTTATTGGTGGCATGGCATAGAGAACTCTGAAATTCCGGATGTGAAGTAAAGTCCTTTCACTTGAACCCACGAATAGTGTTGGCCGGGATGCAGGTCCATTACAAATAAAATATAAAACAATAAAACAACTAAAAACATCAGGAATACAGAAATCAACTGTACTTCTAATGCCCAAGGAAGGATATGCGACAGAATAATATTTATTAGTCACTATATTGCCATATAACTACGGCTGTATACTTCAGGCACGTGCATTCCAGTGCAATGGAGGACAAAAATACTCATGAATAATGAATTCTTGTCTAAAATGACTGGACGTAATTTTATGATTGTCGCGTAAATTAACATGATTTAGAATGTTTCATTGCATGAATCATGTTGAAGTATAAAAAATAATTTATTGGCCTCTCAGGTAAAGGGATTGTAGAGAAATGTGACTATTATTGATATAATTTATGTATTTGAATAAATTACAAATGGTGTTGAAAAAATTTCATTTAGTTTTGAGATTTTTTAGGAACGATACGAAATTTTTTTTTGATTTATTTTTGTTATTAACAAACTAGAGCTTTCGCCCTTAACCACTACGTCCGTGATTCTTAATCCGTGCTACGCGGAGAACTGGAGGTCCGTGAAGCCATTTCAAGTGTTCCGCGAAAAAATCAAATATACATTAAAAACATAACAAAAGCTATAATTGCCAATCTGGCAATTATTGAAAACCCGTATGGTGATATGGCATTATTCGAAGTTTAAGTGAACGGCGAACAGTTGTATCAAAATTCCACTTTAAAGTCAAACTTTTCAATAAGATTTTTAAAAATGTATTCCAATCGGATTTTGATGTATGGGCGTTTTATGTAGAATCATATCCTAAATAACTTTTGTTCTTGCACTTTTTTGATAAGATGCACCGTTTTTGAGATATTCGCAAAAAACCTTTTCGTTCGTATGGTCCATTTTTGCTATTAACGAATTTAGCCTCGCATTTTACGAAAAACGAACCTGGGTAAAATTTCAAGTCTCCAACTCAATTCGTGCGTCCGCAATCCGAGCCACAGATGGACAGACAGACAGACGGAGAGACGGGCGGACAGACGGACGGACATGAAAAATTCGATTTTTTTTATCATTCTAAACACAATGGTGTAATTCCTTTTTATACCCGTATGGTGAAACCAAAGGGTATATTAACTTTGCCTTACCGTTTGTAACGCCAAGATCTCGTCATCGCACACAAAAATGAATTACACCAGTGTGTTTAGAATGATGACGGTCAGACGGTCTGTCTGTCCGTCTGTCTGTCCGTCTGTCTGTCCGTCTGTCTGTCCGTCTGTCTGTCCGTCTGTCTGTCCGTCTGTCTGTCCGTCTGTCTGTCCGTCTGTCTGTCCGTCTGTCTGTCCGTCTGTCTGTCCGTCTGTCTGTCCGTCTGTCTGTCCGTCTGTCTGTCCGTCTGTCTGTCCGTCTGTCTGTCCGTCTGTCTGTCCGTCTGTCTGTCCGTCTGTCTGTCCGTCTGTCTGTCCGTCTGTCTGTCTGTCCGTCTGTGGCGCGGATTGCGGACGCACGGATTGAGCTAGAGACTTGAAAATTGGCACAGATCCGTTTTTCGTAAAATTCGAGGCTAAGTTCGTTAATGGGCAAAAATGGACCATTAGGGGGGGTACCCCCCATACGAACGAAATGGTTTTTTGTGAATATCTCAAAAACGGTGCATCTTATCAAAAAAGTCCAACAACAAAAGTTGTTTAGGATATGATTCTACATAAAACTCCCATACATGAAAATCCGATTGGAATAAATTTTAAAAAATCTTATTGGAAAGTTTGACTTCAAAGTGGAATTTTGGTATAACTGTTCGAATTTTGATACGAATATCACCATACGGGTCTCCAATGATTGCCATATTGGCAATTATAGCTTTTGTTATGTTTGTGTATGATAACGGGATCTTGGCGTTACAAACGGTAAGGCAAATTTAATATACCCTTTGGTTTCACCATACGGGTATAAACATATGAAAAGTTACAATTGCCAGGGGCCAATCGTCAAAGAGTCTATATGATGACAGACAAAATGTTTATTTAAAAAAATCCATTTGTATATGAGAGGGGAACAGGAGTAGTCCGATTGGATTATGATGTATGGAACGGCTATGTAAAATATACACATTTCGTCTTTAAAAATTTTTCTATATACATTTCGTCTTTAAAAATTTATCGATTCGATGCACCGTTTTCGAGAAAAGAGGGTGAAGGAGTAGTTAAACTTGATTTTGATGTATGAATGAGTTATGTAAAATCTTATTCTAAACACATCTTACATTATTAAAATTTTCACTACGACTCACCGTTTTCGAGAAAATTGCAAAAAACTGTTTCGTTGGGAGGGAAAAGGAAATTTTAAATTTCGTTTAAATTTGGTTATATGCATTTTTTCATAAAAGTGCAAAGTTTTCGAGAGATTTTCGAAAAAAATTGGTTTTTTTTTTCAACTATCTCGAGAATCGTTAGAGCTACAAAAAACCGTTAAGGGACAGAATGTAGAAAATTTTATATTCTTCAAAGTTTATTATATTATTTTTTTCTTAAAAGCCCATAGGTTTCGAAAATTTTTTAAAAACCGTATTCTTTCAGAAAAAAAAAAGAAATAAATATGGGAGGTACCCGTTTTAGCTACCGTAACGTAAGTTGATAGAAAACTACTATTTTTGTAATACTTATTCACAAAAAAATTCAAGTCGCTAGGTCAACGCGTTCTCGAGTTATTTAAGATACGTAAAACGGACAGACGAAGAGACCCAGAGACAGATGCACGGACATCCTCATAATTTTGCCTGAAACGGATTTCGTACTAATCAGAAATTTTCTATCTGTGCCTGTTCTCGAGTCGGCCTTCGTCATGCATACAATAAGTCATGCATACAATACGTCAGGTATTCACGAACAGATAGACTTATGGACAGAGTTCGTTGCGTTAAAAGCGGTATTCTGAATCTAATATACTCTTATATGATTCTTTTATAAAGGAAACTCGCGAAAAAACAACAAGCGGGGAGAGAGAGAGAGGGAGGTCGAAAAGCCGAAATTAGCGTGAAGCATTTTATTGGCAGCCCTTAAAACAGTCCTACGTGAGAATTTTATTAAATGAAATACCACCATTTTCATCTAGATAATTTATTCCTATAAAATTTATATATAAAAAATCTTCAGACCAAAATTTCCTGAAATTTTCAAACGTAAATTGAAAGATTTGTAAGTGGTCCACACTTAATATATATAATATTAAACAGGCACCTAAATTCGGCTAGGACGAATGATTTTTTCCAAGAATCATTTTTATTTTGTAAAATTTACGGGGGGAAACTCATGCGAAAAAATAAATATTACTTGACTCTGCTGGTATCACTTGAACATAAACACACAAGTGGTGAAAAACTGTTAAAGTAAATACACGTTGCGTTACACCTACGTAAACATATTCAGAGGAAACGTTATTTATATGTGAAAATGAATATGCATAGGTACAAAGGAAAACAGCTTTTTTTTCGAAGAAATCGAGAGATCCTTTCCAATTTATACTTCCCTGATATCAAATTCCCTTCATAAAAGCGACCGAATTTCGGTTTCTTGGTGTTTTCTTTTTACGTATAAAAAAAGGGAAAACAAACGGAAGCAAGCGAAGACGACAATGGAATGAAATGGAATAGAATAAAAATAAGGAAATATTCTGAGTGTTCTTAAAGTCGAACCTACTCCATACTTTTGGAAAACTTTTGTACACAACATATAATACTATGGTGATATTGAGAATCCTAAAGGATTTAAACCAGTCTCGTCACATCAACTCTCACGACACAAAAGGGATGTTTCTCCACTTGAATTTTATTAAATTTGCAATTGACTTGACAGCCGTCACATCCGCAAATATCTACAAATGGCTTATCAAAAAAAAAAAAAAATAAAAATAAAAAAAAAATTCTTATCCTTACCGCCAGAGATTACACGGAGACAACAATAGGATTTAGCAGATTTATATTTTGGCTTGCGATAAAGTGAATGATTTCTTCTTAATTTCAACAATCAGAATAAAGACACTTTTCAAGAAAAAACTTGTGAAATTTTTAGAATTTTCAGACCAATGCTCGAAAAGCCTTGTTTGTGTTTACATTTCGGGATCGGTTTCCTGTGCCTATTTGGTACTTTTTCGAGGAATCCATTTTCTTATCTCGCCTGCAGGAGAAAAAAGGTAAACATTCCTGACGAATAAAAAAAAATCAAAAGTCGCAATAAAATTGCGGATGGCAACAGGATCACTTTGCTATATTTATATGACGTTCACTGAAAATTAGTATGTTATGTGTGGGAAAATAGAGGAACCAGGGGTTTATTGTTAAATTTTTGTCCATTTTAAAAGCTTTTATTTAGCTTGCTTTCAACGCCAAATCTTTGTAACCGAATTTTTACACATTTCCATATATCCGATTAATTTGAAATTTGGCACACATACGCAACTCCGGTGGCAATCCAAAATGTATCCAAAACGCATACATCAAAAAAGAAAAGAGCGGCCGTCAGTCGTCCTGTTGTACAAATCAATTATGTAAAGGTACCCGCCGTGTATGGTCTTAAGTAAAAGGAAAATTCATCTTCATGAATTCGTTTTTCAAGCTCCGGAAAAAATGGCAAATACAGGACCCCATTTTGTCGAATTTGTACGAACGGATCACCCATCGGTGGGAAGTATTTTTGCTCAAACAATCGAAGGAGATTCTGTTTAGCGAAAAAAGATTTACAGAAATATTGAAAAATTACATTTCCTGTAACTATTATATAAAATATGATCCAGACAAAACAATTTATTGATCAGAAACGCACCAATGGCAAAATCAGAAAAAATGAGCCGCAGGTGAAAAAAATATCAATTTCAGCAATTCCCACTTTGGAACCCGACAACTGAAGGTAGATACCGATTTATTTAGTGACCAAATAGTTAATTATATGCACTGTAAATTTTTTACTTTCCTATTCAGTGGAAGGAAAGTATTGTATTCATGATCGAGACCGATTCGAGGACGGTGGCAGAGAGAAAATTTCTAATTTTTCAGTATTTTCTTCTTTTTACGTATCCGTTAAAGATACGTATTTACCGGTTCTCAAGATATTTGAAAAAATATTATTTTTTATATATTTTTCCGAAACTAAGTATTGCAGAGGATAGTTTTGTGTTGATCACAACTGATATTTTTTCTTATGGCAACTGGTTTGGAAAAAATTAGATATTTTCTATAGCGATCATTTAGTCCAGTTCTGCCCTAAATATGACACAGTGAGGTGTTCTTTTATCATAACTATATGCCAGTCTAACCATAAGGGGGATCGGTGTCACGTAGAGGATAAAAGCGAGCATATATCATAAACGCGACGTAAATCCTAAATGAAACATAAACTTTGGAAGCATTTTGCTGACTTTGTGTATAGATATAAAATGGTACGTGACCACTTATTGGCTGGCAAACAAAGTTGAAGATAGAATAAGATACATTTCTCTTTTTTAGGTATTTTATTTAAAAAAAGTAAAAAAAAAAAATAATATCTATGACAGCTTCGGTCGTTAAATTATTGAGGCAAGAGGCCCATAAAGTCCACATATCTATTTTTATGTACGAGTATATTGCCTTAATACAGCATCCATACATATATTGTGTGTACGAAAATAGTAATTCCTTTCAATCTCGTAATATATCTTCACACAAAAGCGAGGGATGACGCCCTATATGAGAATTTCTATAGATTGCGATTTTTTGCCACCCAATATCCCCAAAGTCTCCCGAACCTAGAGGACCGAATTGTTTTGTTATTTAGTCGTTTCGTGGTGATGTATTTATTATATAGAGAAAATACGGAGAAAATACGGGAAAAATCCAAAAAAAAAGCTAGCAAAAAAGAAGTAAATTGTCGTTCGAGTTTACTCCCATAAGAAGTAGATTATGGTATCTGACTATAAAAGTTACACAGCGTTATATTATACTATAACTAACATTATGTTTCGTCCAGAAACGAATAAAATAAAATCCACTTAAATTGTAGAGCTTTCTAATTTACTTGTTGAAATTTATTAGTGTATTAAACGTATCACAGTCGCACGCTAACCCTTATCAAGTAAAGGGTAAGTAGATACGATGGGATATTTTTATAGACCACCACACCAACCAGGATATAGAAATTTCCTTCAGGAGCAAACTACGAACTGAAATTTCTATTTAGTAAGATTTAGGGGATGAGTAACGAACCACTCATTTTCTCAACCTCTTATATCTAAAATACTGGGTACCTGCAAAGGCCTGAGCATATTTTGAGATTTTTGTTTCATGGTTGCGAGTTGGATTTACTGTAATTAAGTCCAGTGGTTACCACTGGAAATCCCTTGATTCCCTTTCTCTCGCCACACCACAATTTAATTTCGCAAAATGCTCGTATATACCATACATATGTGTATTTGTACAGCTAAGCATTAAAGTAAGGGATGTGAGCGGCATTATGCTCGGATTACTCTCGATATGAAAAGTTGAAGGCCAAGTATTTTTTATTTCAAGTTCCTACAAGCTACGCAGGACGCACATTTAAATGAGCTTCGCCTGTTTAAAAACCGGATAAATCGAGAAAATGGACAATTTTTTTTAAATTGAAGCAGGAAAAATAAACTTTTTTATATACAATACTTGATATAGAAAATGTTAGAAAATGTAGATTTTGAAGGATTTTCACCCACCTTCTGGATATGCTTGATGCTGATATTATGGTCAAGCGTACAGAATCCACTTCTCCATGGAGTTATTATATTCCAGAGAACAGTGTATACGCTCCAATTACCAACAATGAGAATAAATGGCTTTATCCGACTTTGCTGGTATCCCTCATCATCTGTACGTGGTCTCCCCCGGCAATATCCACATTTTATGTTTTATTTTCCGCATTGATGTTGCTGTGGTGTTGTGATGCATGTGGTTGATAGAAAAGTTGAAAATCAAGGCTATAGACGGAGTTTCTCTGCAGCCCAGTTCATATATTGTCGTTGTTCTTTGGATTTTAGATTCTTAACTTGACCCCCCCACCCCTCCTAAACCACAATTTCAACAATTTGATGATTGTTGACCCATGATCTAAACTACTATGGGCATTGAGAATTGAGTAAAGTATGTTCTATGGACAATCACGTTCCGACTGCACAGAGAATCCTTAAATAATTTTCTCTATAGAAAATAGAACCGAATTGTGGTTATATTCTAACCTCATATTTTCGTATAAATATAAAAAAAAAGATTTTATAGAAAACTAGCTTGCATACCCGTCGTTGCCGGGTTAAGTTTTTTCAAATTTTTTCTTTTTTTGATGGTCTATGTTGGAGCTAAACTTCAGGCCAATCGGGTCGGTAGTTTCCCCGCGAAAGGGTAACATAGAGGGAAAACTAAGTTTCGAGATTACTTTACCCCCTCCTCGTACTCCCCCACCTCTCGGGCTACTTTTTAATGGGTCTATGTTAGGGCTGGACCCCCGACGAACATCTATGCCAAATTTTAGTACAATCGGTTCAGTAGTTTCCCCGCGAAAGAGTAACATAGCGCAAAAACTAAGTTTCGAAATCACTTTACCCCCTCCCCTTACTTCCCCCACCCCTCGCGCTACTTTTCCGTATGCCTATGTTGGAACCAGAACTACCACAGACACTCATGCCAAATGTCACGTCAATCGGTTCAGCCGTTTTTGCGTGAAAGAAGAACAGACAGACAGACAGACACCAACTCATTTTTATATATTAGTATGATAGTAGATATTTTCTTCTTGATAGTGCATCACTTTGAACCCTCATCACTTGAGGGTATTGTGAACCCTCGATTGAGGGTTCTTTCCGCTTTCGATCTCAAATTTTTTACACGGATTGCGAGCTATGGAAGAATTGCAAAATTTGTAAGGTTTATCGCTGCAACCCATCAACAGCAGAAGTCGTGAAAGCAGTCTAGATTAATAGCATCGTTCGCATCAAGCAGTAACTAACCCTAATTTATTCGTGAACTTGAAGTTGAAGCATGCTGCAGGCAAGGTTTGAATCTAACTGATGCACATTGACATTTTACTTTCCTCTGCAATAAAGGGAAAGTATTGTATGCATAACGGCGACCGACTCAATACCGGCGGCAGATAGAAATTTTCTGATCAGCTCGAAATCCGTTTCAGGCAAAATTATGTGGATGTCTGTGCATCTGTTTGTCGGTCTGACGATCTGTCAGTCTATCTGTCTGTCCATTGTACGTATTTTAAATAACTCGAGAACGCATTGAATGAGCGACTTGAAGTTTTTTGTGAATAAGTTTTATAAAAAATCGTAGTTTCCTATAGATTTTTGGAAAAGTAACGTTAGCTATAACGGATACCTCCCAAACAATTTTTTTTTGAAAAAAAAACAACAGTTTTTTGAAAGCTTTTCGCAACTATGTGCTTTTGTGAAAAAAATAGTATAACAACATTCAAAGAATGTGAAATTTTCCACATTTTTTGCTTCAATGATTTTTATGTATCTCTAACGATGCTTTTTGATTATTTTTTTTCTATTTTTAATTCCTTACAATAAAAAATTTTTTGTTGAAATGGAGAATTTCATATCAATAAATTATAAGTTCATTTTTGAAAACTGGTAGCTTAATCCAGTGTATAATATAAAATTCCACATTATGCACCAGAAAGATACAACAATTTAAACTGAGAATTGAATTTACTCGCGAAATAAATTTTTCCCATAAGACTGCATAAAATTTTTATTTATTCTTGTAATGTAAATATATAAAAAAATGTTAAATTGGAAAAGAAAACTATTTTACCCAACCCAGCATCAGCAACAACACTGACAAAATCGGGATCAAGGAATAAGAAATAAAAAAAAACCTGTAATATTTTCAGTCAAATAAAATTTTAAAGTTAACCCTTTCAGTACCTATTTTGTTCTATGGGGGTTAAAAATACTCTCTATACAAATTAATGATGTTTAAGCTATTAGTATTCATTTAAAACAAAAAAAAAAAAAAAAAAAAAAAAATCAAAAATTTTAATTTTTCTTAAATTACGCCCACTGTAGTCCAGCTTTTTACTCAAAAAATCAAAGTTGGGTCACAAATGCATTTAACCCTTTCAGTCACCACGTACATTATAGTGTGCACACTTTCTACCAAGTCAAGTTATGAGTTATGGCTTCTGAAAAGTGTGTACACTATAGTGTACGTGGTGACTGAAAGGGTTAAAAGTTACACAACTGAGCGCAAAAGATCCCAGCAATTGCTTTGGATTTACCCTTCATCGTAGCACGATTGCAATTTTTTCCATGCTTTAATAGAAAGTGGGATCAACCGGGCCAAAAACGGGAACTGAAGCAGGACATGTCAGGCTGCACTGGAATCCATTGGGCTGCAGGGACTTGTGTACAAACATAACAAGGTCATGTTTATGGTGCAACTATGGTTATGCTGAAAAGCCGCACATACACAGCACCGACCACAGTGTCACTCGCCGTATCCTTCAGGATGCTCGCCTGTTTTCGTGGTATCTCAATATCCTTAGCGTTGAGTTTTAAAAGTTTTAGAATGGGGCGAAAAGATGAAGAGAATCGCCCGAAAGCCGAAACTGCACAAGTCACTTCACATTCATATTCACATTCGCATTCACATAAATGTATACAATCCCAGTCCAAATTTCCTGTGGCTTTTGGAATTTTGAAAAGTTATCCCTGAAAAGGACAACAATGTTGTATGTGGCCTGGGTTGCTAATGCTGGTACAGTTTGTATGTATGGCGTTTAGTTATGAGTTGAGTTTAGTCGAGGACACATTTACATACGTTTCACCATACGCTGCTATACCATCACTTCAACTCCCATTACATCGAAAATTCCCAAGGACTATTGGGATTCGTACGTGAAAGTTGAGCCCACGACTTAAATTGATTTTCCAATCTTCCATTCTGCATCATTTTTGCCAAGCAAAGCACGATTATTTGTCCATATTTAGACAGTGAACTTTGTGACGCTGATGTTCCTGGGGACTTTAGGGCCACAATCCGCTTTCATCTATTCATATTTGTTTGTGCATTCAACCTGGGGGAAATAGAGGAAAGTCACGATGACTTGTCTACCCATCGTCCGAACGATTTTTCCCATTTGCCATTTCCCACTTCGCAATTTTTTCAGGCTGGAAATTCTTCTTCCTGTGCTCAGGATTTGCTTTCGGTGGATGAATGGATTTCCGAAAGTCATTGTCCTTTTCAGCGAACTAAGCTAAACGCAATTGAACTTAAAAAAAATGAAAGAAAATTAAGAAAAAAAAATCTTCAGAGATCATCTGATGATTTTTTTATATACGAGTGTTCGTTAGAAAAAATTTTTTGTCCGGCGTGTTTCGTTCCCGAGCCGTAGTTTTCTAAAATTTTTTAGGACAACCCAACATAAAGGTAATAGTAACTTCTCACAAACAGTAATGTTTGTGTTGATTTTTATTTGTAGGCCCAGTTTGAACCTTTAGGCGAACTTTATCCCAGAAATTCGAGCTTTGAGGCTCCTATCCTTAACGGCTTAACGAAATATCAATTTGGATGATTCGTGTGATTTAAGCTATAGAGTGATTTTTGCTATCTTCGGCTTTTCTCTTATCACTCACATTTCTCTTACCCCTCACTTTTCTCTTACCCCCACTTTTCTTTTACCCCCACTTTTCTCTTACCCCTCGCCAGTTACCTGTTGACCTGGTTAGCCGATTGAAATGAGGTTTTCTGAGTCAAAAAACAAATCTTTCGGACTAACTTTTGCCAAATTTCCAGCCTCCTCCATTTTGATCTGGTAGATTTTTTTTCGGATCCCAGCTAGAACAAGAAAATAATAAATAAATGTTGGGGTGCAAAATAAAATTTCTTTGAGTGCGGTTGCGTTTTAGTTCAAGGGTGAATTGGATTACTGCTTTTTGGGTTTGGTTCCTAAAATTTCAAAATTGGGTTTTGGTTTCTTAATTCCCGAAATTTAGAACTACATCTCGGTTTTGGTTTTGGTTTTCGAAAATTCCAAAAATTTGGTTTTAACTCTGGTTTTGTTCATTCAATTTTCAATGGTTCGGTGGTTTTTTGGTTTGGTTCTAAAAATCGGTTTACATCTCTGATAAAAACAAATTTGGGAAAGTTTCAACTCGATCGGAGGTCCTCTTCAGGGCATCAATCGTGTAACGAGACGCGTCTCCATCTTTGAGCTGAGACGGCGACATCGACGCGACACGTTTTTCTAATCTTGTATCGCGACACTAAAAAGTTTAAACGTTCAATGGATTTAATTTCTTAAATCAATTATAGGTCATGCTAAATAAAGCTTTCCGAGTGCACAATACGGACCAGTTTTGCTCACTACAAATATCTTGCAACAGAAACGTCAAAATAAAAATGTCTGGATTAGCTGAAATTAATTTTATGTTAAGTTCACCAGAAAAAAGCGAATTACGAGTTGTTCGCAGGTTCTAAAGGGACATAAATGATCCGTTCCAGCTCATCTCAAAATCGTGATTTATAATTAATAGACTTTTTGCTTGAAGTGAATAAAAATCAAATCTTCCCACAAAAGTTTTTCTTTTTGTTGCCGGAGGCACCAGTGTCAAATGCGCCCCTCGCTAAGGCATTATTTTCATTCATGAACCTTTCCCACTGGTTTTCACTCGTTATCTTCCTGAAATCATATAAATTTATTATAATTTAAATACAAAAACTTTTATTTACTTTGGTTGCTCCATTGTGAAATGACAGACGAAATGACACTGAGCGACGCCTCGAACTGTCGCCATACACGATTGCTTTTCATAATGAAAGACGCAATTTCGTGTCTGCGTCGCGTTACACGATTGGTGCCCAGATTTCGCTTCGGAAAACAGTAACATACATAACTTACTAGGTGGATTTTGATTACCAGGTGGATTTTGATTAGTGAACTTCAAATCTTTGTAACTTCTAAACGACTCGACCGATTAAGGCCGAATTGACCATTTTGGAAAACTATTTGTATATTATATACTTTTTTAACCCATATGGGAAGAGGTTTTTTTCTTCACTTTGACCTATAAATTTCTTTTTCTCAATCTTATTGTTAGCTTCCTAAGAACATTCTCTTAAAATTTCAGGTTTTACAAAATTTTACGAATTATGGGCAAGCATTTTTGGCATCATACATGGGTCCCATATAAACCTTCAATGCGAAGAACTGACGCAACAACAATACTTTCACTGACAATAAGAAAGTGAAAATCGAAAGAAATTTTTTTCTCTCTCAGACGCAATATTTTTTCACTGAAAATTTTTCTTTTTGATAGGAACAAAAGAGATTCTTTTTATAGTCAGTTTTTTTTGTTGTTGTCTTGCTTTGGGCGAATGATTTAAAGTCTCGTCCTTTTTCTGGCAATACGTGCGCCAATATTTGCTTGCTGATGATATTACTCTGCGATGGCTTTAATTTCAAGCAAAGTGGCAGTTCAATTATTAAACTGTCAGCGATAATTGACATTGATGAGCATAGACACGGGTATAGTTGACGTTGAAATATTATTATGACACCGAGCGCTGGAGAAGTATTTCACCACCTGCTGTTATCGCAAAGGTAAAAAAAAACACCAAAAAAATGAAAACCTCATATTTCGACCCGCTGCACTGTGCTGGGATATTATAGCTATCACTCCCATATCATGAATTTTCACACTGGAATGACAAAATGAGATTTTTCGGTGCAATGAATCCTTGTTTAAATTAAGTCAAACAATCTTAATACTGAATATATTCGCTAGGAATAGATCAATAATCCTTTAACGCGATTTCCAACATTATTTATTCCAGATACACGAAGACGAACATCTACGCACATTTTTATTGAATCGATTTTGCACCAGAGCTATAATCAAAACACAGGAACAGCTGTTTGGCAAGTATTATTAATTAACAAACATTCGCACAAACATCGATTTTATGTCAAAATCATAGCGATTTGAATACGTGATTACTTCCTAACACTGTCTATTAATAAAAAAAAATAGGTGGGTGGCCTATTACAGGTATGTAGTGTTCTTCGATCAACTTGAAAGAGTGCAAGGTTATAAGGTAGGAAGTAACTAGCACAATCTGAAGGTTATAATTTTCTGCAATCAAGTGTGAACAGTAATTTGTGGACTATTACGAAGAAGCTTAGTGTTTAAGAACGTAAATAATGTTTGATTTCTGTAATAAATTGTTGTTACAAATATTTATTTCGATGAGTAGTTACCTTGTAAAAGCTGTATTAACCTAAAAGACACGAGGTATTTTTACCACATAAAAGCACGGCGTATGCCTATCAGGCACACCCCTTTTATTTCAAAAACGGCTCGACGTATTTTGATGAAATTTCTAAACTTTAAGTTTTCGAGGCCACGAAAGCGATTGGGGTAGGTTTCAAGTGTATCGAAATTCATTTAGGTCCTGTAAGGATAACGGGAATATTCTTTTTCCCATTTTTTTCGGGAAAAATTACATTAAGGGGTTTTAAAAACATAACAGAAGCTATAATTGCCAATCTGGCAATCATTGGAGACCCGTATGGTGATATTCGTATCAAAATTTGAACAGTTGTACCAAAATTCCACTTTGAAGTCAAACTTTCCAATAAGATTTTTTAAAATTTATTCCAATCGGATTTTGTTATATGGAAGTTTTATGCAGAATCATATCCTAAATAACTTTTGTTCTTGCACTTTTTTGATAAGATGCACCGTTTTTGAGATATTTACAAAAAACATTTTCGTTCGTATGGGTTTCACCATACGGGTATAAAAATACTTAATAGTTGCAAGTTTCAAATTTATTTTTGTGTATTTAAATTCAATATAAATGTCCTATTTTTGCTAGAAGGTTGAGGTAGAAAGTTGAATTTGGCATAGAAAATGCTTTTATCAAAAGTTAAATCTCGTCCGAAAATGACAAAAAATTGAACCACTTCATTTTTTTTTTAAATATATATTTTGAAGTGTTGTTGCTCGTTTCATTTTTATTTTCTTTTCTTTTAATTTATCAAAAAATAATATTGTTTTAAATGCAGATGATTAATATTCTTAGCTGTTGAATGAATTTTAACGTTTTATTCGGCCCATGCCATCAGTTCTTTCATCGCTGGATCATCATCGTCTTCCGTAACAACGGCCTTTTTCTTCTTTTTGACCTTCTCCTTCTCCTTAATTTCGCCTGTAGGCGCTTCCGGTAGTTCAGCACTTGGTCCACTAACGCCAATCAAATTCCTATCGAGTTCTTCTTGGTCAAGCTCCTTCCTCGCACCTTCGTACAAATCATGAAAAACATTTTTCAATTTTCTCGAAAATGGTTCACTTTTTCAATAACAAAAAATATTTAGACAAAAAGTAGAAGAATATTTTCATTTCCGTTTTGTCTCCATGTTCTTTTTGCACATGATAATTATTTCATAAGAAATTTAGCATATCGCGATCGTTTTACATCGAAACCGTGTTATCGGAGACCGCGCTATAAGAGGGTTACCTGTACTTTTTCATGATTTCCCATGAACTTTGTAATATTTAAATAATATAAAAGAATCTTTAGCAAAGTTATATATTTAACATTAGATTTTTGATGTTGTGTAACTTGCAAAAAAAAACTTTTAGAATATCACAATAAGGGAAATTGCAAGAAACTTCTTCTAAAAACAAATTCTTTTATTTCTTCGATGAATCCATTTGGGAATTTAATAAAGAAGTAGCGATTCGTATGTCCAAAACAAATAACAAAGTTTTATCTATATTAATTGAGGAAATTGAGCTAAAAGGATCAAGTTATATCCAACACTTGGTGGAACATGAAAATAATATAATATTTTATTGCTATTAGAAATAAAAACCTCCCACTGAATATCTTAACAAGTCCGAAAACATGGCTAAACATAAATTTGACAACAGGTGTTGAGGTGGTCATTTTATCTTTTTAATCAACCCCTTAATATACTTAGTAACACGTTGGCCTTTATCAACTTATTTTTGGTCTATCCAAACTGCTATATTACTCACAGATACAAATGTTTATTACTAATGTTCAATATTAGTATGTAGAGAGATAAAGATTTTTATTATGTATGTTAGTATATACGTATTTATGCATCTTCGGGATGAACTTTATATATATAGTATATTCTATTGACTTGTATGTGAATGCGTTCTGAAAAAGACAAATACAAAACTTCCGATTACGATATTAGTATATAGGTGTAGACATACATTTAGGTACCGTCATCAGTCCACAAACTATCTAATGTTCTACAACCGGAAAAATGAGTCCTGAAATCACAGTAACAAAAGTTTCCACACAGAAACAATGAGTACTGACCTCATCAAAATGTGCCTCATCATTTGCCCCATTAGGGAAAGGAGTGCGGTAGACCCGTCCTTAAACAAATTACATTTTCCTAAACCTTAAGCCTTATTCGAACAAATACCACCACACAAAGATACAAATTTCATACATGTATATGGTAAAACGATAGAAAAAGTCTATATTTCCACTATAGCTGTGAGTATATTACTAAATAATATAGACGAAATATTTAGACCAGTGTCTGCCAACCTTTTCCGCAGCCGTACCATCTAGCGGGCTAGTATTTTTTTTTCGCGTACCCTGGATTTTATTCCAAATTTTCTTCGAATCCAACTAAAAATCTTAAACTCTCTTGTAAAATTTGACTAAACCCGACTCTTTAAGCAATAATTTGGACCCGATGTATGATGTTCAAATTCCAAAATTCAGATCTTAAGGATTTTTTGAGGGTAACAAAATATACTGAGGTCTGATGCAAAGCATTTTAATTTAAGAGGTTTTTAGTTTCGAAATATCATAATTTGAACATTAGGTTCTAAAACCCCCTAATATAGGTTTTCCCAAAAAAAAGTGGAGAAGAGGATATTCGAGATATCCTTACAGGACCTTAAAGCGCATATCAGAATGAAGCAGCATTCGCCGCGGCAGAAAAACTGCCTTGGCAGCAAAATTGGTTTTGCAGCAAAATTGGTTTTGCTGACTTCCATCACGGAATGGAGCAGCACGAATCCGGAGTAAAATCAGTTTGACAGTTTTTGTTCGTGAAATTTTGTTAATAAAATGTTTACAGTAATTGATGATTTGGATAAAGTTAATGAATGCATTAGCGTTCTGACGGCGTATAGCGTATATTCGAAGTATATGGAAAATTTACTGCTCGAGCAACGTCAGTAAAAATAGAAATAGCGCTAAAAAAGCAGCGAGTATTTTTGGTGCTTTTAGTACGTCATAATTTTGCTTTTAGCCAATGGGAAACTTTTGCTGCCTGCTGCTCCGAAAATGCTGCTGCATTCTGATATGGGCTTAATAGTTTTGACATACTTCACACTTAGCTCAACTGCTTCCTCGTCTTCGAAAACCTAAAGATTATAAATTTCATCAAAATCGATCCAGTAGTTTTCAAAAAAATGTAAGAAGCAGTAAACCATACATAAATGCTGAAAAGCACACGTCTTATATGGGGGAAAAAACTCGTACCTTTTCGCGTTAACAAAGTGTCTGGTCTTAAAAGCACCCGTTGTTATACGAAATTTTTACAAATATTGTTGTACATCCGGGCAATGAAGCGAGTTACTTATGACTGTATTTGCGGAGTGCGGCATTTTATTGTTTTCACTTTCCTAATCTACAGAAGGAAAGTATTGTTTTCATGACCGAGGCCGACTCGAGGACGGGGGCACATAGAAACTTCCTGATCAGTACGAAATCCGTTTCAGGAAAAATTATGAGGATCTCCTTGCATATCTGTATGTCGGTCTGTCCATTGTACGTAACTTAAATAACTCGAGAACGCGTTGACCTAGCGACTTGAAATTTTTTATGAATAAGTATTACAAAAATCGTAGTTTTTTTATTAACTTTTGGAAAAGTAACCGTAGTTCTACCGGGTACCTACCATACATTTTTTTTAAATACCGTTTTTGGTACCTTTTTAAAACTTTCGGTTTTTTGAGAAAATATGTCTGTTACAAAATTTAAAGGTTATAAAACATTTCCCATTCTCAAGATATTAGAAAGAAAATTTAGTTTTTTTTTGAAAATCTTTCGAAAACTATGCGCTATTGTGAAAAATGTATGTAACCAGATTCAAAGGAAAAAAAATCTGCATTTTTTCATTTAACGATTTTTACTTATCTTTAACGGTTGTCGAGATATTTGAAAAAATGTTTGTTTTCCACATTTTTTTTGCTGAAATTAAATATAGCAGAGGAAAGTTTTGTGTTGATCACATCTCATATTTTTTTAATTTTTTTTATAGTTATAAATAAATAAAATACGAACTAGTAATAGTAAATACCAAACCAAATATTTTCAAACTTACATTACAGACAGATTGTTTATTAATACAAATTCCTGACTTTTTTCATTGTTTACAACCGCTAACAAAATTTGACTGTCTCTATTTAGTTCTCAAAACCCCTCATACCCCCTGAAAACAGCTCGCGTACCACTAGGGGTACGCGTACTGCATGTTGGGAGATACTCTCTTCGAAGATAGTAATATAGCTAATATCCATTGTGCAGAACATCCAATGTACATGTATAGCATGTATATAGCTTCCACTTACTAACCTCCCGAACCCCCCTATATATATATACTACCCCTACGGATGGTTAGACCGAATGTTACCAAAAAGAGTTGGCAGTTCGCTTGGTTCGTTTGTTGGGTTTGTTCCTTCGTGGCAATCAAGAGATAACACCAAGAACTAAAAGTTTCAATGGAAAACGCCATGACTGTGGCATAGAATACAAACTTCCCATCATTTTACTAAATCTAACTTCAAAAGCCACCTTCACCCCCAATGAACACACAAAATACAAGATCCGATCTGAAGCAATTCAACTCAGGGTTAGTTTCCCAAACTTCAACTAAATATTTGTTTGTCCGTTTGTTTATTTATTTGTCGTTGATGATTTTTTTTTATTCGTCTTTATGCCATCGTATAGGATTTCATACTATTTTGATCCTTTCGCTAGTGCTTGTAGGACATCGCCTATTTTTCGGTTTTTGGCTTTGACTTTGACTTTTCTGTACAGTAATTCTATTCAATGGAGGATTCATTTTATTCGCTCCCTACAATTTGTGTGATTTCCTCTTTATTTGGTATTCTTGGTTTGTGAGTCCTTTTTGCCATTCCCGGGCTACTTTTTGGCAGTCGATATATTGACAAAACGAAGCGAGTATGAGTAGGGCCGAAATTTACTTTCAGAGCCGTGTTAATATTTACCGTAGGTGGGCCAATTGTACTGCTAGAAAAGCTAAGGAAAAGTGCCCGGAACCTACTTTTACCTGTACTTTTGGCGAATCCTAAATGCGTTTTTAATGAGTTCCTTACACGGTACGTGAACAAAAACGAAAATGAATACTGAAATGCAAAATATGATAGTAACGATAATAATATTTTATGTGGCTTTTAATTAAATCATGACGAATGGCTTTCAACAGAATATTTAAAAATTCCACCAGAAATATAGTACGGGAAAAGCAGAACTTTGTATATTCGAAAAATTCGACTGTATTTATTCAAAGTTTGTCGGTTGAAGTTCGTAAAATCGAGTTGGGGAATGGTGAATGGGTAGCAAAGGAGAGCCAGAGAAGGAAGTAAATTCATGGAAATTGTTGATTTCAAGGTCTTAACATTTCTTACATTGGTTATGGGAAAAGTCAAATTGTAACTGGGTTAGGCAATAACTTAAGTTTTATTGTTGTTTCACAAGGAAAAAGGGGCAGATAAATAGTACCTAATGGCTATGAAAAATTATCGCCCCGGGGATTTTTCGAATGGTTTCGTGTATAGCTTATACTTATATACGAGAAATTAGGTCTGGGGCCGGGTCCTGGAAAATTGTCACAAAAAAGAATTTTCATTAAAAAGTTTTCCGTTTCATTTTCTTTCGTCTATTGTTGCGAAATTTCAAACTAACTTACAGTTCTGACATTAATTATGTTAAAGTTATTGCATTAGTAGAATGTTTATTGATTATATTTTGGTCGTACAGTTTTCAGTGATTTTTTGTCGCCATTAAACGCATTTCTGATTATACGCATTTTCACAAAATTTGATATAAATAAATTAAAAATATTGGTTGTGATAAACACAAAACTTTCCTCTGCAATATTTAGTTTCGGAAATAATATGTAATACTTTTCAAATATCTTGAGAACCGTTAATGATACGTAAAAACCGTTAAAGGAAAAAATCCAGGAAATTTTATTTTCTTTGAATTTGGCTTTGTACTAAAAAACGCACATGAATTTTTACGCATAGTTTCCGAGAAATTTTCAAAAAGCTTAATTTTTTCAAATATATTGAGAATCGTTAGGGATACGTAAAAACCGTTAGGAATACGTAAAAACCGTTAATGGAAAAAATATGGAAAATCTTATATCATTTAAATTTTGTTTGCATTTTTCCCAAAATCGCATAGTTTTTGAGAAATTTTTAAAGAACTGTATTTAAAAACAAAAGTGTATGGGAGGTATCCGTTATAGCTAACGTTATTTTTCCAAAATGTGCTAGAAACACACAATTTTTTCGAAAAGCAAAATTGTGAAACATTTGAAGTCGCTAGCTCAACGCGTTCTCGAGTTTTTTTTTAGATATGTAAAATGGAGAGATAGACGGACCGACAGACAGACCGACAAACAGATCGACAGACAGACAACAGACCGACAGATCGACAGATCGACAGATCGACAGATCGACAGATCGACAGATCGACAGATCGACAGATCGACAGATCGACAGATCGACAGATCGACAGATCGACAGATCGACAGATCGACAGATCGACAGATCGACATACCGACAGATCGACATATCGATAGATCGACAGACCGACAGATCGACAGATCGACAGATCGACAGATCGACAGATCGACAGATTTACAGATTGACAGATTGACAGATTGACAGATTGACAGATTGACAGATTGACAGATTGACAGATTGAAAGATTGACAGATTGACAGATTGACAGATTGACAGATTGACAGATTGACAGATTGACAGATTGACAGATTGACAGATTGACAGATTGACAGATCGGCAGATTGACAGATTGACAGATTGACAGATTGACAGATTGACAGATTGACAGATTGACAGATTGACAGATTGACAGATTGACAGATTGACAGATTGACAGATTGACAGATTGACAGATTGACAGATTGACAGATTGACAGATTGACAGATTGACAGATTGACAGATTGACAGATTGACAGATTGACAGATCGACAGACTGATAGACGACAGACCGACAAACAGATGCACGGACATTCTCATAATTTTTCCTGAAACGGATTTCGTACTGATTGGACAGCTTCTATCTGGCCCAGTTCTCGAGTTAATATTTTATAGCAATGGCACTCGAATATCAATCATTTCTCCAAATCTTCATCTCTATAAGTGAAACAGTTTCTTGAGAAATTTCATCTATGTAATAATTCGTCGACCGAAAGAAAATGGTTTTTTTGAATCGATTGTAAATATCATCACTCTTCGAGAAATATTTTTATGTAAAATTTCAAAGTCGAAATTTTTCATAAATGTTAATACGAGAATATTTGATGTAAGTACAGTAGACTCACGATTATTTGAACGTTCTATTATATGAACTAAATACTCTGTTATATGAATAGCTTAACATTTCATCGTCATATAATCGCGAGTGTACTGTATTTACGCATTTGCAAGGGAAATAAAAAAAACATCATGACAGAATTCACCACTTTTTCATGTCTAATTGAAAAATGCTGTCATCAAATATTTGCGATGCTGGAATTTCTTTTATTCATTAATAAAACATTCAAGGTTTCTAACTTCATATGCGTCGTTATTAACCGCCAAAATACAGAGGAATAAAAAGGATATGAGAAAAGAAAATTTGGGCGTGCCTAAAAGAATCCACACTAATAAATAATTAAAGCTGTTTCGGTATAAAACCACGTATCATAAAGTACAAAGTTTTATTAAATTAATTTAAAAATTGTAATTAGATATTCCAGAGACATCCGGGCCTTTTCCGCTGGATATGTTTCATCTCAAGGATTAACCCCAGGGCTAACTTGGTACGTGTAAGGACTCAACATTCCCTAATTATGCTTTTTATATCTATGGTTTATTTTTTATGTTTCTTGAAAGCTCTTTTTCCACAAGAATTGTCTTCTTATATGCTAGATTTTTATGTTATTAAAAAAATTCCACAATTTTGAACATGCTTGGTAAAATGTTACCAGATCCTGTATGATATATAAAATTCAAAAGTGCCTTCTTATTCCCATCATATGTGAGTATGGGATATTTAAGAAAATCCTTTGCCATTCGAAAAGCAAAAGCAAAACCGACAACCGCCAGCGAACCGACGAGCACACCAAACTTTTCAAAGTCTTGAAAAACAATTCCCTAAAAGATTTTTAAAATCTCATCTTGCTTAAGTAGAACAAGAGGGCCTTTTGTTGTTTTGAATGTAAAAAAGTGGGAAAACTTTGACTAGGAGATCATCTCGTATGTTCTAGCGCCAGAACAACGGCAGCCAGTGTCGCAATCGGAAGTGGCAGGAATGAAGAATTTAAAGGAGAAGTGATGATATTCGTGTGGAAAAGTGCACATCGTCTTCACGTACAGGGTGCCCTGAAAAACACCTATTAAGATAATTTTGGTTAGTAGCAACGTGAATTAGTGGGACGGTACTTAGCTTGGTCCCTCTGTTATCTAAAGTCTGAACATTATTTATTATGATAAGGAGAGAAAAATTTAAGCCAATCAAATTTCGAGTGTCGATTTAAGAAAATCAGAAAAATAGTTCCGAATTTTTCGGAACACTCTGTGTTTTTAAAATGCAGAGTTGTAGGTAGGACAGAGATACTTGTATGAAGTCCCACATCCTTCAAGTTCATTTTTGTTATGAGAAGGATGAATTTTGGCTCTAGTCCTGGCGCCTGGCAACAAAAAAGGGCGTCAACGATTTTACGTTGAGCGTTAACATGTGAAGATTACATTTCAATTTGAAAGTTTTCGAAGCACATCCTGGTGGTATTCTATTTGGAAGTACGCCAAACCACGGCATTGAAGAGTTGAGCACGTGAAAGGTGATAAAGGGGAGGAAATTTCAGGAGGGAGTTCCATAGACAACAGCACCAGCAAAATGGCAATACTCTTTCGTAGTTCATCTTAAAATGGTCTACTGAAGTTGCAGGATGTCGCTCAAAGCTTTATGTCTGATGTCTGCAAATCTTTTTTTTATTACAATACTTTTTTCAATTTTCTAATGTTTTCTTAATGCAAAAAAATCGTTTACTTTTACTGAGGTAAATACAAAAGCAAAGAAAAAACAACATCAAACACAAATTTTATACGAAGCACCAAATACATATATTTATTAAGGCATAGAAATAAATCTTATGAGCATGCAATAAAAAATCGTAAAAAAAATTAAGCAAATTTATAAGGTGGAACAAACTATTTTTGGTAAAAACAGTAATCGTCTTTAGAAGAACTTGCATTTTACGCACACAGTAAATAGCAAAACACGAAATTGCGATTTTTAAAAAGCCGCCATTTTGGTTATTTCCGTTTAACGGATTCCCACTCCAGAACCAAATATCCCTGTAAGATTTTAAGGCTCTACATCTAGTACTTTTAAAGAAATCTTATATAAAGCCTAACAGACAGGAAGACATGTTTGTAATAATATTCCAATAATACTCAAATTTTTAGGCAAAATCAAGAGGTCATATAAGAATATTTCTTATGAGAAAGTAATTATAAAACATTAGTTGTGATCAACACAACACTTTCCTCTGCAATATAAAGTTTTGTTAAAATATGTAAAAAACAGTATTTTTTCAAATATCTCGAGAACTGTTCAAGATACGTAAAAACGATTAAAGGAAAAACTGCAGGAAATCTCATTTCCTTTGAATTTGGTTATATGAATTTTGTCATAATATCGTATAGTTTCCGAGAAATTTTCAAAAACTTTTTTTTAAAAAATATGTTGAGAACCGTTAGAGACACGTAAAAACTGTTAAAGCAAAAAATGTGGAAAATTTTATTTGCTATAAATTTGGTTAAATGCATTTCTCCATAAACGTGCATAGTTTTCGAGAAATTGAGAACTCATTTACAAAATATTTCAAGTTGCTAGCTCAACGCGTTTTTGAGTTATTTAAAATACGTGAAACGGACAGACTAGAGAATTGGAATGGAAATTTTATGAATTCATAGATAAACGCACGCTTCCCGAGAATTTTAATTTAATGACTTTCCAAAATTCCCATTTCCCGGGAAAAAACCAAAAATTTCCCGGGAATTTATAGATACACGGTTCAAAAAAGTCTTCCGTTTTTGATTTTTTTTTCGAATTTCAAAAATGTAAATAATAACGCGGTATAAAAATGATAGCTTGGTACCACCCGTGCCATTTCTCATCTTGTTTATTAACTACATTCAAAGAGAAGATAAAGACTTTCCAAAACCCATGAAACTCCCGTTCTTACTAAAAAGCTTAAGGGTCAAGAAAACATTAGGGTCGTTTTTATAAATCTTATGACTTTCAACTCTATAGAATAGAAAAGGAAAATTGACATATGACACACCGTCTTAAGGTTGATTTCCATTCCCACACCACGGTGGAGAGTCGTTTTTCGTTATGCATACCCGAAATTGAAACAGGACACGTTTATGAATTCTTTAGTACGAGCCTTTTTACACGTCGGAGTCGTTCATCTTCTTGAGGTTTCTGTCCAAATTTTTTGTGGTTATCATTTGCTGCTTTAGTTAAAGGTTTTTCTTAAGGGCAAATCTTCGAGTGAATAAACCCATTTCCATAGATAGTAAATATAACTGAATGTTGGATGGCATTAAGCTCATCATAAAAATATTTCCCTATTTCGGGAGCATATTTTTAGATGAGTGCGGCAAAAACAAAACACCAAAAAAAGAAGAATTCGTCCTGAATCCACGCGAGAGATGTCTATCTAGACATCGAGATGAAGAATTTTACTAAAGATGAAGAACAAAAAAATAAAAAAAAATTTTTTAAAAAAAGCTTTTATTAAAAAAAATGCACTAAAAAGAAAAAAATAATTTTCTGGACGCTGTGTATCACAAATATAAAAGCTTTTAAAAAGCGAGATAAATGTTTATTTTATTGTTTTATGCTTTATCTCGCTTTTTAAAAGCTTTTATATTTGTGATACACAGCGTCCAGAAAATTATTTTTTTCTTTTTAGTGCATTTTTTTTAATAAAAGCTTTTTTTAAAAAATTTTTTTTTATTTTTTTTTATTTTGTTCTTTTTAGTCTTCGAATATATAGCTTTACATTTGAGATGTCCTTACAGGCTTTTTAACTTGAGAATCGTATTCAGCGAACCCCAAAACCCGCAGAATATATTTTTTCCCGGAACAATTGAGAAAAAGGATAATCACGTTATCCTTACAGGACATTCCGTTATCCTTACAGACTTTTTAATGACAGATTCGGATTCAGCGATCCCAAAAACCCCAGAATAGATTTTTTTTCCGGAAAATTTGGAGAAAAGGATAATCACGTTATCCTTACAGGACCTTCCGTTATCCTTACAGACTTTTTAATGACAGATTCGGATTCAGCGACCCCAAAAACCCCCAGGATAGATTTTTTTCCGGAAAATTTGGAGAAAAGGATAATCACGTTATCCTTACAGGACCTTCCGTTATACTTACAGACTTTTTAATGACAGATTCGGATTCAGCGACCCCAAAAACCCCCAGGATAGATTTTTTTTCCGGAAAATTTGGAGAAAAGGATAATCACGTTATCCTTACAGGACCTTCCGTTATCCTTACTGACTTTTTAATGACAGATTCGGATTCAGCGACGCCAAAAACCCCCAGGATAGATTTTTTTCCGGAAAATTTGGAGAAAAGGATAATCACGTTATCCTTACAGGACCTTCCGTTATCCTTATAAGGACGAAGTAGTGAAAATATTGTATTGTCATCGGACTTATATAAGTGTGCAAAATTTCAAGTCAATCGGACAAGTGGAAGTGGGTCAAAATTGGGTTGCAAGATTTGATCTGACAAACAGACAAACAGACAAACAGACAAACAAGATAGCGAGCTAAATAAAAGCTTTTAAAAAACGAAGACGATGGAAAATATCGAGACAAAGAGTCCTGTGATACTAAAGGACGAAGACGTAAACTATGCAGAAAATACGTTGAAAGTGAGAAGTAGTCCTTCAACTGGGGAGTAGATATAAACAAGAATAGGGAATAAACCCGTTTTTCGATATGGCCGTGTACATTCTGGAGGGTTGTTTGGCGTATGCTAAACAAACTGAAGCCCCATCATAGATTTTTTTTTTGCAAGTTTTAAACCCCTTTACTTCCGCCATCCCCTCGTCGTGTTAACATAACCGGACGAGTAGAATTTATGGTTTCCATGGTACGAAATTGAATGGAAAAGTCCCGAGAAGGCCAAATCTCGTGCCGGACATATTTCTTTACGGCCTTAATAAAACTGTTAATAAAATTCCAACTTCAACCCTCTGTCGCCCCTTTGGCCACCATCGGTCGATATAGTTACGACGGAGGGGATGCACAGTCTCCAAGAATCCTTTGACGCTATATGAACGAAACCCAGTGCTGCTATCTTAACTGATGTTTGTTTGTGGCAAACGGAGTGGTGGTGGGGTTTAGATCGTGTTTGCTACCACCGCATGTTGCCGGATAATAAATTATGAATAAGATTTTCCTTTACCCTTTCCAGGTCCGTATGTTTTCCCGCCCATTCCCACGTGGTCAATACATCTCATCGTGCTTCTTCTTGATTCGTCTTGCTTATGTGAAAGTACTGTCAAGAAAGCTGAAAATGAAAATAAGGAGAAGAATCTCTGAGGAAAATATCTGCTTTTACTAATTTATAATTCAGGCTAGCATCGGGAGAAGGAATGATGAATCTGATGAACATTGAAGGCGATTGTTTACAACATTTTTAACGGTGTATAACATCATTTTGGAAAAAGGATAATATATGCGATCAAATAGGATTAGGAACAGTAAAAGCAGGCAACTGGTGAACAAAACCGGAAAGAGGTGAAAGAACCCGGTAGTCTCTACCCGTCCTCCAATCACCGTTACTCAACAATATAAATCGTCAGGAATATTACTTTAAGATAAGGAAAGTTCAAGCTGATGATGGAATATGGGGTATAACTTAAAGTCTGATGCCTGAAAATTTCTAGCCTAAAGACGGCGTTTACAAATGGTAATGGAGTGGTGGCCGAAAAAAGGTCTCCAGGACATCCGATGGTATTTTGCCATTCACTCTTTTTTTTCCTGTGAAGGCGCCCGCGTTAGGTTGATTGCTTTGAGATTTGATTTTAAGTAAATTTCGGTACAATTATGCTGTATCATGGCATAACATTGGAGATGTATTGAAAGACTTATCTCACTGGCTCATGTTTTATGCATTAGGCTATTCAGTTTGATATACAACTTTCCGGAAAATATAGTGATAATGGGCTAAAGATTTACAAATTGATACTGTTTTGAAATTAAGATTATCTGAAATTTTTATCAAAAGGGATCACTCTAATCACATTACAATTTTGATAAGTCTCTTAAAATTTTACTATAATGGCATAATTATCTTGTAATCAACTTATGGATGGTGGGAATTATTGATCATTTTTTTCAGAATTTCATAAGATTTACAATTTTAGGAGAATTAAATATTTTCTTACCTGGCGCACTTTAAAATTTATCCACTAAAAATTGCGTTTGTTCGATATTATTTCAGTTACCCAAGGGGCCTTTCATCAAATTTTTCAACCAAATGCTAGTATTAGACTTGGCTACTTTTACTGCGCTGCTATTGTACTGCAGCTGCAAAAGTAGCGTGCGTCGTTCACACATAATAAAAAAAAGTAGCGCGCAACACGCGTCTTTTGTGACGGGCTATCCAACAGTGTGCAATCTTACAGGGGAAAACTTACAGAAGGAATTTTTACACTATAAAATGTTTAAAAATAGTGATTTGGTGGTAGCAGCAAGTTATTTGTCCTTTGCATCGTTAGTGAGGAGATCTAACCGTCATCGCCTGATCAAACGAAGTTGTTGGATAAAACCCTGGAAACTTAGACAAGGACACATTCTCCCCTTTTGTTGTGGTTGCTTTTGAAACAAGTTTAGAACAATATCTGATTTCAAGTGTCAATTTATGCCAGTATTTATGCCAGGTTTTAACAAAGTAGCGCCGCAAAAGTTTTAACCAGGTGAAACTTTTTTTGGCAATGACTACCTTTCAATTTATAGTCTTCAATAGTTGCCGGTTTTTGAGGTTGCGCAGCATATGAAAATACTTCGGCTGTTGTGAAACCTTCGCAGTCTTCTGGGTTGCAGAGAGCCTCAGACATTGCAGCATCCAGGTAGCGCAGTTTATAATAAAGCAATACTATGTTTTGTTCGAATAGTATAAAAATCTTTTTTAAAATTGTCGGACCTTGATAGATTCCAGACATTAATCCAGGTTTAGGTTAGTTTACAAATATTTTTGGCCAAGTGATATTAACAAAAAAAGTAAAATCATTTACTAACGGAGAATATTTGTTAATGTCACATGCAAACAATTTTTGAATTTTTCTTTCTTCCGCTTACTGAATTTCCTTAGGGAATTTTATTCAACCGTTTTCATTTTGAACATCAACATTGTCCATGTATAAAATGCACGTTTAGAGAGCAACGACCGGGCACCTCATCCTTAACCCATCAGCGCCCAGACCTTTTCAGCATTAAAATTTTGATGAAGTAATTTTACTGTTCGTAGGAACCAAACATAATTTTTTTTTTGCTACACGTTACCTAATGAACAAGAAAAAAACTTAGGATAATTCATAACAACACTCAAAGCAAGATAAATAAACGGCAAGCCCTCAAAAAGGCCAATTTTTGCGTTGCACAGTGGAGATTAATGGGTTAAAACAACGTGTAGTGGGAAATTTTATATTATACCAGATGAGGGGTGCCTAGTGCTGTTAAATACGATTGTTCTTCGCAACGATTTGAAATTAGGTTTAATTATTAACGATAATCGTGCATTTCATGCCCCATGACGCACATAACCTAAACCATGTTACCAGACACGAGCATATCCGCCGGAAGCACTTTTTCAGCCCAGTCGCAATCAACCTTTTAAAAATTCATTTCATGTTTATCTTCCCTAGCCCTGTTTGGTTTTAGCGGCAACATCATGTCCCACCACCCAGCGGCCATTCGAAAATATTTACTCAAAACTTAAAGACGGAGTTTATTTTTTATATTAACTGGATTTCATGCCTTAGAAGTTTCACCGTAAAGTTTTTGTGTAGGAGTGCTGGATAACAATACGGTACAAATTCAGGTAGGATTGCTCCCATGAGAATCGATCTTAAAATAGGGTGTAATCGCCAAATATTTCATACATATCAGAATATCGTTCAGATTTCTCACTTCGAAAAGTGCCACAACTTACAGTAAGTACTCCAATATGTCTCAGTTTTATGGTGGACATTTTTTTAAAAGCTTTGATTAAAGAAAAAAAAACATTTAGAAAAAAAATAGTAAATCTAACTATTATTAATAACGGAGAATCTTAATTACAAAAAAAATCAAAATCGACTTTGTTTATACTTTTTAATTACACAAAAATAGTCAAAATCGACTTTGTCTACAAGAAATTTGATTACATGGTAGGACAACTTACTATTTTGTGGTTAAATCGACAATTTTTGTGATTGAAATGAACTATTTTGTAACTCAAACTAACTATTTTAGTAATAGTCCCGATTCCCCGTTATAAAATCGTTAAATTTACTATTTTTACCTCTGCGTGTTGATTTTTAACGTAGCAAAAAAAAATATATATAAAGGAAAGCTAGCTTGTACAAAACTTTCGAAATTTGAAATTTCAACACCTGATTTTAAGAGATTTGGAAATTTTAACACCTGATTTTAAAAGAGCGACTTTAAGAGATTTTTGAGCCTTCTTAACTCCAAGCTTTAGATTAAAACCAACTTTTTAAAACACCGAAACCTCTACCCACCTTCGTTTACCACCTTAGTGCAGGCGCACTTCCTTACTTATTTCTACTTAAATATACTACGATGCACACTGAAATACTAGTTTACTATTTGCTTATTTCTTCTGAAAACTACTTCAATGCACGCTGAAATACTAATTGAAAGGTGTCACATCAGCACCATTGTTTGTGCTTGCCAATGGGGTGCGCATCTGCACTTAGGAGTGGAATTTCGCAAAACCCCGCTTTATTGGGTGCCCACGTTAGGATGAAACATTCCATTTTCAGGTTTCTAGCTCCAGTCAACTCGAATCCAAATATAAGAAATTTCAAATTATATATTTTTTGGGGGTTCTACTGTATCTGATATTCCACCATCTCTCAGTCCTTTAAAATTCACTCTTTCTTTATTTCACAGTACCTATTTGGTGGTTTATTAATGACATTCCTCTAATTCTACAGTCAGTTTTCAGTTTCACGCACTTTTTTCCAACTCTAAAATTTTCATACCCCCAAGAAACTGTAGAGGGCGTCGAAAACACGTGTCTAACACGCATTAATTTTTACCGACTTTTTCCCGACCAAGTCTTAGTCGAATTTTGTACTCCGGTTTAGTTCATTTCGCTTTGGATCATCTCGATTTCAAATGGAGCCTGTAAGAGGATGAAGATAGGAAAACTTGAGAAATCACACGAAGGCAGCGAAAAGCGGTACAGTAGTACGTGCCAATTATACACAAAGGTCCCGGATATAATCCTAGCGTAAACATTATCACGTTCGGGTCATGAAGGAGAAATTAACCATCGGCCTCATAAATTCCCACTTATATGTCACTTAGGGGTGATATCGAATTAGGTGAGGGCTGAATCTCTATACGCATCGCTTTTTTACATTTATTTTCGTCCTTTTTGCGGAAGAAGTCTGCATGAGCCAAGGTGCGGAACACATTAGAGAAGATATGTGGAGTGGTTTCTTGCTCAATATACTTTTGGATGTGACATACTAAGGTAGACAGTTCACTAGATTTTCGGAATAAAGACAAAACCTTAGAAAAAGTGAAAGCTAGGCGATATGTTGATACGTGCTTATGGATGCGATGTGGGAAAGGGGGTGTTTATGGGGAGGAACAACAGCCCAAGAAATTCTTATCCAGAAAACTTTAAAGAAATTCCATTCATAACTTGTGGTGGCCCGAAGCGAAGCGGCGCAAGGTAGATGATATGCTTTCAGGCCGAGATGAACACAAGATTATAGCGAACTGTAGCAGAAGTCAACCAGATATACTAAATGAAACCAGGTAGAGCCTGGCATACACACCTCGACCGGAATCCCTGTGCGGTAGATCACTTTCTGGAAAAGCATCATTCTTGCGGTTACTTTTTGGAATGACTTTAAGGATGAGGCACCGAAACCGGAAGGTAATACTGTGAAGGAACCACGTATGGCTTTAAAATATTGTTACCTTGAGGTAATTTTTTTTGGTCCTTTTTCGGCAGCGTTGCTTCCTCATGCATGTAATGACGAATAACTTTTTATGCGAAGATTTCTTCATTTTCCCCCATTCACTTCGGTTCTGCCAAGTACTTTGCCAACTGCCTGGCATAGCTGAAATTTTGCTTGAAATGTTTGCTCCTGTACGATGCAGGAAGTAAGCATATCACGAATATGGGTATGTATGTTGTATGGGAGTTCTCCTATATATACATATATACAACCACAAATATGGCAAACGAAAAGGACTAAAACGACGATGCCACTGATGATGATAAAGAGTGAAAAAATTTAGATATAAAATGCAAAAGAAAAAAGAAAACGAAGGCGAAAAAAATAAATACGTTTTACATTCAATTTTTTTTTCAGCAGCTTTGCCATTTTATACAGAGGAAATTCCTGTCAGTTGAATCCTCTAAGGACATATGAAATAGCTTTGTAAATGTTATCAGTTTTTAGCTTTAAAGTAAGCTTCAGCATCAATGAACAAAAATTTCATTTGAGCCCATCTAAATAGCTTCAGGTAGATGAGGCATTTGAAAGGAATTTTACAAATTTGATTATAATTTTGTTTTATATTGTAAACCTTTTTACAAGTTCAAAATAAATTTTTTTTATGAAAAGATATGTTGGTGTCCAATAAAAATACTAAGGGTTGAAAGCCTGTAAGCCAAGGCCTCGTGAAATACCACCATACCAGGATCCAGGACAACAACAGCCAGAAATTCATTCGTAATGTGTCAAAAGCAAAAAAAAAATGTGCGGAAATCATTTCGTTATTTCAATTTAAATGGAACGCAAAAACATTTTTACTGAGGATATCCTTTTGAATATGGGATTTTCAAGAAAAAAACGTCTTTTTGAAGGATCATTATTTTGTTATGTGACTGACGCGAATTTCACAAAAACCAGCAAATAAATTTGTCTTTTATTAACTTTTATTATCACCGTATACAGGATTACGGCTTGAATAAGAATATAAACTAAAATTACTTATTTAAAATCAAAACAAATCAATGATTTTTACTTTCCTCTTTTATAGCGGGAAAGTATTGTATTCATGATGGAGATCAACTCGAGAATGGGGGCAGATAGAAACTTTCCGAGCAGTACGAAATCTGTTTCAGGCAAAATTATTAAGATGTCCGTGCATCTGTCTGTCCGTTGAACGTATCCTAAATAACTCGAGAACGCGTAGACCTAGCGACTTGAAATTGTGTGTAAATAAGTATTACAAAAATCGTAGTGTTTTATCAACTTTTGGACAAGTAACGTTAGCTATATTTGAAAAAAAAAAAATATTTTTCACATATTTTTTCCGGAACTAAATATTGCAGAGGAAAGTTTAGTGTTGATCACAACTGATTTTTTTTACATTTAAATTGAAAATCGTTCAAATTGAAATAATATTTATTTCTCTGTACACACGTGCAACACAATGTTTCAGATTTCCAATTAGGTTTGTTGAATGCAAATTTTTCAATTGACTGGATGAAAAAGGCAAAATGCTCGCCTCATGTAAAAACAAATCTTTTCCAGAGACATTTATTTGTGTACGCAAAAGGCTGATTTGGTTGCTATAAGCGAATTTTAAATTTTCTTAAAAGATTATTTAACCGGAAAATCCCAAATTATATGGGATTTTAACTTATGTGCTGCTTTTGACTGTTAAAACCCCTTAGACCTCGCACAAAGCATTCCTACTATTATGTTGAACACATTGATTATTTTCTCAGAAATCAAAATAATTCAGTCTCTTGAATAATCTCTCAAGGTTTTTTTGGGCTCCTTCAAAATCCAGTTGGACCACTCCTTCTCCTCTCCTTCATACAAATGGAATATTTTATTTTCTATTTTCTCGAAAACGGTGTTTAAAATATGATTTTACATAACCGTTCCATGCATCAAAATCCAATCGGACCACTCCTTCCCCCTCTCCCATAAAAATGTTTTTTTCATAAAAATTTTGTCTGCCCTCAGAGAGAGTATTTAAAGGTCGCGCTCTACATGGGAGTAAATGCAGGCGAGAATCTCTCGATAGCAGCTACTCGCAAATCGGCACGTCTCTGAGAGTCGCTCGCAGAAACTCGCGAGCTAGTTTCTGCGAGCTGTCAAAAGTGATTCTTCTATCTAGTCGAAACGCACCCACTGAACTCTCGGAGAGTAGCTCGCCAGATACGAACAGCGTTTGAATTTCGCTAGTAGCTCTCGAGAACTCTCCAAAGCAAGATGTCAAAAAATTAAGATATTGGTCTTGAAAAGAGAAAAATCGCCGAAATTAAGTCTAAAATGGATAACCTCCTGCGACTAGCTCTCGAGAGTTTTTGAGAGTTACTCGCATATTTACTCTCATGTGGAGCGGCACCTTAAGGATTGGTCCCTGGCAATTGTAGCCATTATGTTTAATATCTTCTTTTACATTTCATACTTCACCTATGCTTTAACAAGCCTATATCTATACACTTTTGGTAGTACCAATTGTTTCAATTTGCATGGTGTATTTTGAAAACTGCACCAGTCTGGCATTCAAAATTTTAAATCTGTAATTTCCGGATTGAAGTTGCATAATTTTCCATCCATATTATAATCCGATCATCTGTATATCAATCTCCTGTCCATTCTATTTTCCCTTCCCACAAATTCATTAATCTAAATTTTTGATTGCGGCCAATCTAGTAAACTATACTTAGCAAAATGATTAATTATGAAACGCATTAGCGATTCCATCGCTAACGAGTTATGGTTCATCATATAAAAGGACCAAGATAAAAATAAATCTCGCCGACACAGTTGATTACAGGCGAATTTATTTTCTTGGCTGTAGTATTATCAACACTCGTTTGACTTTTTGGAGACAACTTTTTTTAAAATTTTATTATCAAACACATATTGTCGGAAATTTTCAGCTTTATGATTATTTTAATTTTCCTCTTGCCGTTCGTGTCAGAAATGTACCGTCACAAAATAGCAGACGTAATTATTATATTTTTTAAATCGCTATATCTTCCAAAAATATAGAGTACAAAAATTAATTCTTATATAGAGTAGAAAAAAATAATGCAAGCAAAGTTTTTCCACGATATTTGCCTTTTTAAATGCTGGATAAACAATTCAGACTCATAAAAACTTTTTTCACCTGAAGCGCAATTTCGATAAGAGAATTAATTCCAAGGCTATGCTAATAAATTCTTCAATGGGAAAAAATAGATTTAAATGGAGCCTAGTATAATAAAACCAAGTCAATGGCGGTCTATGGTAACGTACCGTGAAATAACTACCTTAATTAATTGCCCCGTAGTCTAATGTCAATATTAGGCTATAAACTGACCATTTATTACATGAAAAAACTTATCCTTTCACATTTTTAGTTGATTTTTTGTTTTCTTCAAGCGATTTTATGCTGAATTCTAACGAGATTTAGATATACGGGATTGGATTACTGATTTTTTCCCTTAATCTAGCTGACGTCATTTGAGAAGGATTTATAGTCGAAATCAAGGTGACCTACGATCCTTTTGGTCGAGACAAATTCCTACAACGGTCAAAAGAGAACCATCTGTCACATGAGCAAATGGCGACAGTTTTGTTTTCTGAAATTGCCCATTTCCTTATTTATATATTTTCGGGAAATTTTTCCATAAATATCACAAAACGAGAGAATGGGAAATAAAACTGAAAGCAACAAAAACAAATCAACAGAAAAAAACCTACTAAGAACAAACGAACCTATCAAATTACTTTACTCTAAACGAAAATCTGCCCTTTTAGCCCTTCATCCCTTCATTCCTGCACACGCTACATTCCAGCTTAAAGCTAGCTGCCTTTACTGACTCAGTGTTTAATATCCTATCATGTATGAACAAAATAGTTTGAGGATTTTTATGTGTTTTCTGTTTTCCCAGATATTTCCCAGAATTTCGCTCAATTGGCCAGTTTTTCCTCTGTAATAAAAGGAAAAACGCACACGCACATGTGGACGAGAAAATATACAACGGTCAAACAAACATTTGTCTCCTTATAATAAATCTCACTTTGATTATTAATCATGGACCGCAACGAACAGCCCCTCTCTTACTTTTCGTGGCAAAATAAAAGGAAAATTCTTCCTATTTTACTGACGAGGCCAGTAGACGGTGTATATCGATATATGTCGGTATGTGCGTAACATTGACCGGTTTTGATATCCTTTAAGTTTTTCAATATACATTTTCTGTTTTTCTTTTTCTTATGAAAAAAACGTTGTATTTAAAGAAAGATAGCAAGAGATTTTGTTGAAAAACCGGACATGCAAAAAAAAGTTTCTGGACTAGCAATAGCGAATACGCTAGGTTTTAGCACCAAAAATAAAAGAATGGACAGAGGTTCTTAGTGGCAGATGCCCAAGTAACTTTTCAGCATGTTTTTATCCTCCATATGATAATAATATAGTAGTACTAGCTTGCATACCCGTCGTTGCCGGGCTAAAGTTTTATTAAAAAAGTTTTTTGCACAAAAAAAAAACCAGAAATAGCTTAAAAACTATTGCAAAAAATCATTATGCCTTCAGAACCTCCCGTTCCGAGATTTAAAATTCTAACACCAGATTCGTGATCAGCGGCTCCGAAACCCCCTTATTGCCAGTTTTTTCGAGGAAAAATGGTTAAAAGGATATTTGGGTTATCCTTACAGGAGCTTCCGTTAACAACTTCATCACCAGATTCGTAATCAGCGTCTGCAAGAACCGAAAAAAATGAAAAAAAGGATCTTTTCGTTATCCTTATAGGACTATTCGAATTATGAAATTTCAACACCAGATTCGTGATCAGCGACACCGAAAACCCCCTAAAGCCACTTTTCCCCGGGAAAAATTGGAAAAAGGATATTTGCGTTATCCTTATAGGACCTTCCGTTCCGAGTTTTGAAAATCTAACACCGGATTCGTGATTAGCGACCCCAAAAACCCCCGAGTAAGACTTTTCAGCCTCCTATTGAGCAGGATTCATGGCAAAAATCACGGTTTAAAAACACCTGAACCCCCTTTACCCCCCGTTAACCCCCTTAGGGGTAAAATTTCGGAAAACCCCGCCTTAGTGAGCGCCTACACGATGGTTGGGACATATTGTGAAAGTTTCAAGTCTCTAGCTTCAAGGGTTTGGGCTGGGCGTTGATGAGTCAGTCAGTCAATCAGTCAGTCAATCAGTCAGTCAATCAGTCAGTCACTCAGTCAGGTTAAACGATTTTATATATGTATATAGATATTAGAGTAACGTATCGAAACAATCGTTAGACACAAAAATGAACTACTGCCCCCCCATCGTTTTTCACAACTTTCTCGAAAACGGTGAGTCATATTGAAAAATTTATAGAGGTAAACTGTGTTTGAAATGGGATTTACATAACTCATCCATACACCAAACCCAGTTGAAACAATCCTTTTCTGCGTTTACCTCTGGGTAGGGAAAATATGTCCCAGAAATTTTCGCTCGCTACAGATTTTGCTTTTTTGTTATTTTTACAGTTTTAGTAATTTTTGTTTATAGTATGAAATACCATTACCAATAGCAGCTAACAAAAGTTTCATTTTGTTACTTGGGCGCGAAAATTTGGGTACAAGAATACCGACCGCACCAATGGACAATGGTAGGCAGCTTAAATAAAAGTGCAGAAAAAATCCCTAAAATTATTTCCTCGTCGCTAAGTATAAATAAAATATATATGTATAGGAAATCCTACACATATAAATATATATATAATTATATATATATATATGCGCATTTCTTATAGTAGGTTTGCTAAAGATTTTCTTGTGGTTCTGAATTTGGTTTTTGTGCTACAAGAATTTCAGTCCAGTAAATCTTTGGTATCGATTTCCGTCTTTTGTCGGTTCTGTTTGCACCAGAACCTAAAGCCAAGCATAAGAACGAAATAAATTCTTCTCAGTGGTCCAGAATTCTTTAAGGGTTGTGCTGAGAAAAGCGAAAGTGAAAGTAAAGCGAAACAAAAGTGACTATGGAATCTTTATTGCACAAAAAAAAATAATAAAAGAATATATATTTGTATGAAAAATACAACAATCAAGTGAAAATTGTGGAAATTATTTGTAAATGGGAAAATCCAAGAGTCAGGAGAAAAACTTTGTAGCCTAGACAAAAAGCACGAAAAAAACTGATATAGAAAAAAAGTCTTGAAAATAAAAACATAGAAGCAAAATAAAAAAAATGAATACGAAAATTGATTTTATACTTACATCAACTCTCGTCGAATTTTATTCAAGGATAACAAGTACTAATGTCATTTTGGTCCTAGCTTTTCTATTGGTTTTTAATTTTTTCCCGTCCCAATGGCAAAGTGTCAATTTGTAGAACTGGTAAAATCTCTTTTTAAGAAAAGTTCGTTTTCATTTTATTTTTCTTTGAGTTAAGAGGGTGTGTTTGAGAACCAAAAAAAAACACAAAAAAGTATACTGTATATGGGCATCACTTTAGCCCCTACTTTAGAGCCCTGTTTGATTAGATTAGTAGCGCGCGGACAAGTTTAATGGAAAAGTAAGCTTCGTGGCTCAATAAATGAAATTTTCTTTAATTCCTCAAAGTATTTGATGATAGAAATTGTGAATTGAGCGAAGAGAAGCTTATGGACGGTCTTAACAAAGTGTCGTCAACTTGATGGCTTTTTTTGTGAGAAACGCTACGAAAAAAAAGTGAAAAAATCACGAAAAAATACGGAATAGACCATCAGTGAAGTAAAGCAAAGAAATAACATTAGAAAAAGAGCCAGCCCAGGAAAAACATATCAAATAAAGTGAAGTGGAAAATAAAAGGAAAAACCACCAACTGAATTCACTTCAGAAACGACGAGGAACGAAGGAAAAATGATTATTTGCCAGGCTTAAGGAAACGAATGGAACAATTACAGCTAAAAAATGACCTCAAGAAATGTATCGATCTTCTGAGAAAAAAAAAAACACCAACAAAAAATCCAAAAAATAAAAGAAATTCTAACTAAAAAAAATAGAACAAAAAATAATAAAAACAGTAATGCAACAACAACACCAAAACATAAATAGTTGAAGGAATGAGCGAAAAAAGCTCGTATTTTAGGAAATATCCCGGAACTTTTCAGTCAAGTTTTTCCTGGCCATATCTATACTATAGCCGAAATTATCTATCCATATATCTATATTAGGATTTTGTGCTATAATTCAATTTTATTCTCGTTTTCGTTTGCTTTTAAAGTGCCAGATGATAAATTTATCTGCCAAACAGGAAATTGGTTTCATGATTTATTATTCTTTATTTCCTTTAAGAAAAAATAATCAAAAAAAAAAAACTTTCATCACGTCAAAGAAACGAAAAAATTATAAAAATGTAAAAGAGAAGAATTTAAAAAAAAAACTATTCCACATAACAGGAAGTTATTAAATTTTAAGAAAGCCTTTAAGTGTCCTACTTATCCTGCACACTGCCATCTGACGACATGAAAACGGAAACCAATTTAGGATATTCACTTTTATTTTATAACAAAAGTTGAATAGTTTTAGAAATTGTAGGAATTTTCCTTGGGGGTGATTTTTTTATTCCTCATTAGCTTGAAGTTTCCAAACAATTTGAAATTTAAACATTTTTAAATTGGAAAGTATTTTCTTCGTTAGAAAAAGTCATAAATTTTTTATAAGAAATTTATAAATCAAAATTGGTTGAACAGCACAAGGGATAAAAAGGAGAAATTTCGATTTTTCCGTTGCATTGTTAAACGTCAGGTGGGTCAAAGTTAAAGATTTTCTACGAAATTGTTCTTCATAAGTCAGAAATTAGGTCAATTAGTTTAAAAGTTATATAGAAGTTTTATCACAAAAAAAAAACACTCGAAAAATATTGGATTTTAAGGTTTTATTCTATAAAATACTCTCATTCAGAACGGGGGCAGATAGAAAATTTCTGATCAGTACGAAATCCGTTTTAGGTAAAATCATGAGGATGTCTGTGCATCTGACTGTCGGTCTGTCCATTGTACGTATCTCTTTCTAGAGGAACTTCATGCTGGGAGCCGATTCGGAAATACATAGCACTGTCGGGATGGCTGAACAACCGAACTTGAGCTCAATCTGCTCCAGCGAGGGACATCGGAGGTGTACAATGGGTCCAATTTGAGGCCTACGTGCGTGGGGTTTCCCTTGTAAGCCCACTACAATCAAACCAACCAACGTATCTTAAATAACTCGAAAACGCATTGAGCTAGCGATTTGAAACTTTTCGTGGATAAGTTTTACAAAAATTGTAGTTTCCTATCAAATTTTGGAAAAGTTACGGTAGCTATAACGCTGAAAAATCTCTGAACAGAACTCTTCTAATCCCACTCAGAAAAATGTCCAGGTCAACTTTTTGTCAGGTTAGCTCTGACCTTACAGAGGTGTCTGTAAGTCAGCTAGCGGTCAGAGATAACCTATCTAAGGTCAACTCGTGCAGCTCCCAATGCCCTACTTCACCTGGTGGTGGCTTAATTTCAGAATTTCTCCGACCACAGGTCAACTCAGTTTTACTTGCCCACCTGCAGGCGAACGCGCGCCTGCCCGAGGCCAATTACGCCGTATGTAGGTCGTCGAGTTAGCCTCCATTTTTCTGAGTGCCGACTTAGGATACTTGGAGATTTCAATTTTCGAATATCGTAAATTGGCTTCAACATTTGACTTAAATTAAAATTTCAAGCAAAAACATCGTACATGGAGACAAAAAAGAAGGTAGGTTCCTTCTTAATAGACATAAGTATAGGAGACTGTGAAATTTTTCGGTAATGACTCCTAAACAAAAGAGGAATTCATGCCACAAAATGGGAAATTTTCACCTAATTAAAGGAATTATTTCCTTATTTTTAGGTAAATATTGCAAAAGAGTCCACTGTCTTGTATATTCCTATTAGGATTTTTCTCCGTGTAAATTAACTAGACATATGAAAATTTTGATCAAATGTTGTTCGAATATTAAAATTCTTATACCAGATTCGTGGCCAGCGACTCCGAAACCCCCGAGTGACATTTCTCAGCCTTTTAACGGGCACGCTTCATGGCGAAAATCAATATTTTAAAACACCTTACCCCCTCGTGGTGGAATTTCGTTTACGTGACCCAATCATCCCAATGCAATCATCATCTGTGAAAAATTCAAGTTCCTAGCTCCAGGAGTTTGGGTTGGGCGTTGATGTGTCAGTCACTGGTATTTAGCTTTTTATAATATTCCACACCACCAGGAAGTAGACATTTACGTCACAGAATCTAATTTCGAGCCAATAACATTAAAAACAGTTGAATAACAAAAACATATTGTAGATCAAAAAACAAATTAAGCTTTTCATACAAACGTAATTATAAACATAAGAAAAGCTACAATTACCAAAAGGCCAAACGTCAAATACTCTATATGAGGCCAGATAATATTTTTAATAAAAAAAAATCCATTTGTTTGGGAAGGAGGGGGGAAGGAGTGGTCCCATTGTATTTTAATGTATGGAACGGTTATGTAAAATCATATTCAAAACAGATTTTTGGAAGATGTGATGTCCTTTAAAAAAGGGCGGTAAGATCTACATATATGGTAGTGGGAACATATAGGGTATACATATAATATACATATGGTAGTTATTCACACACAGAGAAAAACTATGTAGGAGGCTACGGTCCTTTCGAGTTCTAATTGCTATCCCAAGTAACCAAATAGGACGTAAACTGGTCGTCGCGACCATAAAGATTCGATGTTAAAGTCGCCACGACCACTTTACGCCCTATTTGGTTATTTGGGATGTTCGAGAGTCTGATCAACTAAAATCAATTGTAAAGGCAGTCGTTAAAAAACATTCGTTCAGATCACTTCAATGTGTTTTTGTTAGTCCCGCCCGCCCTATAACTAGTAAACCTATTTGATAACAGGTAATCATTACTAATACTAAAATAGTTAATTTTAGTTACAAAAATAGGCAGATTCGGATATTTTTATAATAAATTTCCCGACTTAGGAGATTGTTTTTGTAATTGAAATTAACAATTTTACTAATAGTCTCAATTCATTATTGTAAAATAGTTAAATTTACTATACTTTTCTCTGCGTGCGGGGCACACTAAAGATTCATACAATTAAAACTTTTCTTTTTACTTGGTGTACTTTTTTACTAGTTCTTGACAGCCAAGAATGAATGCCGGAGTAATTTGTGTAATTGCTTTCTTATGCGATCAGACATGTATCTTTGGCCTTAATATTCCAATAATTATGTCTGTTCAAATGTTTCTTTATGTACTTCATACAACACGCATTGAATTCATCAAATGAGTCCTTGCCTGTCTGATGTAAGGAAAAATCCTAAGCAGAACATATAAATGAATGAATGAATCGAGGGAAAAGGAAAAAAAACAGAGTGGTTTCTTAATTTGCTTTCCGTGATATTAACCGAAGCAATCTTGATATTAGATAAACAAGAACAATGGGGCATAATTTAGTAATTTTCCCTAAAGAAAATCACTCCATCTGGGATGCTGTTTGTTATATCGGAAAACACAAAAAGCCTTCATCAAGTCCTGAGCATACAAAATATTCTACCCTCCTCCAAAGCGAAATCTAAAAACAAATCAGACCGAACCGTTCAACCCTCTCGATTTGCGTAAGAGATCCTAGAATTGGATGAGGGGATGGAAACCCCCCCCCCCCCCACCCGCCCTCACACTCAATATTGAAATTAAGCTAAAGAATCGCATTTGGCATGATGATGCCCTGCACTCCTTGGCAAACAGCCTTTTGGACTGATTAAACTGACGACAGATGTTTAGCGAAAAGTTTATTCACTTCACCCCTTTCTACTAATCCTGAGTACTTATCTTAAGATGGTTGACGGTATTCACCCTAATTTTTTCCTTATTCTTCTTTTAGTATGGCGCTGAGAGCTGTCAGGATTAAATGTCCATGGAATTTGTATGAGATTCTGTTATTTCTTGTCACCTTCTCTACTTATTACTGTCGCAGTGTTCTTTGCACTCAGGCCAGTTTCAAGGCTACCAAGGCATTACCCGGGAATCCGCTAGGATAATGGACTCCTGATGGACCGGAGAACTTTGGCTAATCTCATTCCAAGTTCCGAAAACCGCATATTCGCTCGGAGAATGTCTGAAGTCCTGTGGAAGTGTTCAAACCAAGATTTCCTTTTTAATCAACATGAAGGGTAGTTAATATTTCAGTGCACGCAAAACTGTCAGCTTGTACTCGTGAAAAATCATGGGGTTGTTGAAATATTCTTGAGGCGTTGATTTTTCGCTTGTTTCTATTTTGTGGCCTGGCCTCTCTTGGGATTTAGGGGTGTTTGTTCAACAGAAGAAATTAAAAAGGAGAAATTTTCTTGTTAAATTTTATTTTGCTTCAGTGTTTGAATTTGTTGAAGTGAACACACTTAAAATCACACCAACATTTATTCATTATAATCTTTCAATTCACCACTCGTAAATTTCAGTTTAATGCAAAGAATATCGTGGAAATATTTTTTATCTTACGTTTTTCATTATTTTTGTTTAAGCAAAACTATGCGGAAAATAAACTTTTTTTTTGCTCTACTTTTATCTTATGTTTCATTTCCAAGTTATATTTCCGTGGTGGAAAATTTATTACTTTTCGAGATAAGAGTCAGCGTTTTTTTGTGTATGTTTTTTTCTTCATTTCTCTCTATAGAAGTGCAGCATAAATACCCGCCGAATAGAACAATTTTATGTGAAATTAAATTAGCAACTTATTTAAAGTTTATACTTTGAAAATTGAGAATGTTTGCCAAGTTTTCATGAACGGAATCATAGCTGCTAAAGTAAATATGAAAAGTAATATTTTATGGAAATGCTTGGAATTTGTAATGTAAGTTTTTTTAATTGCAGTTGAATCTATGTGTGTGTGCTTAATATCTACGCTTAAATTTTTTTTTTGGTAATGTGGGTAACCGAGAGTTTTAAAGATTTTTTGGAAAATGGGGTAATCTTATGTGCTGAGCTGCAAAATGTTTTTGGAAATTATCATATTTTTCATATGATTGGAATTTTGTCAAGATGTCATTATATACGGAATCTCTATGGAATTTCTATAATTTTCAGTTTTCCACTAATTGCAAAATCATCAGAATTTTACAATAATTAGTGTTCTTAATGAAGAAGTAGAAATTATCAATTATCTAATATGAAAATATTTATGTGGCTTCGAAAACTATTTCAGTTTTTGCACATTTTAATTGATGTTTTTCCCGGCACAAAAAGTGTTTTCAACATGTGGTTTTCAATTTTCTGTGCAATATTCATTCAGAAGAAGTCTTCTTTCTTTCCCTGACGCCGACGGAACGGCTGTCCCTCACTTTACCCCCCCCCCCTACCCACCATCCCTCTCCCCTCCCCTATCCCTTCCCTACTTGTGTCTTTCAATCCATTGAAGCGATTTTAATCGCGTTGTCGCTGTTGGGTTGGAAATAATAAAAGTAATATTTCAGTATTTCAGTGCACAAAAATTCAGCCTTCCCCTCTAACTTTAAACCCCCTCTCCTCATATCTTTTGATCCCCTGAACCGATTTCGGTCCCGTTTATACCAATCGGTTGGAAATAGTGAAAGGAATATTTTACTGCATCCCTCTTTCCCTTTTAAACCTTCTATTCTTATCTTATAATTTAAGTTCTGAACCAATTTCAATCTCATTTTCATCATCTTGAAGAAACATTGTGAATCTAAAAATACAAACTGCTGACAGAAAAACTTGAAATTCAATTGTATATTAAAAGTTTTTTCCACTTTTATCTTTAAAAAGAGTGCAAAAACAAAGTAAGAAATGGAAAACTTAGAAAAAAATAGGCTTTCCCGAGGCACCCAATTTTAAATTAATTCAACGAGATAGCGTTGAGATAGCGACTTTGAAATTTTTGTGGGTAAGTTTTACCAAAATTCGTAGTTTTCTGCTCACGTTTGGAAAAGTTAACTATAACGGGTACCTCCCATACATTTTTTTTAAACCCGTTTTTGGATAATTTTTCGAAAACAATGCGCTTTTGAATAAAAATGTATATAATAAAATTTAAAGAAATTGAAATTTCCTACATGTTTTGCTTGAACGGTTTTTACACTCAGTTGACATAAATTGAAAAAAATTCAAAATTTTTAATATAAATATAAATTTTTAATATAAATATAAATCTACAAAATGTTTACATAATTTTCTTTAAATATTGCAGAGGACAGTCATGTGCTGTTCACATCAGATATTTATTTCGTTTCCTAGGGGAGGAAGAGGGGGATGGCGAAAATTAGCGTGACGTGTTTTATGGACGGCCTCTAAAGTGTGGGCTGAAAAATTTCTGCCAGGAGCTTTGAAAGTCGCTAATCACACTCAAATTTTGAAATTTAAAGTTGAAGGTCCTACAAGGATAACACTTCTTGTTCTTGAACATTTTTAGAAACTAAATACATAGCGGTTCTTTTGATATTTCTAAACGTATATAATAAAACGATATCGAAAAAGAGAAGTTAAAATATAAAATTTATCTTTTCGTCAACTCGGTCTTCTCACACTCAGGAAAATGTCCAGGTAAACTTTTTGTCAGGTTAACTCTGACCGCTAGCTGGCTTACAGAGATTTCCATTACATGACATTACATCCTCAAAATGCCTATCTAAGGTCAACTCGTGCTGCACCCAATGCCCTACTTCACCTGCTGGTGGCTTAATTTCAGAATTTCTCCGACCACAGGTCAACACAGTTTTACTTTCCCTCATGCAGGCGAACGCGCGCCTGCCCGAGGCCAATTACGCCGTATGTAGGTCGTCGAGTTAGCCTCCATTTTTCTGAGTGCATAGTACTAAAAATTAATTAATAGAAGGAATGACTTTTGCCTAATTGAATAACAGCAAACATTCACTATAAATATTTCTATTAAAATTTGTCTCCAGATAAAAATTTTTATGAATTGAAATTATGTTTTTATTAATTTGACAACTTTCTAACGAATCCCACTTTGATATCCTTGAAAATTTACATTTCAGCATAATAAATAAAACATTTTATATAGTTAAGAAGTAGTCTTGTTCAATGGTTAGGATTATTTATTTTCTACTAAATCCTAGAATATGCTTAAAAGATCAGAATTAGTAAATTAACCGCAGTTTGTCCGGAGTCAAGGATTAAATGCCTTTCACTTTGTAATCAATTTGAATAACTTGACCGAAGGTCAGACGATGCTATAATTCTATTATCCTCCTTGGAATTAATTTTCATTCAGAAACATAGAAGACTGATGCCACCATAATTCCCTTGATATATGCATCTGGACCCCTCGACAAATCGGTTATAGTTGTTAATTAAAAATATGTATGTCGTTAGCAGCGTGTTATTCTACCGTATCGTCCTTAGAGCACTTACATTTGCATTAAGTGGGTATACTTGGAAGGACCAACAGTCAATAAGTTTATTCAAAAGTTTTTTTCGTTTTCCATATTTCCATTTTAGTCTTGGCAAGGTTAAAATGCAAAACAGTTTCAATCTACACCAAACAAAAATCCGATAGAATAAAGCAGAAATAAAATTGGGATCAGCACAGGATCTGTGAAATTATAGTGAAAGCAAGACCATCCCAGCTAACAATGTAAATTCGCAACAACAAAAAATTAGGATTATTTTTGGATAATTTGCTATTGCTGGTTCCGAATTTCTCATTCCTGGGTTCTGTGCAGATTTTCATTTTTTTTTGCCCCTAACCCTTTCAGTACCTATTTTGTTCTATGGGGGTTAAAAATACTCTCTATACAAATTAATGATGTTTAAGCTATTAGTATTCATTTAAAACAAAAAAAAAAAAAAAAAAAAAAAAATCAAAAATTTTAATTTTTCTTAAATTACGCCCACTGTAGTCCAGCTTTTTACTCAAAAAATCAAAGTTGGGTCACAACTGCATTTAACCCTTTCAGTCACCACGTACACTATAGTGTGCACACTTTCTACCAAGTCAAGTTATGAGTTATGGCTTCTGAAAAGTGTGTACACTATAGTGTACGTGGTGACTGAAAGGGTTAAGAAACATTTTTTTTTAGATATTATGAAAATGGGAACTTTGAAGTGTGCTTCGAGTAAAAATGATGGAAAAATTAGCCACAGGCAAAACTTTTTTCAGAAAATATCCACTGTGGACCAAAAAACCTTTGAAAAAATTGAAAAAAATTTCAATCTAAACGATTTCGGTAAGCTTGCCGTTTTTTTTAAATGTAAATACTGCGCACAGTGAGGGTACATCCACAGTACATCCTAAAATTGATAGATACATAACTTGGTCCTTTATATTTGTTTAACCCTAATCCGCATTCGCGGTGTCTTTGAGACACCGATGCAGTTTTGAGAGTGATTGTTACGAATGTTAAAAAAGTTGTTGCATTCATGCTCCTTGACTTTGTTTTTTTAAGCCAATACTATTTAAAAACGAAAAAAAAAAATTAATTTTTTTTACTACAACAATAATATTTCGCTTTTATGAAATTTACCCTTAATCCACGCAGGCGGTGTCTCAAAGACACCGTAACGGTTTTACCAGCAAAGAAAGGTTATTTTGGTATCACTTTGCTTCTATTTCGCAAAATATCGGACTGTAGTAGGCGATAATAACTGTAGCACTTCCCAAAAGAGAAAACGTTGCTTCCTGTGTCCCCATTTCTAAGGTCGCGCTTTGAAGCAGATAAGTGCAAATCCAAGAAAAATGTTTGTAACGAAAATTCTTAAAAATCAATTTTATGCTACAATTATAAAAAGTACGAATAATGTATATACAAATAAATAAATATTATTAACTGAATTAAAAAATGCAAACTCAAAAAAATGTTTTTTTATTAAATTATTCTATTTTTCCGGCATGGTGTCTTTCAGACACCGCCTGCGTGGATTAAGGACAAAATTAGCCTGAGCTGATTAGGGTTAAAAAAAAAATCTACCAACATATCTAAGTAAAGCGAATCACTACAATTATGTTTAAATTATTATTTGGCAAAGCACTGCGCCGGAAAAAACCTGTATTTGCACCCCCTCCCTGTCTTAAAAAAATTCTTCGTTCTCTGGTATGCAACAAAAATTACGCCGCAGGCAAAATTTTTATTAAAAAATGCATGCAGGTAGAAATTATTGCGCCGCAGCGCAATTTAAATTTTTTAAAATTAAAATGCCAAGGTCAAATGGTTACCCTACTTTCAGCAATCTACATGTCTCATATTACAACAAATTTTTAATAACTTATTTTTACAACTATAGGCGTTGTTAGTTGGAAATGTAGGAAATGTAGGAAATGCTGCATTTGTACGGTAGCAAGGACAAATTCACATCCAGGATAGTATACGAGTAGTGGAATATTGCATAAATAATTGGTAGGTATAGTAAATTTATATGTGGATGAAATGTTGTGATTATGGTTAGAATGGATAAGATAGAAAATAATTAGAAATGAATCGATAAAACGAAGCAATACGGATATGGCTGGAGAGTGTGGGCGTTATAGCAATTTACCTTCCATTAATATTAAAGAAGATTTAGCCACCATGCCGCATAATTCAAAATTTCGCCAGTAGGCCACAATATCTCACTATGGTAAAATCACTTGTGTTCAATCATATGTGGAGCAGCCAGCTAGAGAATTCGAATTTTCTGGTTTTCTGCTTCGTATCTGAAATCATAACTTGTTCATATTTGTTATTGTATATATCCTGATGCGAGTCAACTATATATCTATATACGATAAACTATATCTTGTTATAATATAGTAATACCAATATAGAAGTTTCGTTGTATGCCATCTATCTTACCTAACGAATACTAAACGTGAAATATGTGCATGAAATCTCCGAATTGTGAAAACAGTGAATCTATCTATATCTATCTTAGCGGAAAAATATCTATGTATATAATATCTACTTAGTATCTGTATAAATAATAATGAATGATATTGTATATAGTTTACACTATATTTCTTCTTACCTGCTGCCATCATTTCGCTTTGAGCATTAAATGATCGATTTTGGTTCATCCCCGACCTTAAGACAATGAATAATAGAAGACATCGTACATCTCTGAAACTGAAGCTAAAGCTAAGATACGAGATAAGCTCAAGGAATCGATAACGGATCCCAGTAAAAGCAGGCAATGTCAGCCTGCTATACAATATCGGAATCACCGATAGCAGGTATCTAAGATGATAAAGCGATATATGTATCTATATAGGATTTTATTCAAACTATGAAGAAACACAAGTATTTATTCACCTTCAAACATACACATACTACAAGAATATTTATTTGCAGGTATACCGGAACTTATATAAAGCATCGTATATCTAAATTGCCAAATATCGTTAGAAATTCATATTCTAGTCACGCACTCAATACCCGTCCACTAATCCCTTAATGCCCCATGTGCGAGGATAAACATTGCCGAGCAATTGTTTTGACATCCCAAAGTCTCGAGTTATAACTCAGTCTTCTGCCCAACTATATAAGGATAACAACAGCTAACTTCGTCTTTTTTTTTTTGTTTTAGGTTAGAAGAAGATTAGAAATGGGAACTTGAATCTCTCCCTATTGATTTCTATACATATCCTTTTATTCACCACAGTCGTTTATGACTGCTGCTCACTGAGGATGGCATTGGTCTGGTCTGTCTTGTCTCTCAATTCCATATGAATACTGCAGTAGATCCTTCAATTTTCGCCAGGTTAATATCGGTCCCAGTTCGATCCCTTCGAGATTTCACAGTGCGGATTGCAATCAGGGCAAGAAATCCAATTGATTTTGGTTCATGATAGCCAGGTCTCCGGTATTCAGTTACGACTCCGGGGATTTACCCAATGTTGGGATTTTCACAGTCAATGCACTTGCTATACTTGATCGTTGAACATTTCGTAAGACTGTGATACTTCACATAAGCACATTAATGGTGCTCCACATCGAAATAGGGTCATTGATGCAATATTAGTGTAGTTAGAATGGATTTTTGTAGGGTTTTTGATAATAATTTCAACATTTTAGCTGTCGTAGTATTGTTGAAAAATAATTTATGTTTAGTTTACACAGTTCTTTACGTCCCATAATGTGAATCGCATTAAAAAAATAGTTTCTATCGTTAAAATATCCCATTTTTTAAAAATGAGGCGAAAATCCCTCCAAAAAATTGATAAATTGTGGAAAATCTCATGAAATATTTATCATACTATAAATTGGTTTGGCCATATAGGCTCTAGTTCTGATCAAGATTTTTTTTTACGGTTGTGATATAGTTTTTGTATCCAGCGTGAATCGAGTCGAACTAGAGCGAATCTAGCTAAAATTAAAGCAAATCTAGCCACACTAGAGCGAATTTAGCCGAACTAGAGAGAATTCAACTAGAATGAATCTAGCCAGATCTAGAACCAGCGATATCAGGTTATCCAAAAATGATCGTGATATAAGGGGCTGTTCATAAAATATATCTCGATAAAATTCAGCTTCTCGAACCCTCTCTCCCTTTCGTAATGCTTTTTCGCAATTCTTTGTATGGAGGTTAATTCCGCCGCCACACTACCGCGGATCCACCCCACTCCCCATCCCCTTCTCCGCCTGAAAAAAAAAGCTTCGTTAAAGAAATCAAATCAAAAAACAAAATACGCCGCAGACTAATTTAACTAAAAAAATTCGACGCAATAATTAAAATCAAAAACGGCACGCTAAGGGACGAGTATAATTGATTTTGTGTGCCTTTTCACATCCATAAAAAACTGCAACTGAAATTGTAAAAATAATACAATACAAAAAAAAGTGCGCCGCAAGGGAAAGTTGTGAAGATATATGCGCCGCAGGTGGAAATTTTTCGGAATATGCTCCGCTGGTGAAACAAGATTCACAGTGATAGTTTATTTAGTGTTAAATAAATTACACTTTTTAAATAGTGCGACGAAATATCTGAATTCGTGACTGTCTAGTCTATTATACGGTAGGCTTGCCCGTATGTCTGTTCGCTTAAAAATCGAGAACTACTGAACCGATTTGGATGAAACTTTCAGGGGAGCTCACTGGCGTCAAGGATCGGACTTTAGGCCATGGATCAACCCAAAATTCTTCAGCTGTAAGACAGACAAATCTTCTAGTTTCAACCTTGTAATGCTACATTTACACGAATGACAAATTTGTCATTTTTTTCTTGTCATTATGTTAATTCCCGTGTAAATGGCATAATTTTTGTAATTTTTTCTGTCAGAAAATGTCAATCTCTCATAAAAGAATGAACTTGTCCATTCTTTTATGCCAGATTGTCATTCGTATAAACGCAATATTAGTTATGACAACTTTAGTATTCAACTTTTGTCATAACTAATATTGCGTTTGCACGAATGACAATCTGGCATAAAAGAATGGACAAGTTCATTCTTTTATGAGAGATTGACATTTTGTGACAGAAAAAATTACAAAAATTATGCCATGTACACGGGAATTAACATAATGACAAGAAAAAAATGACAAATTTGTCATTCGTGTAAATGTAGCATAAGTCTGATATCTTCAACGTTGTGCCTTTTTACTTATTCTTGCGGGAATTACTTTTGTGGAATCTTTTTTAACATACATATCCTTTTATTTACCACAGTTTCCGAAATTTTGAACATGACTGTGAGATATAGAAGAAATTTTTTCTCAAAAACGATATTTTGGATATCTGCGGCGAAAATTCACATTTTAGTTGTTGCAAGATAACAAATTTAATAAGAATGAATGGAGTAATCAACAAGTTATAAAACCAACTAAAGTTTTTCAAAAAATTCATGATTTCTTCTAAGTTAAAAGAGGTTCCATATTTCTATTTTTTCTCTATACCTACACTTTTTTCTTTATTTCTGTATTGCTTCATATTTATAGATTTAAATCGATCAAGTTTTATGACTCTCGTAGGATTTCCGTTTTCACATGTCTTGACCGATTATTGGTACATTGACCTTAATTCTATGTAGCAAAGAAGCATCTATAGATTTAAAAGTTTCAGCCATTCCTGAAAAGCTGAAAAAGGATCCGGTAAGATGTGCCAAGAGGTCCTTGGACTATCTAGAGTTCGAGATGAGTTCTCACATCGCACGGTTACGACGACATACTTTTGAGTTAAAGAAATAGACAACATTTTCGATGTATGTATATATGGTAAAAGAACAAATCATACATCCATGGACTTGTAGACTATTAGATTTATGTTCTGAAAATTATATTAGAATAGTGTATAGCGTATAGAAAAGCGTTATTAGATGAAAGTATGTGGAATGCGAATCAGTGTAGAGTGGGGTGTAAAATCCCTTGGATTTGAGAGGAAGGATCTTAGGCTATCAATGATTTATTCTTCGGATAGCTAACTTATGTTTTTTTCTGCCAAAACTAGATACTTGTAGAGGTTCTGAATTATATTTCTTTCTATATACATAGAATATCTACAAATGTTCATGCTGAGATAGGGTCCTATAAAGAGAAGGATAATTTCAATGTGAAAAATTTAAGGGACTTTTTGCTCAGTGAATTTCCCGAACACGAAATAAGTTATTTTGAGATGTCGCTTTAGTTTTCAGTTCATGAGTGGGATATTATATATAATAGTTGGCCCTTGACCCTTTCATTGAGATGAAATCTCCTTGATATTTTGAAATAATTTCAGTTTTAGTCCGATTAGATTTTCTAGCATACGTGGCTTATATGAAATGCGGAATATACCCAAGACCAAGAAATACTTTGAATTAAATATTTCAATATAACGATGGTCGGTGAGATTAAGTTTAAGGATCTAACGGAAAGGTCTGTCCTCTCTAAGTCTTATAAATGAAATTAGTTTCTTGAATTTGAAAAGGATTAGTCCCTATAACTGAGAAATTGGTATGAAGACCAAAAAAAAATATGTCTTGGTAATAAAAAGGTATCCCTTTTGGGAATTTACTTTATATTTTAAAGGTCATCGCTTTTATAATACGCTGTTTACAATTCTTCCATTTTATTTTATTTCACGACAATATAGAAGAATTTTCTTCCTTATGGCTAGAGTTTTTTAATAAATTATTACAGAGAGTTTATATCTGCAACAACAAAATCCCCCAAGTCAAGACGATGAAATTTTGACGAATGTCACAAAAAAAGCTAAACAGAGAAATTCCCGGAAAAAATCATAACAAAGTCAAGCGTATTCAACAAAATTCTGAAGATGGTAAAAGAAATCTGAACTTTGAACTTTTTAAGAGGTGATAAGCCAGTATAACTTTAGTAAATAGAAGGAAAAATAATTTCACACCTCAACGAAAATTATACGGAAGTGTCGAGATAGGTTGTTTTTATGTCTTCCAACTATTTTATATGACGAAAAATTTACCAAGTTTATAGTGGAATTAAATTTTCAACGCATTTGGAAAAGAAACAACTTTTCTTTCGTTTAATGATAGGATACTCTTTATTATTGAGGTGCAAAAGTGGCGATTTTAGTATCATTTCAACATTCCTCTGACAAATGTTGAAAATTCCCTCACAAATTTTCACGTTTTTCACTATTTTTTCAAGGATATGTTTTTTTATGCAAGCATTTTGTATTTTTTCCCTGAATATTTGTGGAATTTGGGACTTTTTGATCATATGGAATATTCAAAATCAAAAAAAAATAGTAAAAACAACAAATTGTTTTTATATGTCGGCAAAGTAGGTGCTTTTTAAAACTTTTTCATATTGGAGTTTTTTTTCTGGTAAGAAAAACTTCTCCAATATTTTAAAGACTAATTTCGTACAATTCTTGCCCCATCTTATGAAATGTTTTCCTGTAAGATTTGGATTTATTTCCAATTTCCAGAATACGTTTACTATCAGCAAATTCTTTTTTTAATTTAATTTAAAAAAAATGGGTCGATATCTGAATTTCACTGAAGTTGTTTACAATTTCCATCTCTGGAAACTAAATTGCTACAAAAAAAAATTTTGCTGAAGAACCGTAAAGAATATTCTTGGAACGTATTTAAATTTTAGATTCAGAGATATTTAAAAACAAAAATATTGTTTTTCCTTGACTTATTTACATTATTGATGTACGTAAATGTCAGTTTTTATTTTTCATCGTTTTTTTTTCTTTGATCATGTACATATTTTAAGAAAACAATAACTTAATGAGTTTTTTTGCTTAATTTTAAACAAAATAAATATATAAAATAAAAAAAAATACCTTTTCACAAAGTTTTCATTCTTAACATGTTTTTGTCACTTTAATATTGAAATGTTGAATGCAAGATGGCAACATGGGTAAATATTTTTCGATTTGGGTTTGTCACCTGTTGCGTTATGATTTAGGGTCAGGTATGCGATTTTATTTTGATTGTGTGATGTCATAAAGTCCCTCGGGCAAAAATTGATTTTATTTCAACTGTCAGAACTTGAAGTTTATAATCAAATTTGTCACTTTTTATTTGACTTTCTTTCTTTTGAATGAAATCTTTGGATTTTTGCATTAAAATCTACCCTCATCACAATTTAAGTTCAACAGTTGTGTTCTAGCTGCCAATAAATGTGGGAAATGAGGAACTTTTTTTATTTTGGTTTTATCAAAGTGAGATTTTGCAATATTTTTCGTTTTTTGAAGAAAAACAAACAAATATTTTTTCAGATTAAAGAAATACAAAGAAAATATTTAAAGAATTCGTATTGTAATTTAAAGAATTAAAGAATTCGTGAATTCGTATTGAAACAATCGTCAATAGTGTGGCGTTCATAATATACGTCACACGTGACGGCAGTATTAAACGCAATTTAAAACATAACAAAAGCTATAATGCCAATCTAGCTCAATCCGTGCGCCCGCAATCCGCGCCACAGACGGACGGACGGACGGACATGCTAAATTCAACTTTTTTTTATCATTCTAAACACACCTGTGTAATTCATTTTTGTGTGTGATGACGGGATCTTGACGTTACAAACGGCAAGGCAAATCTAATATACCCTTTGGTTTCACCATACGGGTATAAAAACTGGAAAACTGTTACGAGGTGGGTGTGGGATCTTAAAAGCCTAAAACTCCCGAGACTTATTTTATGGACAATCCTTGATTCAGTATAGCGTCGTGAAGGTTTTTGAAAGAAAAAAACCAAATCGGAAGAGAAAACAATACAAAAAAAATCTCGTTTGATTTTTTTATGGTAGTTCTACAAGTTTAAATCTTTTATAAGTCCTGTTTCAATTCTTACAAGTTTTTCAATCATTTTTGGGCAATTTGGTATTTAAGTAATTTAAATGGAATTTAAGTGATTTTGTTTCTTTAGTGCATGTCTTTTATTCCGCAATTTCCGATAGTTGATAAAATTATTTTAAGAAATTCTCTTACCTTAAACTTTCTTTATTATTTCTATAATTTGACGGCTGACACGACAAATCGAATATTTTTAGAATTTTTTAAATAATTTATTTTTTTATTTTTGAAATTTTGAGTATGGTTGTTGATTTGTAGATAAATATTGTTTTTATTGAACTAAAATTGAAAATTTTGTAGCTACTTAATTATCAGAAATTTTACTAAAACACATTTATATTCAAAGTACGATTTTTCTTTCCATATTTATGGGAGGGATAACCAGGAAGGAACATAGTTTACATGTCTAATTGCAGATATCTCTCATAATATTCTCTATTTAATACTGGAAACCCCTTAAAAATTTTGCTTACTGGTTTCAAATATAGCAGAATAAGCGGTCAGAAGGGGGAAATATAGCGATTTTTTTATTTTTATATGCTCTCTAAATAGTTGTCTTCCCAATAGAGGAAACTTCATAAAAATCCGTTGACTGATTTACGTGATAGCAGGTAAAGGGGCTAGAGGGAAGGGGAACTTCCCCTGCAAGCGGGGTTCAACAGTTACAGGGGAACATCCTTCTTTGATAGCTACAACCGATCGCATCTAAGTATTCTTCTTTTATGTGAAATTGTATAAAAAAATGAACTAAACTAGAGGGCGTTTGGGATGACGAAATATTTTGATTTCCGCCTGTCCGTCCGTTGAACCGTAATCACCATTCCTTTCGAAAGGATTGAGCTAGAGACTTGAATTTTTCCACAGTTGCGATTCTTTTCAAAAGTAAGGCGAAGTTCTTAAGCCGGTCAAATCGAACCCTTTCTTCCTCTCTATCCCATACAAATGAAACAGTTTTTGGCAATTTCCTGGAAAATGCCGAGTCGTATCGAAAAAATTATAAAGACAAAATGTGTTTAGAATATGATTTTACATAACTTTTCATGCGTCAAAACCCCATCGGACCACACCTTCACTACTCCCCCAATACAAATGTAATTTTTTTGATTGAAATTCGGTGAAAATACTCATACGAAGTATTTAACGATTGCCCCCGTAGTTTTTCTCATGTTTCTATAAATATTTGCCATCTAATTCAGTAACTAGGAAAAATATTAATGAAATAATTTATGAATTCTCGTGGGAAAAATGAATGGCATACATTATCTCGAATTATACGTAAGAAGTAAAATACTTGTAGGACACTCGGCGACTTTCAATAAACTTTCATTGGCATTGTTGGCCACCAAAATCCTATTAAAATTGACCGCCTATGGTGAAGCAACATGTTTCCACCATCACCTCCATTATATCGTTGATTGCGCTTTGCGAAGAATAATTAAAATTCTAATGGAAACACAATTTAAGAGTATTTTTTCATATTATTTTGGTTCATTCCGAAAGACTAATTCATTGCGAAATCTTTAACAACATCTAACAAAGTACAAAATAAAGTTTCTGCCAGAGTGATTCAATCTTATAGGATATTATGGCATGCAATAAACATGTCCATTTTACCAATGAATGTGGCTGAGATTGGTTCGGTAAAATTGCGGGTGAAGAGCGTATGAATGCGGGAAATTGTGAGAAAAATAAGGAAAAGGGAAATCTTTTTTTTCCTTGGAATGCGTGTAAAATTCAAAATTAATCGTCAAGTCATGAATAAGGGGAATAAGATTTTAATTTGAGATATCACCTAGTACCGCAAAAAGGAAAAGCTTGTTATTAAAGGCACCTACCTCTTTGTATCCCCCCCTCATAGCCCATATAATCATCAAGCCCAGCTACCCTTAACTCGAGCTCAACCGTTGCGATTGTGATGAAGATATGAACATTGCCTCTGTACAGAGTAGGTGTTCGTTTTTATAGTAGAAACCATTATAGTATAATAAAAAACGAGTACACATTTTAACCCAACTACAGCATAGGAGTATAACGAGCGAGCTTTACAGACCATCATCAACGTAGTCGTCTTCATATATATCCTGATATTCGTATATCCTGGTATATCCTTACATTCGTATACTCGTAATAAAACTGTCAACTAAAGGAGATGTTATTTGTGAGTTATTGTGCATTAACCAACGACTTTTACCGACCTTCCGTTCATTTACATTTTTCTTTATAAGAATTTCACTTCAGTTGCTACGTACTTTTGGACTATTTACGGTAAAGAGATGAGATAGAAAGTGAAAAGGTAGCAAAACGTTAATATATTTTCACAGATTTTCTTATCCGTTTGCAGTGTTAACTCTAAATGACCAAAATGATCTTGGAAAATATTTCTCGAGAAAATCACCAATTGAATGTGGTAATCTGAAATATAACGTTTTAAATGCACTTCAACATGGATGTGGTGAAATTGAATCGTTTTTATCTTGAAAAATTGATATTTATTGAAATTTTTAAATCATAGCGGGAAATTCATTACAATATCATTATTTTTTTTGAAAATTTACAAACACCGATTTTTCGAAAAATAATAAAATTTTCTTATAAGAAACTTAAATAATTGTATTTGACATCTAACAAAAATAATTTCATTGAAATCGGTGGGTCAAAAAACTGGTTTTTTGAGTGAAATTTTTCTGCACCGTTAAAAATATTTGAATATTTTTGCTTCTTTGATTCTATCTTCTTTTGCGTCACTCTGATGAGATCCAGCCATTGATACTCGGGATCAAAACTTGATATTTGCTTTCAAAAATCATTTTCCGATTCCTCATTGTTTTTATTAAAATTTAATTTCATTGTAAAGGGTGATCTGCGTGGTCTAAGTGCATAAGGATTTAGTCTTGGACTACCCATCAACCTAATCAAAGGGTGATCCAAATGCAGGTACTTTTTCCAATAGGGTTGTTTTGACAGTTCTTTTGTGTCAACTGGCTTGTCTATATGACGTTTGTGTTCAGTATTCAGTGCCATTTCATCATGAATAGACTTTCGTGTGAACAACGTTTACTATTTGTGGAAACTTATTTCCAAAATCAGTGCTCAGTTAGGAATTGTTATAGAGCTCTTCGTCCACATTTTGGTCGTCATAATCGTCCCACTGAACGCACTATTCGTGAAATCATCACCAAATTTAGAACTAATTTTACACTATTAGACATTCATCCATCAACCAGAGTGCGTACAGCCCGTAGTAATGAGAATATTGCTGCAGTAGCATCATCGGACCGTATTTCTTTAAAAATGCGGAAGGAGTGCGTACTACTGTTAATGGAGCTCGCTACAGAGCAATGATCAATGAATTTTTGTTGCCAAAAATTCAAGATATTGGTGTAGCTGACTTGTGGTTTCAACAGGATGGCGCTACATGTCATACAGCTAACGATACAATCGCTTTATTGAGGGAAACGTTCGATGGAAACATCATCTCAAGAAATGGTCCTGTTAATTGGCCACCGAGATCTGGTGATCTGACACCATTGGATTACTTTCTGTGGGGATATGTGAAATCTCTTGTTGAGGTCGATAAACCCCGAACGATTACAGCTTTGGAAGCAAACATAACGTGCTATTCACGGAATACCGACCGATATGCTTGAAAGAGTGGTCGAAAATTGGACCCACAGAATGGAGCATTTAAGAGTTAGTCGAGGGCAACATTTGAAGGAAATTATCTTTAAACATAAAATGGCATGAACCAAACTAAGGATTTCCTCAAGATTTTCCTCAAGATTTTCCTCAAGATTTTCCTCAAGATTTTCCTCAATATATTAATTATTATGTGTTTTATTTAAAAAAACAAAATAGGAAGCTCTTATTGGATCACCCTTTATTATTCAATTGTGGTAATTAGACATCTGGTACTTAAACCGAATCAAAATCCACTACCAGGGGTGTTAGTTGAAATTTGCCGGTTTTTTCGATAAAGAAAACACTTAATTCTCAAGGGAATCTCAAAAATTTTTTATTCAAAGTATTGACCATTGGATTTTACACATTTTGCCCATCTTTCAGGCAAATCATGGATACCATTCCAAAAGAACTTTTTCTCTTTCGAGGAAAACCATTCGACGAGCCATTTTTCGACTTCTTCAAAATTGGCGAAGCGCTGGTCTGCGAGTGAGTGTCCCATTGATGCGAAAAGGTGATAGTCGGACGGAGCGAGGTCTGGATAGTACGGCGGGTGCGGTAATACTTCGCATCCAAGTGATTTGAACACTTTTTTGACTGATTTTGCTGTGTGAGGCGGCGCGTTGCCATGCTGCAAAATCACCTTACCATGTCTTTCAGCGTATTGCGGACGTTTTTTGATCAATTCATGGTTCAAATTGATCATTTGTTGTCGGTAGCCATCAGTATCAACTGTTTCTCCAGGTTTCAACAGTTTATAATATACGACACCAATCTGGTTCCACCAGACACGTTTTTTGTCCTGGATGTTGAAATCACCACTTTTGGATTGTCGAAACCACGTCTCATATGTTCTTATGGTTGGGGAATGATCACCGTAAGTTTCTACCAGCAAACGATGGCTTTCAGCGGCCTTTTTCTTTTGATTAAAGAGAAAAAGTAATGCGTGCCGCGAATGCACGTTTTCAGGCACAAAACTTGACATTTTCAAACAGCTTTAACGCTATGACGTTGTTATTTTGACAGAACGTAACTTGTGTAGTTTTAAAGATTAATGTCAATAGAAAAATATGACATAGATTCCAAATCGTAGAAATGTATACATATCTCTAGCGACAGCTATTAGTAAAACCGGCAAATTTCAACTAACACCCCTGGTAAACCATTAATATTTTAGGGAACCAAAACCAAATTTTTGAAACTTTCAAAAACCAAAACCAAAATCAAAACAAATTTTGACCTGTTGAGGGGAATTGGATGTGAAAACATCCACAAAAATAAAATAACACTTTTTATATTTTTTTTGCAGACCTATAAGCCAAGATATTCCAATAAAATTTTTGATATTTTCAAAAACCAAAATCAAATTTTCAAATTTTAGAATCAAAACCAAAAACTGTAGATCCAATTCACCCTTGAACCAAACTTTGAAAAGATTTGGGTTTCCATTTCTACGCGCAGGTGAAAATTTTCAGGTAATAAGGTGAAATAGATTGGTTTTGAAAGCTACACCATTGTAAAGGGTCTTTCAACAAGGACATAACAATTTTGTATTTTAATAAAAACGGACCCTAAAACTTTTTTTATGATCTGGCAATGCTAAAATGTCAGTCAAGGTTTACATTTTTATCATGGTGAAGTTCACGAACGAGCAACGTTTGGAAATTATTAAAACTTACTACCGAAATTCTGAGTCGGTGGTCGCAATCGTGTAATCTCGAGAAATGGTCCGGTCAAACCTCGCTCATGCGATTTAACGCCGTTGGATTTCTTTTTATGGGGTTATGTTAAGTCGTTGGTTTATGCCAACAAGCCAACAACGTTAGAGGAGCTCAGGAACAATATCGAACGCGAAATTGCCAACGTTCCGGCCGATATGTGTGGAAGAGTGGTGGAAAATTGGCTCCAAAGAATCAATCAGCAAACGTACTCGCGGTGGCCATATGAACGACATCGAATTTCATACTTAAATGTAACATGTCCACTACACCTGGAATAAATTTCAGCCCGATATCTCAATTATTCTGTGTTTTATTTAAATACAAAATTGTTATGTTCTTGTTGAAAGACCCGATATATCAATTTTGACTATCCAAAATTATATAAACGCCACGTATGAATATATCATTATCGGCTTACCGGGGAAAAAAGTTTACATAACTAATAATTCGGCTTTTGGATTCGCAAAAAAATTCAAAATGTCAGTTATACAAAATAAAATGACTAATTCGTATACCAAACCATTACCAAAACAATTTTAAAGATTTTGTTGACCAGAATTTTCATTTTGGGTATTTTTCTTTACAATTTAACAATTAAAAAATTAATCGCAATATTTACCAAACTTTCCAAATATAGACATATCATCACAATTTTTCTGCGTAGCAGAGTGTATTGACCCCCAAATACTTTAGCAAAATTACTAAATACAGAAGGTTTTAAGGAAAAATCAAGTTGTTGATATAACGCGGTCCTTGACCCGGCATTAGTAAAAATTTCCTTCTTTGTGAATTAGAATTTATAATTGTTTGATCTTGTTGACTTCCGGAAATTAGAAAGTGTCTAAAGTCTATTAGGAAAAGTGAGACCAACAGATAGACAAAAGATGTTTTAGGGTAGCCTAAAATGTTTGCCAATTTATTTTCCTCGCTTAATATCGCAAAGCCTCTTTTGTACATATTTTTTTTTTATTGCAATGTTCCTGACATCGTAGGCAAATATCTTCCCACGATCTTCTCAACATCCATAACCAAATTATATCTTTATTTTACTGATGCTATGCTCGAGCTTTTCATACTTTTTTTCTATACATATATATTGTATTTTTAGGATTCCTTTGGAAAAGCAGTTAAAAAACAGTTTTTCATTCATTTTTATGTTTATACCCTAATCAGCATAAGGACCCTGATCTTTTATTGCTGTCGAAAAGAACAAAAAAAAGTGCAATGAATAAAAAAAAACACATTTTCACTGCTAATTTTAAATGCGAAAGCAAACACTTCTAGAATAAAACAAAAACAAAAATGGTCATAATGTTATTTCCAAAAGAATTTTGTTTTTCATCCTTAATACTCCTATTTGGGGGGAGGCGGGAGTGGCTGATTTGTTTGTAGATTTGACTTGATTTCATGGCGATGTGATCATATAAAGAGCCAAAGTCTCACAAACAAAATGATTACCACAATAAAATCTCATTGAAAAGTTTTGTCCCACAAAGTGTCAAATCATGTTTTTTTTTGTCTGTTTGTATGCCATTTTTGACATACTTGAGCTCACTTTGGTTCTTATCAACGTTTTTCCTTTTTATGTTTCAAAATTTATCGTATGCTGCGTTTTTTTTTAAGATTTTTTATACGAATATTTTTTATACTTTTTATTTGCTGGTCCTTCAATATAACCACACCCATTGACTTGTGGTATAAGAAGATCGGATGGCAAACGGTCGATGGTGGCTTAAGCACTTCCTGTATTTCTAGCATCCTCTTGCCTGGATGCGACAATAAAACCTTTTATCTCTGTATCATGTCATTTTATCCTGTTCTTCTTTAAGGACCTGCTTCGAATATTTTCATGTTTCCCAGTTTACGTTTTTGGAGGTGGGATTTTTTTTTCATAGACACTTTACGCGCAATATGTGTGCTTGCTCTACACACATTTCCCTATACTGTCTGTCGATTCGAATTTTTAAAGGGAAATATTTTTTTTATCGTAAATGCGCCAGATGGTTCGGAAAGTGTTGCGACATATCCAAGTAATAAGCTTTAAAATTGAATCTTTCAAAGTTTTGTCGTAAAAAAATTTTCACTTGCCATCGCATGTGTTGTCTTAAGCATTTCTTAAGGACAAAAAACAGCAGTGTTTTTGTCAGGGCACATACAAGGAGGATATTATTATAAAAGAACCCAGCCATTCACCCAGCTACCCTCACATTTGGTGAAATAATAAAAATAAAAAAAATCAGAAAACTTAAGAACGAATGAAAATGGAAAAAAAACACAGATTATGGATTCAAGGATCATATGGGAAGGCAATTGAGGTCTACCTGCATCAATCTTCAATGTATTACTTCAACTTAGATAATATAATTTGCAGTTCAAAAAAATCCCCAGATCATTTTTTACACTTTTTTTTAACACTTTTTTCAATTTCAGATAAATGTTTAACTCCTGAAGATTGATGAAGTTGTGCCATTAAAACCTTAAAATAAAAGGAGAATTTCACCGACGACAAAATATTGACAATATAATGTGGCAATGAAAACGACACCAATAGACAAGGAGTGATGGTAGTCTCTTACATAGTCTAGAGATATGAGACTATAAAGTCCTTCCACATATGCATTCGAAGAAATTTTAAGGATATTGTCCTCCGAGGACGTAATAAGAAAGGCATCAATCATGTAGCGGGAAGAAATATTCTGGTTTTACTAGCAGCTAAAAAACATCCTCCATACTGAATTATAGAATCCTTAGAATCCTGGCGCGATGTCGGAAAACGTGTATGAGTAATACTTATACTGACTGGGTTATCTTCGTGTTATTATATATTTTTTTCTCTCAGCACATCACGCTTTACGGGAAAAGGAAGCGAATTATTGGGTACGTTGTGTCGCTTCTATATGCGGTGTAAGTGATATAAAAGGATAATAAATGCGTGCTAAAAGCCATATGTAAAATATTCACGCGGTTTACTTCTGCTTTGTCACTATTTTTCATTTTATATGTCGGGGAGTCGCTCGGCATTCATTTTTCCTTGATATGATTTGACAAAAGGTATATTTTCTCTTGTATACTACGTACTTATTTCATATCCGCGGATCGAGGATATGTTCGGAATGTACAAGACTTGAAGATATATTGAGGTACTCAAGTATTACAATAAAGTGAACGAATGAAAAGTTTTATTTTATGATTTGGCGGGAATGGTTTAATTTAATTGAAGAAAGGGATAATTTCATTTTTAATACCGCTAAAAGTGTTAAATTTTAATTAAAATCATGAAGCTTTCACTATTCTTATTAATTTTCTTTTCATTAATTTAATGGAAATTTTATAACGCTGATTTGTTTAAGATTTTTTAAGAATTCGATCTGATGTGTAAAAGGTTGATTTTTTGACTAAAACACCTGTATAACTCGCAAGGCCGTGCCTAAATGGGGCCGCCCCGGGCTATTAATCTGGGTGTCAATTTTATCAAATCAAGAAGTCAAACGGAGAACACATGAAAATACTTAATCTTCTCTGGTAATTTTGAGCCCTCAACTCGACTATAAGCTAAACCCTGACACTGAAATATTTTTGTCTGCGGCGAAATTTTTTTATCAATCTATATATACAAAATCGTTTAACCTGATTGACTGACTGACTGATTGACTGATTGACTGATTGACTGATTGACTGATTGACTGATTGACTGATTGACTGATTGACTGATTGACTGATTGACTGATTGACTGATTGACTGATTGACTGATTGATTGACTGATTGACTGATTGACTGATTGACTGACTGATTGACTGATTGACTGACTGATTGACTGACTGATTGACTGACTGATTCAGTGACTGATTGACTGACTGATTGACTGACTGATTGACTGACTGATTACTGACTGATTGACTGACTGATTGACTGACTGATTGACTGACTTATTGACTGACAGACTGACTCATCAATGCCCAGCCCAAAACCCTGAAGCTAGAAACTTGAAACTTTCACAGTATGTCCCAACTATCACGTAGGCGCTCACTAAGACGGGGTTTTCCGAAATTTTACCGCTAAGGGGGTAAACGGGGGGTAAAGGGGGTTTGGGTGTTTTTAAACAGTGATTTTCGCTATGAATCCTGCTCAATAGGAGGCTGAACAGTTTCACTCGAGGGTTTTTGGGGTCGCTGATCACGAATCTGGCGTTAGATTTTCAAAATTAGAAAGGGAAGCTCTTGCAAGGATAACACAAATATCCTTTTTACCATTTTGTCTCGAAAAAACTGACCATAAAGGGGGTTTCGGAGCTGCTGATCACGGATCTGGTGTTAGAATTTTAAAATTTGGAGCGGGAGGTCCTGAAAGCATAACGATTTTTTTCAAAAGTTTTTAAGTTATTTCTTTATTTTTTTGGCGCAAGAAAATTTTTGCAAAAAACTTTTACCCGGCAACGGCGGGTATGCAAGCTAGTATTCTATATGCGGTACATTTTTTTACAAAAACTTTCGCCTTATTTCTGAAAAATTTGACTGCAGCGCAATTTTATGTAAAATATTTCTTATATTGGTCAGTAATTTTGAATAATATTCGCATCTCTCTCTATATCAATTTTTTATTCATTAATTTGTACCGGATTTTTCCTGGCGAGAAACGAATTTCGGTGCTTTTGGATCCTGAAATTTATGGCGAGCAACGAATTTTTGGAAAAATTTGACCCCGAGTGACTACTTTTAACACGTTCGTGACATCGTGTACCAATGGTGGTACATGTACAGTTTTTTAAAACCGCGCGAGTAAATAGTGCGGTAGTTTTTTTTTTGTGGAAGTAATATAAAAACACGCACCATGTACCACCGATGGCGTACAACCGCCAGAAAACAAATCGCTATTGTACCACCCGTGGTACACGATGTCCAAATGTAAAAAAAGTTGAAAAACCAAATGTCACGAACGTGTTTAGTTCTTTTTATTATACTCTCGAACCAATCATCAGAAACAACAATGAACTACACCAGGATGTTAGGGATGACAAAAGATATTGGTTTCGGACCACTCCTTTACCTCTCTCTTGTACAAATGAATTTTTCTGAATAAACATTTTGTATGTCATCATATAGAGTATTTGACGATTGGCTCCTGGCAATTGTAGCTTTTCTTATGTTTATAACCTCGGTATGAAATTGCTTATTGAGTTGTTAATTAAAATGTTGCTGAAATTGTTCTAATAGTTAGACTATTTATAGGAAATCAAATATAGTTTAGTGAATGTTGACTCAAACAAATTTCATATCATTACCATTAAATTTAATTTGTTTTTCATAAATCGATTAATGACACCGACAGCATATCAGATCAATTAGTCGAACGGCTCTTTCAATTTGTGAATTCCTCAAACTGTAATTACGCATCGTAGCTATCATATAACAATACGAACTTACATAACCTACCTAAATATCAATTCTGTTATCTTTGATTGCCACCACCATACCGCATCGCTTCCTCCTCCTGTTGCCTCATTTAGATAGAAATTACACAGTTGACTGGTTGTATGCACGGTACAATAAGGGAAGAAATCATAATAGGGTGAGTCGGTTGAAATATGCGTTAAATTACATATCTATTCAATTTACTTGTATTCAATTCTGTACCTCGTACGTATATTACACAATTTCCCTAAAGGTAAAATATTAAAATATCAACGATTGCCTTCCACATGGAATAGAAGTCATTGTATGAGTTGCTAGTCACCCAACTAAACACTCCACCCACAAGCAATGATACAAGTTAACAGCAATAACAAAAACAACATACAACGGCAAGGAAAATTACCGAGAAACACCCTATTTCAAGGTAAACAGTATAATATCGTTACTGTAATGTTGTATACAAAATTTCACAGAATGTTAAATTTAACAATGCGAACACGATGAAACTCACATTCACACATCCATATACGTATTTGCCAAGCCTCGAATATGTATCGATATGTGACAATTGAGTTTTATGGAGTTGAATTCAATTCAAAGTTCATTACACAAGCTATTTAACTGCAATCTAAATGCTTCACGAGTATTGGTTATAGTCAATTAATATTGGGTTTCATTGCCAGGTAAGGTATATAAAATTGCCGTAAATTACGTTCCGTTATTGTATCCTGGTGCATCCGTCAACAACATCAGTGTCATGGCTATCCATGTTTATCCGTTTTTCGCATCATAATCTAACTATAGAAATAAGAGATCATCATCATAACACAACGTTCGTAAAATGCACATAAACCAAATGATGTGTTCCGATAGCTATTGGCTATCATGTTAAACTATACACAGATACTCGCACACAGGCACTCGGTAAAAGTTAGAAATTACAAATTAAGGTTGCAAGTAGTTTTGGCTAAAATTTCACCTCTGTTTCAAAATAATGCTTCAGGCTTGATCAGAAAACAAGACGTACTCGCAATTTGTTTTTCAAAAGCCTTTCACCAATCCTCCCATAACACCCACCATTAGTAGTAGTTCAATCTATCAGCTACCCACGTACATTCTAACAACCCTGCATAATGTTGGCTGCTTACTCATGCAAATAATAGAGTTACAGAGTGGCACAAATTACATGCTTATAAAGTTTCTCTGATTTTCAGCCTTTGTGCATATATGGATGATGAGAATTTCACATTTGAAACATACAGTGAATTTCCCTTCAGCAAATATAATCAAATTATATCTTCTTCAAAACTACCCAATGGCGCCGTTCCCTACCCTCCGTTGTTCATGGATTCAAAAGTTCGAAATTGTGTGGCACACAGAACGAGGAAGTAGAAAGAACCCAAATTTAAATCCGATTGATTCGTTAGTGAAATCATGCCTTTAAGCCCTGATAGGCTGAATCTTTTGAATACGTTGAAAGTATTTATAGAGTCTTCCATTTCAAATTTGTCCAATTTTCAAATTTTCCCAATTTATCTGATCTACATTCATGTATATTTTAACATAAATGTATGTACACATGGCTCCCATTCTAATCGAATGAAAATACGAAACACTTTTGCCCAAATCGCCAACGGTTTGATTTTAACAAAGGTTTCATAAATTGAAATACACAAAATACAGCCAAATTGCCAATTGACTTCCGGATAAATTCCGGAAGGGAAGATCTTCACAATTGGAACTTTGAAAATTTCTGAAATTTCATTGGTTTTGTCACGGATGTGACAAAATTCCTGTGAACTTCTATAAGTTTTTAACAAATCAATTAACCATCCAGAAATTTATGGAACTAGCATACCCGTCGTTGCCGGGTTAAGTTTTTTGCATAATTTTTAGAATACGAAGAAAACCGGAAACAACTTAAAAACTATTGAGAAAAATCTTATCCTTGCTCTCCGTTGCGAATTAGTCTAACACCGGATTCATGATCAGAGACCCCGAAAATGCCAATTTTTCCAGGCAAAAACGGGAGAGGATATTCGTAATATCCTTACAGGACCTTCCCTTTTGAATTTTGAAAATCTAACACCGGATTCGTGATCAGCGACCCCAAAAACCCTCGAGTGAAACTTTTCAGCAGGATTCATGGCGAAAATCACGGTTTAAAAACACCCAAACCCCCTTGACCCCCCGTTCACCCCCTTAGGGGTAAATTTTCGGAAAATCCCGCCTTAGTGAGCGCCTACGCGATGATTGGGACATATTGTGAAAGTTTCAAGTCTCTAGCTTCAGGGGTTTGGGCTGGGCGTTGATGAGTCAGTCACTCAGTCACACTCAGAAAAATGGAGGCTAACTTCATTGATTGGTTACACTGTAGAACAGTGTTTTTGTTATTGATATTTTGTTAATCAATTTGATAGATTTTTTTGAGCTGAAAAACATTGCTGAACAATGTATATGTCTACATCGTCAAATTTTTTAGTAATAGATTCTTAAAGTTTTCAAAGATTTTTATAAGCTTTCAGCTTATTTTAAAGGTAATGAGCTCTATCTATCATTTAAAAATACTATCATAAATATTTTCCCCAAAAAGGACTAAAAAGATAATGGAAATGTCTTTTCTCGATTTCTAGTTCTTGAATTAATGAAAATATTTAAACTTGCTTAATAACATTGGGCAGGCGCGCGTTCGCCTGTATTTGGCAAGTAAAACTGAGTTGACCTGTGGTCGGAGAAATTCTGAAATTAAGCCACCAGCAGGTGAAGTAGGGCATTGGGAGCTGCACGAGTTGACCTTAGATAGGTTAACTCTGACCGCTAGCTGGCTTACAGACACCTCTGTAAGGTCAGAGTTAACCTGACAAAAAGTTGACCTGGACATTTTTCTGAGTGCAGGTTAAACGATTTTATATATAGAGATAAATGCGAAATGTTGAATACATGCTGTAGTAAAAAATATTTCAAATCTTCACTCCAAATTCAGTATAGCCAATATTTATTAAAATTTCAGGACAACACAGTTATTATTATAATTTTTTGATTATTTTTAAAACTAGACCCAATCTGGCCAAACCAATGTAAAATTCGGTGTCAGCGATACCAAACTATTTAAAAACTAGAATTCAAGGTGCGTCCTAAACCGGGTGACTACAATCTTGGTAGAAGTTCCGTAAGATCACAGCGACTGTCGATTCGAGAACTTTTCAAGTTGATTGCGTTTTGTAAAGCAAACAACTTGAAAAGTCGTCGAATCGACATATACTCGTAAGTTAATGGCGAAACCCGAGTCAAAATAGCTCCAACGGTTCAGGAAATAGCAGGAAAGGGCTTTACAGGCAAGGAATAGGGTAGATTTTAGTGGGCTAAAACTTTCCTGGGGTCCTATTTAGCCAATGGCGCAAAAACGCGTCAAAATGACTCCAAGAGGGGGTTACAAGCAAGGACAGGGGGAAATTTTAGGGGTCGACACTTTCCTTACGTTGGATATACATGATTTATTTTTACCATTCGAGTCGTAAATTTTACAATTTCTTGTAATGGCGCCGTTTTATAATAGTAAAATCGTTCGCGTTTCATACCATTTGGCGCCATTCTTTTCTCTCAAGCCGCCTCCGGGCCAGCCTATCCCCACCAAGCAATTTTAGTTGCCGAAGTGGGGACTTGAGATATTGCGCTATATATAAGGATTAAGCCATTAAAAACATCTTATATTTTCAGTTATCTAAAAAACATATAATCAGAGATTCCGAAAAATTTCTCGTACCCGTTGCACACCTATAGTCTATCGAAATCGGGGTGTAAAGCTGCTTTCGGGAAAAAAAAATTTTCAACTTAATTAGGACACATGAAATTACATGTGGATGTCTCTTATTGTTAGTGCATTACATGTTCCATGTCGCTGAATCCTTAGGTCATATTATTCGAAAAAGATATCCAGTTAAATTTGTGCGATTGTCCCTGGATTACATTAATGGTCGAAAAGTTGAACTCTGATTAAAATAAAATAAAATGAACTGGAATACATCGTAGCTGAATAAAGTCAGCTTGTAAAAGGATGTAATCCATTACCATTTATGTACTTGCCATTCGATTGCAATTTGACATTTTACTACGATGATATCAAGCGAAATGCAATAAAGTCGATTGTAGATATGTACTTCCAGAAAGTATCTAACATTGAATGATTGGCAAATTTCCGATCACGTTGCGCTTCAGTAGAGCACTAGACGGATGTTTAGTCTATCGTATAAAGGGCAGCATTACTTCGTTTTTTTTTCTTTTTTTTCAGATCTACAATAGATAAAGTACAAAAATTACATCACCCCGTGTATTCATCTTAAACGAATCTTTCTCGACCTTTGCTCGTTGGTCCTGATTTCTTTAACTCGCTGCTTTCAAAATTTATACGAAAACTTTACAAATGCATTCATTTGACATTTTTCTACGAATTCACTCTCTCACATAACCATTACGGATACAGATATTTTTGTGAACATAAAGAGTTTCGACATTTTATCGATTACAAATCCATTTCGTACTGCTTATCCTTTACACGTGCGTCTCATATATAAATATCTATAGATACTTATTTATATATATATTTACATATTTGTATACCGTGGGTAAATGCAAGACAACTAGATAAGGTCGCCTCAAGGAATCCATGAAACTGAATACAAAAATGCCAATTCGCTCTACAGAATTCCCTGTATTGAAGTCAAAATCATTTGTTATATTCTGATGGGTTGTCGCTTGTTGGTTCCCGATTCCCATACAATATGGAGTATCTATGACTATAGTTGGTAGATTCTTTATATCTACCTGTTCCGAAATGATCTGAGAAAAAGATCTGATTCAGTTCGTTTCATTTCTTTTGGCTTGATATCCATTCTCAGGTATATACGTTATTTTTCTGATGGTTATCAATGACGGAGATTCTTCCACCTTCATAATAATTCTTTGTCGATTTTTTCGTATCAATGGTGATATTCAGCTATTTTCAGACCATTTTCTGTGCTTTGCTAGCAATAATCTTATTTGCAAATATTTTAAATGTATTCTAATATCGAATCGATGGTATTAAGAGATTAAATTTTGAGATCTAAAATAAAATTCCTGCGAGGCTTTTGTGTTACATATGAATATATTTGCAACATTGTCCATTTTTTTTAAATTTAAGCAGGTCTCTTCACACACGTGTCTAAATAGGAAAAACAATCTTACCTGATTACCCCCACATGTTGTTTTTTTTACCATTTCCTTACCTATTTATAAAGTCATCCGGCTAACAAGTTTATTTTTCCTGATCTATTTATATAGTCATCCGGCTAACAAAGATGTAATTAATAAATTGTTTATTTTTGGGTCAAAACTTAATTTTTTTTCGAAAAAAAAATCGTTTTTTTGAAAATTTCTCGGATTTTTGAAAATTGCTCGAAAACTATAAGCTATTATGAAAAAATGCATATAACCAGATTAAAAGGAAATAAAATTTCCTGCATTTTTTCCCTGAACGGTTTTTACGTATCTTTAACGGTTCTCAAGATATTTGAAAGAATTTTTTTTTTTTTGCTTTTTTTTCCGAAACTAAATATTGCAGAGGAAAGTTTTGTAGTGATCACAACTGATATATTTTTTTAGTTTTTTTTTTTGAAAAAAAAACCCGCTCTTTAATTACCATTTCAAATTTTTGTCGCCTTGTTGGTTCAGTGGCGGATTTAGATAATCTGAGACCTTGGCACAGGAAAATTCTTAGGCCCCCATGACAATTTGAGGCTCTAAGTTGTGCAAACCCTTTTTCGGATCATATTCCAACTCAAGGCTTTAAAAATGTTTGTACTTTAAAAAATCAGATTTGAAAAAACAGTAAAATAATAATTCTCCACTTGAAAACTCTTTTTTGGCCTACGACTAATTTGAAAATAGGCGATACTATGTAATTTTTGAGTTATGCTTACTCAAGAAACAATTTGTTGTTACAAAAAACCTTCAATTTAGGTTACATTTTAGATGTTTTCCGAATAAACCCATCAAAAACGGTTATTTTGAAACCAGGTTCTAAATAGGGTTTCTGAAACGTTTCTGAAAGGTTACAGAAACCAAATGCGAAACTTTTGAGTTTTGTTACCATGGTTTCAAATACGTTTCTTAACCGGACTGTAACTTCAAATTGTTACTTGGGTAGGGTTGCCATATTTTTTTTTGTTCGAATGACATATCGTCGGTGATAGTGCAATACCGCGTATGAGCAATTTGTAAATACCGCGTATCTACATTTTGAATATTTTACAGAGGGAAGAAAAAGGTTGATATTTCTAACCCTTTAAAGAGACTTTCTCGCCTAAGATTTCTTGGGATCTCATTATGACAGTCATATAATGAGGTCCCAAAAAATCTTAGGCTAAAGGGTTAGAAATAGCAAGCTTTTTCTTCCCTCTGTAAAATATTCAAAATGTAGATACGCGGTATTTACAAATTGCTCATACGCGGTATTGCACTATCACCGACGATATGACCGATGAGGGGTGGAAAATTTTTAAAAAGGCGGAAAAAAACAAGTCAACTACCGACTCTTGTACGTCCTAACTATTTTCCAAAATAGCGGAATTTTTCCGTCACTTTTTGTAATGTCCCAGATCACATATTTTAATAACTTGCGCAGTTCCTTGCTCATGCAAAAAAAAAAATAATAACCACAAAATTAGCAACAAACCAAGAACTTTATACCTAATGACGTTATATTCATACATACTACCTTGCATAAACAGGTGTTGAGATTTTTTTTTATTAATTGTAAGATTTAATATGAAACATCTCTCTTGAGAAAATTTCTTATTTATATGCATCAGACCATAATGGAAAATTCTAATAGAAATTTCCAACTGCAATAGTTTTCCACTTCTCATAACTTCAAGTTGTGAAAAGTTTCTTGAACGTTGGCACTCACCTCTACCAGAAGAGAAACTTGAAACTTTTCTTTGCTATGAAAAGAAAAAATAAATAACGGAATTTTTGTAGGAGACGTGTTGAACTAGATTTGACTAAAAATTATATTTTTATTTTAAGGTCTCGATTAGACAAAAATTGCGATTTTTTTCATGGCCCGTCATTCAAATGACATTTGCAGACATAGCTTTTCCGAGCATTTTTGCCCAAGATATCAGAAAAATTCTGAAAACCCCAAGGAATAGCCTTTAGATTTTTACTATATTTTACAAAGTCAGATAAAGTATAAAATATTGTATTCATGAAAAATGTCGATCTCTTAATTTTGTCCAAAAATCCATTATGACAAAATATGACAAAAATATCTTTCTGTTAGTATGTTAGATTGTGTACAAGATTTCTCAAAAACTACTTGATCTAGAGCTAAGGGCTATACGTCCCGGATTTAAACATGTTGTTCCGACGTCCAGGAAACCAAACTTTTGTCACGAAATTTTAGAATGTGGTATTGTAAATTCTTCATCGCAAAAAAATTGACATTGAAATCCAAAAAAATTTATCTGCAGACCAGTTTTTTTCAAAAATTGATACCCCCGCGCATTTTTTTTCGCCTGCGGCGCTTTTTAGTAACAAGATTTCAATAGTGTGAAGTTTATTACTAAAAGTTTTGCTCGAATCGCAATCTTTGTTGTAATTATAATTGAAATAAACCCGATTCTCTCTGATTGGGCTTTCAAAAATATTCACGATTAATTTCGAAGCATTGAAAATTCCCTCACATTTCTGTTTTTTGGGTGGAATTAACAATTTCTAGCGAATAACTTTGGGTAAAAACCATGATGAACTTTAATTAAAATGTTGAACCCTTAATTAGGAAATCTCTACCGTTATAAATTCATAAGCATAGTTTTCTGAAAACTTCTGTTTTAACAATTCTGTTTTAACATTAAAATTAAATTTTTGAGACATGCTCAAAATTCTGGTTAATGTTAAGGTGTTAAGTGGCATTAAATATTTTGTTGCTAGTTAATAATTTGGATTTTTTTTTTAATTCAGATAACTTATCAAAGTTTAATTTAAATTGATAATGCATTCACCATTTTAATACGCTCTTATTAGTGTATTTCCAAGATTTCAATTTTCATAAGTCTAAGTGGTACCTACAGTTTCAGGAGAAATTTTTCAATTGAAAATAATTAACAGATCGCAATTGAAACCTAAAATGTCTTTTTGCCAAGTCACAGAATCCAAATGAATCCAATTCAATTATGTTTCTTTGATGTGATTCACTTAATCTCTCGTCCTACTAATAAAATACTCAGCAACCAACAAATACAAAAATATGTGTAGATAATATTTGATCCTGTCACACAAGAGACGTAGATTAGAGGACTTTATATTGTGCACTAAAAATCCTCTTTCTGTTCAATCTTGCTGCCAATACCAGTAAACTGCGTTAGTTTTTCTAAAAGATGAAGATTTCAGTAATGCTGGAACTTAATTTGACTTAATGTTGGAGCATTTTTTTTTTAATTTAGAAATATCGATTGGTAGATTGTATGATTTTTAAAGTTTTTTTTTTGAACAAATAAATTTTTTGACGCTTTTTTATCTTTTTTTTACTAATACTTATTACTTCCGGCTTCAAAACTTGCTGAAAAAGCTAGAAATGTGTATAGAAAATCTTAGCACGTTTGATGCCGGTAATTGAAATTTCCACCAAATTCCGTCGGAAATACCGCCGGCAGGGCATGTGTTAATGACCAATATATGCGAAAAAGTCGAGAAAAGTGAGAACGCTGAAATTCAGGTCAATGTTTTCAGTTTAAGCAATCAATAACTCCTACTGTAAAAAAGTCGGAAAATTCAAACTTCTTATGGTAGGTTTCACGAAATTTTTCACCACCGCTAAATCGAATTAGCGAGCGATTTTAAGCAAAAAAAAGCCTGTTTCCTCGAATTGTGGTCACTTAAAGTTTGCAAAAAATCAAACGCGTGTTACATCCTCCTATTCTGGAATCCTATATTCTGGAATCCGATGTTCGCCACTCAATTGGTATTCTGAAATTTGCAACGAGTAATTCTATCCTCAGAAGTGAAACGCAGCGGAACAATATATTAATTTGGGAGGAAATCGAACAATATTAACGCTGCTTCGGATTCCAGAATAGACATGATTATTATTTCTGCATAGTATTTAAACGTCTGCATATCGACTTTTCACCTAATGGCGACATTCACAGCAAAATTCATTCAAAAAAGAAAAATTCATGAAGTGGGTTATGAAATAACGCGAGCGAAACTTATGAAAAAAGGTGGCTTGGTAAGCAGGAATAACCTTTGCTTATTTTTTGTTTAATGTTTACAGAAACATCCGTTTGTCTCTCGACGTTGGTCTCACAATCTATTTTTTTCCGCCACTTTTTAAAACAGAAAAACTTCATAAAATCTCTAAGAAATAAAGTCAAAAAATCAATCGAATAAAAATTTTTAGCTGTTTTTTTTACTTGCAAACATAGATTTTGGGAAATTTCAACCAGATTTATAAAAATTAAGTTTAACTGGCTTTTGATTGGCGGCAGAGTTTATGAAATCATTATTATTTTAATTTAATTTAATTTTGCTTTATTTTGTTTTATGTTATTTTTTTTTTACATTTTGAAAAGTAGTTTCCATTGCATAACGCGTGGGTTGAACTCACACGAAATGTGGCGTTATAGGAATCGCGCTGTGCGAAAACAGGAATTTTTCGCATTATAGAAAAGGTTTGGCTGCGATGTATGAATTTTGCTTCAATTTAAAACCCGCGTTGCAGCAAAGTTTTCACTCATACCTTGCACCGTAACAAAGGAAGAAGGGTTGCTATATTTTAATAATCCGAAATGACAGTGAATTAAGTTCCATGATAAAAACTCCAGGACCCACCATTAGGAATCTGTTGTTATCTAAGTCGTTTTTCCACGTACGTGCCCTTTGCAACTTCGCATTCGGAAGATGATACCCATGTAATATTATAGTCGTGAAGGTTTTTGTCTTGTTGCTAGTGTTGCGATGCAGACATCGTAGAAGGATTTCCCAAGAATGTTAGAACAGGATTTACTTGCTTAGCTAAATGGAATCACTCCAGTTTCCTTCGATAAATACTATTTGAGATTTACGAGGGGTGGTGGCTAGGGTGTTTACTTTCTGTCAATATATATCATATAATTATATATATGGAATCATACATATGTAAGTAAAATTGTATACGCATTGGACATTTGTCACATTTGTTAATACTGTGATATGTATACGTGTATGTGGTAAATTAGATAGTGGAGAAAGGTTCATTTCGGATTCTGAATTCAGATTCATGCTTGGATATTAATACTATACGCATAGTGAAATTAATTTCCTGAGAAACAATTTACGTTTCAATACATTAGATAAATTGAGAAAGAGCAATGAAATCGTAAACCTAAATCCATAGTTTTAGCTTCAGTTTTAGTTACCATAATTGGCCTATGTGTGTCTAATGGATCTAATGCAAATGAAATTTATTAGGAAAACGAACCTACAGTTTATTTTAATTAAATAGAGATATTTCTGTTGTTATCTCATGAATTTATAAGTTTCTATTAGTGTGTAATTTCCATTGTTTATATCTACGAATATTCAAAATAACAATTCCATTATCTGAATCCACGTAATTTAATATTTTCCCATAAATTCTGATTTTCTTTGTATACGAAAATATTTCTTCACAAAACATTATCCTATTTGCATTATAAAAACACAAAAATCCTTTCTATTCACTTGTGTGAATTTTTTTTCCACCCAAAATGGATCAAATCTACAACAATTCATCCTTGGGGCTTTATAAGAAAAGTTTCCACTGTAACCAAGTATGTTGGAAAAGGTTTTCGCCTTAGTTCAATATTTTGTTGCACTAATGTTAAGTGAAAATGCAGCATAGCTGAATATGTAGCTTCCGGGTTAATATTATGCATGTTACAGTAATTTTTGAATTTCAAATTAAATCCAGTTTCGGGAACGTACGAGAATTTGAAATAAATCCAATAATACTTATAAAAAAAGCCCTAAAGTCTGTCGGTTAAACTTTTCAATGGAGAATCCTCCTTATATACATACGTTTTGTTGGCTTCAATTTTTCTGACATAAATAAGTGTTTTTCAAACAATATACACTATTTTATTTACGAAATTATGTTGCAAGAAGCGAAAACTATGAAAATAAATAAACAACTAAATGCAAATAATAATGTTGTATAAGTTGGAATTAGATAAACAAAAAAGACTTCTTTTGTTTACAGAACTCAATTCCCTCTTTCTTGTTTGATTATTTGGGTTAAACAGATGAAGTTATTTCGGAAGAAAAAGTTTTATGAAAATTTCGTTTTTTGGTAGAAATATTTTAAAACAATGCAAATCAGCGATTTTCTTGTTTCAAAAACTCAAACAAATTCGTAAATTTACACGAACTGTTGGATTTTTACGAAATAATGCGGAAAATTTAGTTGTTATTTTTTTCATTGTAAATAGGATTGCCCTCATAAATCTCAGAAAACTAGGACTCATCAGCGATAAACCCCGGACATACCCAAGTAACCAAAAATGGCCACTTGCCGGTTATACGACGGTCCCACAACCTGGGTTGCAGAATATATGGGGTTACAAATTGGTTGCTGCAACGTCACAGCAACATAAGCAACCGTTTATGCCCAGTTTTTTTGTGACTGTAGTTACAAAGTAGCAATTGCCTTTTTTTGCGACCGGTCACAATGTAACCAATTTGAAATCTGTTTCGTTGTGACCGGTCACAAAGCAACCGTCGCCTAAACGGATTTGCCACCGAATTTTTGCGACCAGGGTCACATTTTAACCTGAGTTTGGATATGGTTGCTTGACGCTTAAAATTTAAAAAAAAAATGACTTTAGGTTAACCGTGAAGAGAGAGAGAGAGAGATCTGAGGCCTTATTACCGAACACGATACGATTAGTTCGTATCGTACATTCAATGTTGTTGTTGGTGTAAAACACTAACAACAACATTGAATGTACGATACGAACTAATCGTATCGTGTTCGGTAATAAGGCCTCTGCTCGGTTTAGTTTTTCGCCCCTCTTTAGGAAAAAAACATTTTTTAATATGAAACAATTTTTTACTAATAAAAATAAACAGACAGAAATACGCTTTTTTGGATTAGTTTAGTATCAACTAATCTTTTGATTAAATTATGGACATTAATATTAAAAATATAATTATAAAAAATAATTAAAATTTCAAGGCAAACAATATTAAAATATTTTCAATAATTCATGTATTGGATTATTATCCGGAATAGTACTAAAATATCCTAAATATAATTTTTGGATGGAAAAGTACTCCAGAATTTTTATACCCGTATGCTGGTACCAAAGGGTATGTTAAATTTGCCTTACCGTTTGTAACGCCAAGATCCCGTCATCACACACAAAAATGAATTACACCAGTGTGTTTAGAATGATCAAAAAAGTTGATTTTCGCATGTCCGTTAGTCCGTCCGTCCGTCCGTCCGTCCGTCCGTCTGTCCGTCTGTCCGTCTGTCCGTCTGTCCATCTGTCTGTGGCGCAGATTGCAGGCGCACGGTAAAATGTGAGGCTAAGTTCGTTAATAGGGAAAAATGGACCATTAGGGGGGGGGGGGGGGTAACCTCATGCCCATGAGAAGGTTTTTTGCCATGAGAAGGGGGTAACCTCATACCCATGAGAAGGTTTTTTGCGAATATCTCAAAAACTGTGCATCTTATCAAAAAAGTGCAAGAACAAAAGTTATTTAGGATATAATTCTACATAAAACTCCCATACATCAAGATTCGATTGGAATAAATTTTAAAAAATCTTATTGAAAAATTTGAATTCAAAGTGGAATTTTGATACAACTGTTACCCGTTCACTTAAACTTCGAACAATGCCATATCACCATACGGGTTTTCAATAATTGCCAGATTGGCTTTTGTTATGTTTTACCGTATAGTTACCGTGAAGAGCCTGGGGTAAAAAATAACTACCTACTTTAAACATTTAACGAAAAATTACCTACCTTTAAAAGTAATCTTCACCTTTGTATCTATGCAAGTGTGGAATATCTAGCGGTATTATGATGTCGAGATGAAATACCAAACAAAATAGTTGAAAAGTGGCGTGACGAATGGTTTATGAAAGCCATTAATGCCCCCGCGTCAAAATCCCCTTTTCTTGAAAAATTGAAAAAAAAATCTACGACAATTTTATCTAACGTGTGTTTGAACGTCTATAGACTCTATTTCTTACAGGTTTTCGAGATAGACAATCCAATCTGAACCCGCTTTTGTAATTAATTGTTTTATGCGAAGTGTTTATGTTAAGACAAACATAATACAGCGGAACCTCCATATTACGAAACCTGTATATAACAAATTTCTCTATATCGATACCTTAACCCTTTCGCGACTACTGGTATGAAAATAAAGCAGAAGATGATTGAAAAATTCTGTTAGTTTCTTTCTGTACTAATAATGAATTCATATTTTTTTTTAATAAATTGAATTTGTTTTCTATACCACAAGGTCTATTGGCTTCATTATGTACCAACATAAAACTACTAATGCGACAAATAGTCCGAGGACCCCCTTTCTAAATTCCAAGGTCACAATTTTTTTTTTTTCAATTAAAAGAACATTTCAAATATTAATATTTTTAAATATTAATATTTAAAAGTCGTCGCGTAAGGGTTAATGTGGAAAGGTCGTGAGCGACAAAATTTCATAAAATGAGCAGTCAACACTTTTTTATGAAACTGAAAAAAAATTTTAATTTGATAAAAAACGTTTATAATGTTTAATAAAATACAAATGTCGAAAAGTATGTATAATACAAAAATATCAACAAGAAAAACTCAAAAAACTGTTTTTTTCTTTTCTTTTCTATAACAATTCATATCAACTAGTTGGTCCTGATTTTCACCCCTGACGGAACGGAGAGGGTATATGCGATTTGGGTGAGAGTTTGTGTATTTGTTTGTCCTTCCGTCATAACGTTTGATCCATCCAACTAGGTCCCCTTTTTGGCAGTCGGCTGGATATTACAGGAAAATGGCTTAAGTGAAAAAAAATCACCCCTCCCCCCCTCCTAACTTTAAACACCCTCTCCTTCTATCTTTTGATCTACTGAACCGATTTAGTTCTCGTTTTCGCCAATCAGTTGGACACAAAAGATAATGTACACCCCCCCCCCACCCCACCCCCCCCCTTCCCCTTCAGCGATTTCGTTTTGTGGAGTTTCCACTATATATTTAATTTTCATTTTCGATTTCACTAAATAGGATAGGTTAGATATGAAAGTAACAAAAACAATTCTCAAACAATAGAAACGACATAATTTAAATAAAATATTTACATTTATTTATTGTTTTTTTATGTTTATATACGTAATTAAAATTATTTTACAATTTACAACGGTATTATTAGATTTTTACCTAAAGCTATAAATTACTTTTAAAAAAGAACTTTGACTTAAATATTTTTTTTTTAATAATATTCCCTTTAATTACTATTAATTTTAATTATTCATTATTATATTTATTTATAATTCTCAATAATTTCCTTAAAATATTTATAATTTCAACACGAAACTCTCTTTCAAAAAATGTTTTATAGTAAATTTGTTATTATTAGTTTATTTATTTTTTAACCACAAATATTAACATTTACATAATTGTCACAAGTTGTCCCTTTTTTCAATAACAAAACAATATATTTTCACTCTTAGTGTTGTTAAATGATTATACCTAAGTGTTTGTATTATTAATTAAATTAATACCATTTTATTGACAATCATATTTTACGGTTTTGTTTAACATTTCAGTTAATTAATTGACTTAGTAATTAAGAGACATGTTGAAAATAATAATGAAAGTAAATGCTGAGCGGAAATACGGTGAAACTGCATAAGTCGGACACCTGTCTGAGCTGGACACAAATTTCTTGATGCCGTGCGAGTCCGGCTTAAACAGGTTTTACTGTATAGAAAGAAATTCAGTTAATTCACTGGATGTAATATTATTTCTACATTCTTTGCAAACAAAAAATACATAATATTGTATATGATGTATGTACAAGTGGAATGGCAATTTTTCAAAAAAAAAATCTCAAAATTAAATAAATTTATTGTCAAATGAAATTTTTATAAGCAACTTATTTTATAAGATTTTCGTAATACTTGAACTGGAAAATCTGACGCTGACGCTGACGACTTGTCACTTGTTTTGTGTTAGGAATTTTTCATATCAACAACACTAGGCATTGAACTATAATCTTGTATTTAATTTCAAGACATAAAAAGACAATATTTAATGAGCTTAAATTCTATATTTTTAATATTAATAATTTTCCATATTGTTTTCTCATATACTATGTATATATATATAAACGGATTCTTTTTGTTTTAAAAAAATAAATATTTCTTAATACATACAATCTTCTTTTATTTCATCATTAATTAAATTCTACTTAAAAAATCATGTGACTTTTAGTTTATTTCTTTTCGCTTAGTTTTTTTTTATTTTTTACTTCTTTTATTTTATTAGAGTTCATTGTTTCTTTTGTTTTTAGCTACCTATAACATAAATTCATATGGAGCCCATATCCAATATGTTTCCATATTTCCTTTAACTTATTTATTTAGCCGCTTCTCCCAATTTTGTTTAGTTTATTATCATTTTATTAGTCTGGTACCAGGCAGAGTTCAACACACAAAAAATAAAACACAAACATTCTGATATAAATACTGTGTTAGAACCGAAGAAAAA